>JACCEG010000201.1:225415-278614 GCA_014065205.1 Tuber brumale
GATGGCCGTCACTCCTAGGCCGAAGCCATCGTGGGAGGAGAGGGGGGGTGGATGGTTCGTGAATACCTAGCGTTGAGGGTTGATTTCAATCGCCGGGTGTGTAGAGGAGACGGAGGATGGCATATCTCCTCGGTCCTAGTAACCTCCTTATATAATAGCTCTTCACGCACTTGTGACTCACTCCTCAAGTCACATGCCATGTATGACTCACAACTGTGAGTCATATACAATCATCTCAAACAAGTCATATGACTAGAGTAGTCACATATGCGAAACCCATGACCTCTAAGTGAAGTCCTATGCAAAATATAACATATTATCATAAACCAATCACATGACTAAAGTGGTCACATGCGGGAAACCCATAACCTCTAAATGACCTCATGTGCAAAAACATAACATATCTATCGCTCATAACTATGAGTCATGTGAAAACCTTTCCTCACTAAGCCACAATCCTGACAGCAGATAACTAAATTAAATACCACTGTTTGGTATAACAAATAGCGCAGTCATCTCCACATAGCAATACAATTCCGCAACCGCGAAAGGATATGAGAATTTTCAGGATCAAACAGTCCTCGCACTTATAAGATTCCGGACATTTGCATATTAAAACCCAATTGTTACTTCAAATGCATAGTAGTTAGTAGTAGTCCACGAACACTCAGACGTGGAATATAAATATTGTAGTGCCTCCCGTGCTTTACCGACATCATCAAGCAATAATGAGATCTTATCACTATAAAATTGTTTTAGACTATAAATCTTTACGTCCACTATTTTATCGAGACCCCCCTATTCTTAATGTATTCTCCGATCAAAGATTTGGCCTACATCCTTCACTTATTCTAGTGTTTGGTGTCCATCTAACCGCCTCTTCAGCCATGAAGTGATCCGTTTTATGCCTGGCTACCTCATACCAATTTCAAGTCCAAGCCCGACGTGCCATCATCTTATAGTCCTTTGACCTATGTAGGGCTTCATTTCTGATCATGCTTCTCCTTGGTCTGCCTGCCTCTGAAAAGCAGTCCTATTACCTGGACCAATTAACCTACACCTAATCTCAAAGATATATGAGTTGATTCAGTATGGGCTTTGTAGCTTCCGCTGCTAAGGTGTCCTTGTGCTGTATTTTGCTGAAAACGTCCTGTCACTTTAGGCCAATTATTAGAAAGTCTAACTTTGAAGTCTGTTAACTACCAGTGAATATACCTCAAACAAATTTCTCCCATCTCACTTCACAGATATTGCCAAAGGTCATCTCTTATATACCCTGCAAATAGCATACAGTTGGATGGATGGCCGTGACGTATATGATGTTATAAAGAGGTCTCTATTGATGTGACTATTTAGTTACTGGACACCACTACCAAAATCTCGCTAGTGATGTGGGAGCTCCATAAGAGGGCTATTCCAAAGGTGTTGGCTCTTCAGAAAATCGAGGATATATGCACAGTTACCCTACTATGGGTCGGTGCACTTGTCTCAGATTTCCATATACTTAACAGCAATGTATTCTCCTGGGTGTGCTGTGGGTACCAAGTGAAAGCGTCTTTTAATAATAATTAACCATAGCTATACTCAGATCCCAAAGATGTGCGATATAGATACAGCCAGTGGATATCTCGATAGGATTGCTGAACAGCTGTCTAGTACTTTATCACTAGCTCTTCAAGTCCCAGACTTGATAGCTATTTAGGGTGTGGACTGAAAAGAAATAACTGCTCCACTGTCCGTATTCAGAACTGTGTCTGTTGAAGTCTGCTTTTCTTAAGTTCTGAGTGGATAGCTGTCTTTAAACTCATCTTTTCCTGCTATCCTGTAGCCTAAACAAACCTCCTTCCCAAAGGGAAAGGTGGGTGGAGAGGAGGAAGAAGGTAAAATGGAGAGACTCAAATTGTGTTTGCTTCTGCAAGAATTTGTCAGAGGGCGATCGTGGATGTGCGGGTTTGCGACTGTGCCCTGTGGATTTCTGCGTATGCGAATTTGGGGGTACGTGGATTTGGGTGTATGGGTATAGACCTATAGTTGTCCTAGTAGCTGAGTCGTGATATTTGGACTTGTTAAGAGTGAGATAGCTGTTGGGAGAGAGGTGGATAGAGGGACATTTTATACCGATCAGAATAAGGGGAATGGGATTTCATGACCCGTACCCTTCTAGCCACCTCGTCATATATTTCAAGCCCCCTGTAGTTTCGGCATATATTGATTCATGATATCTGGTCAATAAATACAAGATAGGTAAGGCTTATGGGGGGTCGGTATATGCGTACACTTGAATTGTACAATGATGAAAGTCAAGTAAGGCTCTAACCTAAAGCCTACTGAAACATACATTGTACAATCCCTTCCATATAGCAATTCCTTGAAAGTTGTGTATGAAACGTTGTATATGTTCCAACATATTATATCTTCCCGGTTCGGGTATCAAGTGCACTGTACTCGGGGGTGGGCATTAGTCGGGCGCACTTCCAAAAAGGGTGGGGTTTTTGCATGGGTGCTAGCACAGATTAGGAAATCAGAGTGATACCTCATGATCACAATTGGTGAGCATCAAAAGTCAGGCACACTTGGTAGACCCACAGTCTCATTGGTTTGCTTTTTGCCACTACTTATTCATAATTTAGCACCTACTAGGATCTGACTTATTAAAAGATATGTTGTTACTGGGCTCTCTAGGGGGTCTGTAGAGAAGATGGAGAAGGGGGTTGTGGTCGGAGTTGAAATCTGGCGATTAACTTAGGGGGGTGGTTACCCGGATTAGAAAATAGGCCATGGAGGTGTCGCCCGACTTACCCCTGTACCCGAGTACAGTGCGGTACGTGCTCGAGTACCTTTTGGGTTAGTATGGAATCTGCCCGTACTATGACGGGATATTCGCAGTGCATTTTCTGTTTACATGCCGGTAACTTATGGACAGCAGGAATGGAACGGTGGGGTCATGGGAGACTGTCAAGTTGTCATCATCATGCGGCTTGGACCCTTGACTGCTTTTGTCAAAGCACCCTTGTGATACGAGTAGAGTAAAGGTTAGTCTACGGTAGGCGACCTGCATTGCACGCACCGTTATGCAACCCAGGGAACCCAGACTGCATTCTACGAGCTGCATCGATGTTCTCATCCCTCCCGATCCCAACAGTTTCAACCATTCGGGAAGATTCGGTTTGTGGTTCACGTGATTCATAATCCAGAATCGATGAAAGCTGTGTAAGGCACAAAAGGTCCAAAACCAAAGGAACCATCATTATCATTATCTGACGAGGAATATATGGTACTGGCACAGTAGCATACAGCACCGACCATATTCCGCGATGAGCTACGAGTAGAATGAATGAATATTAACGGTAGAGTGATATGATAATCTCTCCGCCATTTCCCATAGAAATGGTAAAAATAAAAATAAACAACATCTATGTATCCTGTTGATGATTCGTCCTGGCGAACTAGGCCATTGCAAACAAATGCTGAGAACGGCTTTCTTTTTTTACCAGTGCTTCGCTGCTTGGACAACACAACAGGGTTTAATTTGTTCACCCCTGACAACCGGAGACAACAAAACAACAACCCCGCCAACTCACCTTCGTTTGGTCTACTTCTCCTCCCCCCGGCTGGACGAAGACAAACACCGACGACGACAACAACCCACGGATACTGCCCGCCCATAGTCAGCAAACCGGTCCCATTTGACGAACGGGTGAACCAGCGGGGACGGCAACGGGTAACGGCGACAAAGGAAAAGAAAAGGGGAGGGAGCCTGATAAAGAAGATTGGATAGGGAAAAAAACGTGCAGGGAAAGAAGGGGGAAACCGTCTCAGGAGTCCGATAACGAACATTCGGTACGGTAGATTTGGTCATCGCCCCTTCTCTCCTTTCCTCTCCCGCTTTCCCCATCGTCACCGCTGGAACGAGCTCCCCGCCCCCTATCCTAACGACGCACGGAACAATCAACCACTAGCCAGAGCGATCATCGACCGACCGAAAAAGAGGCCCATCGCCTTCTGGCGATTTCTTGTACCCGACGAAACGACGTAACGAATATTAGCACTCTCCAACTATTGACATCAACAAAAAAAAAATATAAAAAAAAAATAACCAACTAATAGCTATGCCATCAAAGGATTGCGACTCGCCCGGAAGCGAGGCTAAAGAAGCCCTGGCTTACTATAAGTCTCAGATCCAGCAACTGGAATCGGAACTTGCAGACTTTCAGGCGTCTTCCAAGGAGCTCGAGCAGGAACTTGAAAAGGAGCTCGATGCAAGCGAGAAGCAACACCGGGATCTAAGGAACAAGAACGAGGGGCTACGATACGAGGTTGAGGAATGGAAAGTATGTTTGGAACCTCCGTCGCATTCCCGAGCCCTAGCTCCCGTCTTAATGGAAGTGGTGGTTCTCTATGAACGTATCGGCTAACGCTTATTAGAATAAGTACAAACAGTCAAAAACCGAGGCTAATAGCGCCCAAAATACCCTCCAGAAGGAAATTACCAATCTTCGCGAAACTAACCGACAGATCTCGCTCCGGTTACGGGACATCGAGGTCTCTAACGATGACTTTGAACGACAGGAGCGCATAGTCAAGTCATCCTTGGAGGATATGGAGTCGAAATATAACCAGGCTATTGAGAGGGGGGTCCTGCTTGAGGAGGAGATTAAGATCGGAGAGCAGGAGCGGGAGGGATTAAGGATCGAATGCCAGCGATTGAGAGACGAGCTATCGGATCTGAAGGTAGAACAGGATATTACGGTGGATAAATTAAACAATGCTATGGCTATGGCAGCGAAGTATGGTAATGGAAGCCTACATCACGTTCCGCCACCCGCGAAGTTCCAGTTAACGCTATCGGAAACATCATCGGTAGCTTCTCGACCGCCAAGTACTCCTACAACGCCATCCGCAGCATCCACATCTACTCCACAATCAGATCACTCCCCGACACCCCCATCTCCCCCAATGTCCGAGGTGTCGACAACTCCTTCCCAACCCTCTCGAGCAAGGGAGGACCCAGCTCTGACCCCTCGACCCAAGCACCATCAGAGACCTACCCACTCACGAGCTCCATCGTTCGGATCCCAAGGACCCGGTATGAGGCCGCCTATCCCATCTTCGAAGTCACTTCACCACATCCGTGGGCTGATAGGACAGATGCAAAGGTTGGAGCAACGAGTTCAGCATGCCCGCAGTAAATTACCAGGACCTGTTAACACACCCCCTCGGATATCCCCTCGCAATCAGGGAGCTTTTATCCCACCAACAGTTACCATGAGGTCACAAAAGAAACATCGGCCATCCTCCACTTCCTCCTCTGTTACTTCTGGTGGTAGCGATAGGGACACCGTGTACCCACACAGCACCCGACTATCTTTTGGTGAGCGACCAAGCTCGCGAGCGACATCTCGCCCATCAAGCCGTGCCTCAGGCGCTACCTCACGCTCATCACTAGGATCTCAACTTCCGCAATCACATAGACCGAGCAGTCGTGCTAGTCTCTCAGGAAGGGTAACACCCATGGAAACACATTCTGAGTTTGGAATGACTACTATCAACGTGCGTGATCGAACGAGCATTGGTAGTGTGGCATCTAGCACAGATGACACGTTCCCAGCTCCCGCTATCCGCAGAAACACTGTTGCCAAGGGAGAAAGTGGTATTCCACTACCTGCTAGTGGTTTACCTAGACGAAGTTTTGGAGGACGAAGAATTAGTAGTACTAGTGTCGACGGAGAAGCTCGCCGACGATTGGGCAAGAAGTTGAGTGGTGTGGGTGAAGCATAAATGTCCCCACGGCTTCCTCTTTACCTACGATACCTTACCCACTTTGATTACCTATCCATCCAAATAGCTACTTACCTGCCTACTCTTCCCCACAAAGTTGTCCATTCACGAATTATCTTATCTTATTACTATTTTTTTATCACAGTTTAGTTTTTAGTTCTCCATTTGAGCCCTTCCTCTACGCAAACCAAAGGACTGCAAAACGTCCGAAACTCTCCACTTCACTTCATTTAACATACGTTACTTGAACAGCCCAGTTATCTTTCCTTTTTACTATTCTTCTGACTTTATTTTTCCTTTTCCTTCAGCCCGCATTTGAAACTTGTGTTCTAGCACTTTCTTTTCTGCGTGTGCTCTCACTCGAACTCACTGTGTTGCTCCAGTGTGAGATTACTTTCTCTTCAAATTGGACTTTCTTTTGTTTGGCGGATAGAAATTAACTTGGATTTTGGGCGGATGGTAGGAGGAAAGGACAAGGGCGTTAGGAGCGGAGGAGACGAGGGAACTTGAAGAGTTCATGAGAGGTTCAAGAAGGGTTCCTATCTTGTTGTCTCGCATTGTACGTCCTAGCATAGGTGTTTTTTCTTTTTATTATTCCCACTTCTACAACGCATTGCTTTGGGGCAGGCGGGGAGTGCCTTGACATACATTTTGCGCGACGGCGAGGCACGGGGGAGAGGGGGGTGGGGAGCAGCAGAAGGAGTGAGCGGGGGCGCAGGTGTAGGTACCAGAATATACTCTTTTGAGCGGTGCTTTGTACGAGTACAGTTGTGCTTTTTTTTAATGGTTGTTTTTTCCTTTTTCCTTTCGCTTTCGCCCCCTTTCTCGTGTCGCTTACCGGTATGTGCTTGCCCGCTTAGGCGTGTGGCGGTTTTCGCGGGTTGTATGATAGAGGTTTATGAGATATCTCATTAGACGGTTTCGTTGAGTATGGCACGAAGCCGACGTCTACCGACGGAATGGCGAGCATGGCCAACCACGGAACAATACTCAAACACCGTACAGTACAATGCAGTACTAGTACAAGTGCGTTGGGGGACCCCAACTATAATTCATGCGAAAACAAAGAGGGAATTAAAGTTATTTCCAGTGAGACGATGGTTTTTTTCTTCCTCTCTCGATACTCATGTTCGTCTCAAACATTTCCCCAACGCAACTCATATCACTTTTTTAGGGGGTGGTCTGCTTTTTTCGGTTTTTATCTCTTATGGACTCTTCCTTTAACTGCTGTTTAGCTTACTACTTTGAGATACTTTCGTAAATTTACCTATTCGTGTTCTTTGAAGTGTAAGGTGTGTGGTCTACTGTAGCGTTTGCCTGCTCCATGGCTAAGTTAAACTGCAACTCGTCAATACATGAATAGAATTTATTGCATTGCTCGAGTACGAGGTTTTGGGAGAGGGAAAGGTGGTGTTGCAGGGTATTTAATTAAATGGGAAGTTTGATATCCGCATACTATCACTACGTGAGTGGTTGAAGACTATGTGCGCAATCTACTTGTATGTTAATACAACGCTGTCCGAGCAAAATTGCTCCCCTCCTCCCAATGAGCTCCAGCTACTTCCTTTCCCACCAGTATGATAGGATAACCAGAATAACCAATCCCCTACAAGTATTAAAGGAAACGAGCTAGGAAGGAAAGCGACCAAGGAAGAAAGAGGGGTGGATATGGATTGGGATGAAAAAAAAAAAATGAAGTGACAAGAGTGGGACTTGAACCCACGCTCAGTTTCCCGAACCAGGATACGTGTTAAGATAACCTTAACCTGGCGCCATAACCAACTCGGCCATCTTGCCATCATTATATTCATGATACAAAATTTGTGATTATATATTACTAGAGCATTTTACAGGTATTTCTGTTCCCCGTTCCTCGTTAACCTCATTAATCGTTTTTGATGTTGGTGTTCTTTTTTCCTCCATATAGAGTGCGGGGCGGCTGCGCCTAAGCTTCGTTTGCGTAATGTTGTGCCTTTTGTATTGCTTGTTTTGGCGCTGAGGGCTGTAGAACCTACCGTAGGGTTTTGTTTCTCGGTGATGATCGTGTGAGAACGGGATTTTTTTTCTTTCTCTTTTTCTAATGTCCGTGAAGGCATAAGCGCTGTATGTGAGTGGTTTTGCATGGGTATCTGGACTAAAAGTGATAAACACTCATACCCTTAAAAAGAACAGGAAACAAGATCACTCGTGGTGGGATGTATGGAAATATTTAGAGAATCAATTGTATGCGATACCCACAGTGTTTATGACACACATCAAAACATGCTCTATATTCCTTCGGGGTACTCTACATCTAACTGCCTAAACGGCCAAAACCTCTGCCAATCTCTCCAAAAATAGCTCATGAGTCCGGAGGTCCTTCATCTCTGTTAGAAACTCCCTGGCCTCATCCGCACAATCACCCCTCCACCTTTTAATAACGCCCAATCCCTCTACGACCCGCCCAAACATTACCCACACCTCTTCCTCACGCATCCACCCGGCAGGCCCCTCCTCTCCCATCTCCTTGGCAAACTCCCGAACCCTAGCAACGGCATTCAGGGTATCCTCGATAAACCGGCTATTTTCTGGTAGCCCTCCCAGAACCGTGGCCCAGCGCACTACCTCGCCATGGACATCCAAAAACAGATTCTGCTTCTCTCTCGCAAAAAGTATTTTATCCCCCATGCAGACCTGCTTCAATTGACTCTTGACATCGCCATTGACAACAACTCTCGAAACGACCTCTCTAACAAATTCTTCATCCTTACTGAACGATTTAGCCATTTTATCAATGAGGGTGTCGGCGGATGCGAGGGGAAGAAGGGTGTGTTCTCCTTTCGTGACAGACTTGACGATTCTTGCAGCTTCCTCGCGGATGTCCTCGTCGTCGTCGTGGAGGAAGTCGTAGAGGCAGAAGTAGGCGTTGTTGAAGGTCTCAAATGTTAGAATTGGAGATAGGGCTTTCACGGCGGAGACAGCGGCCTGGCGGGTTGGGAAAGGGCTGTCCTCATGGCCTGATAGCTCTACTTGTTTTGTTATCTCCTTGAGGAGAGATGCGGTTGGATCAGACAAGTGGGCGGTTAGTTTTGCCAATGCCGGGAGGGCTGCGATACGGCATGGCTCGGTAGATGCACTAGTACAGAGGGTCAAGAGAACCATGCATCGCTCTTGGAGAAGCTCTTCAGGGGATCCCCGCGGTGGGGGATATTCTGATAGGAGGTTTACGGCTATGGTGCGTAGTTGATCCCATGGATGAACTGTAATTATTGTCCATAGGGTGGCATCAAGAGAGGCAAGAGTATCCTGATCAAAATTTAGAGGGGAGGAGAAAAGCTGAGAGCTAGTATATAAAGCAAGCTCTTCATCCTCGCTAGATATGGTGCTGATAAGGGTAGGTATGCGATCGTTTGAGTAAGCTGCTAGGTTATAGATATGTTTGGCTAATTCCCCTTTTAACATTGAGCGGCCAACTGTAGATGCTTGGCCAACTTCCTGTAGAACCTCCTGCGAGGTCTTGCAATATTCCAGTAGGTTGTCGAGAAGACTCTGGGCTGCCACTATTTTTATGTTAGTGTGGTTCTGCAACAAGTTGCGGAAACGTTCACATACGGTCATTGGGCTGTATCTTTAACAACTGCTGAATATTATTGCTGTTAAGGAGGGACAAAAATGAGGCTTTGGTTACCGCGCAGTTATTTGACTCCACCAAAATTCTCCA
Organism: Tuber brumale; assembly: GCA_014065205.1. Taxonomy (NCBI): domain Eukaryota; kingdom Fungi; phylum Ascomycota; class Pezizomycetes; order Pezizales; family Tuberaceae; genus Tuber; species Tuber brumale. The sequence continues at coordinate 234,894 of JACCEG010000201.1, forward strand.
ATGCCTTCCAAGGACCCCGAAAATCTCTTCAAAACTGCCAGCGCCTCTTCTATCCAGCAAAACCTTGACGGCGCAAAGCCGGCCGTGGACAAAGTTCTGTTTCCGGCTTTCCCCTGCATCTCGGAGTAGTTTATCAATAACCTCTATTACATGCCTAGCACTGACAAGGGTGGAATAGCTCCTCGCAGCCATCGCTCTAATTTTCCAAAAGCGGCTACTCAAACATCTGATCACTGCTGGTTCAATAGCGCTCGCGTCAAACCCTTCGCTTGGCTGTAGCCTAGCAATGAGTGACAGTGCCGGATAAAGCTGTTCAACGCATTTAGTATCCGATTCGCCGTTTAAGCTTCGCAGTAGGACTGAAGCCACTTCTGGGTAGCGCTCGAGAAAGTCTTTGATTCCTACAGTCCCTGTCATTCTTTTGCCGAAAATCCTATTCACTAGCGCAGTGAATAACATGATGCCACAATTTCGGATAGCCCAGACTTCACTTGCGAAGCAGCTTACAGATAATTCTAATCCTCTCCCCAAGAATTCCTGCGAAGAGGATGATAGGTGGGAGTCCGCGAACATGACTTTCAAGCAGTTAAGGGCGTGAACTTGCGGAAGGTTAACCTTAGTTCCGTCTATTGAGAGGACAACAGGCAAACGCGCGAATTCCTCCAATTTCTCAAAAGTTGACCTGAGCAGTGGACGGTCTGGGTGTGGGTCCGCGATTACAATGCCAACTATCAGGTAGGGAAGACCGGCGGAACGCCGAGTGATCGAGCCAGATTTATCGACTATTTGAAGAATGCTCTTAGATAACCATTGTTCAGGTAAATCGGAAAGGGTTTGGGTAGCTAAGCACCGGGAACAGAGTTCTATAAAACTAGGAGATACCGCGGAGAAAGCGCCGCGATGACGGATATCTAATAGTTGCTCTAGTAAGACATTTCCGATGTTGGAGAAATCCTGTTTGGACAGTGATTGAGGACCCGAGCCGAAATCAGCGGTACCAACAATTGCGCCTAAGAGTGCACTATAAATGGTGTTAACAATTTGGAAGACGAGTGGCTTCACACGAACTATCAAATGACTACATACCTGGATTCTTTGACTGCTCTCCAACAATAACTCATAACAGTTTGTGTGTCCATATCATCATTTCCTTCTGCTTCCTCATCTATCATCTCCTGCGGCACATATCCCTCTGGGCTAACAAAGCACAAAATATCCTTAGACATCCGCCAGATCTCCACGCAGTATTCGAGGATCTGGGAAACGAGGCGCTTCTCTATACGGCCTTTGAAAGCACCCTGATAACCCCCCCCCCCCTCAAATATGAGTCTGAGCCCAGAGAAAAGGCCATATATAGGCCTCTCCCGAACAGCCCTTTGGAAGTCTTCTCGGGCAACTTTGAGGTAGTCTAGTTCTAAAACATTTAGCACCCAGTCTACCACGCAAAGTTGGCCACTTTGAGAGGCAACCGCCAGGCCCCAAAGCTCCTCAAGTTTTGATTCCGGAGAACCTTTCGTCGCAAAATAGAACCACAAGTCTATAGATCTAGCAAGTCCATCCGCATCTCTAGCTCTTCCAGAGGTATTCATCCCCCTGAGCCCCCTTTCCAGAATTACCCGAAGTGACCCGCCGCAGTCAGGAGCGAACTTCAACATTTCTGCTGCCATAGTTCGTACATCGTCAAAGGGGTTGAATAAGCAATCGATTAATACCCTCTTCATCGCTCCGTCAAACAAATCCACTTGGACATTTGGAGGCCAGTGTAGTAACCCTTTCTTCTTGCCCGCTTTGTCGTCGGGATCCACCAGTGACGGATCAACTCCCGAACGGATAATAATTATTAGAACTCTCAGTGCTGTCACAACACGCTGATAGCTCGCCCCTGGGGCTAATTGAGTTTTCAGAAAGTTCAAATACCAGTTCATAAAAGAAGCTGCTTCTGTAATGCTTTCTTTCAGTCCCAGAATTCTCGCGAAGATAGTTTGAACTCTAGGTACACGAATGGCGTTTTTCTGAAGTCCTTGTAGGTCCTTATTGAGGGCATATGAACTGCTACCCAAACGCTCTACAAGCTGCCTTATACTCCCAATTATCAGGTCCCTCACCTCTGCGTCAGTTTCCGCGTGTAGCAGTGGGAGTGCTGACTTCAACACACGGAAGGCGGAGGTTGGGAGTGGCTTTGTGAGTGTTGGAGAGTATGTCGTTAAAGTGAGTGCAGCGAGGCGGGTGTGCTCGTGCGCATGTGAGAGGAGTGGCGAAACAAAAGAGGAAGGAAGCTGCATAGGAGTAGAATTTAAGGGACCATTATTACCCGTATTGGCTGCATCATCTATAGAGCCACAATCAGTCGATTATTTGAAAGTAACGTGGGATTAGATTTGCCGTACTTATTTCATCCACAAATCCCAGATCCCGCCCAACTTTGAGACAACAAAGAAGACTCATCAAATCCTCCTCATCCCCGCTGCTAACATTTCCTCGGCTGTACTTCCCTAGCCTTACCCCTTGGGCGAACTGCACAAAGCACTCTGGTGATAGCCGGAAGAGTCCTGGTAGGGCATAGATTTGTACATTCCCTCGTACTTCGTCAGATCTTAAAGCAATACTCAGTGGCACTTCCCAGCATTCTATCCAACAGTGTAAGTCACTCAATTCGGTCTTTCTTGCAGCCAGCAATCCAACCACAGCTTTTCCGATGACCGGGGAGAGCGTCCGATCTCCCAACGCCATCAACATTTCCCCCACAATCGCACTATATTTGGTGAAAACCCACTCTGCCCCTACCCCTCTTCTCATGAGTGCATCAAATACATAATACCCAACTTTCTTACCCCGCGCTGCAAGTGCGCTCTCCACCAGTTGCCGTTTGAATTTCAGATGCGGATGAGATGAGAGAATATTCCCGAGAAGGTCTTTGAGAGCTTTAGACAATGCACTAGCAGCCTCATCAAAGTAAGCAAACACAACATTAGCGAGTGAATTCCAGACCTCAGGGCTCTCTTCCACAGCTTCCCGTAGCGGAGTTGAACTGGCCGATCGAATTAGCCATGTGGAGATGGTATCGGATGCAAGCGCACGGTGTTGCTGACGCAGGTTAGGAATTTCCGCGGTCTGAAGGATAAGATTAAAGAGTAGTCCTAAATCATCACTAGGCAAACTCAGCTATTGCGTACAGTGCATAAAAACAAGCAGTGGACAAAACACAGTACCTCTCATCTTCGGCCTCTCTTGGAGCATTGGCCTTGGTCTTCCGAATTAAAGTAGTGCGAATCTCCTTCAACAGGGCCTCCGAAATTGGGATTTGCCGGGCATGTTCTAGGAACCTGGTTAGAGTGATGGGCTCCATCGTTTTCATAGCACCAGTTTCAAGAACAAGTCCAATGTCAAAAATTTGAAAGATTGCGGGGTATCGTTGGGTAGCTGAGGCCGGGTAACCTTTGGAAAGCCATCTGTTGAAGAAACCTGACATCTAATGCTTTCCGGGTCTACTCGCTCGCTCCGAGCTATGCACGCGCTAAGACCTTACGCAGGCCAATTACTCAAGGAACACTTGATGCTAGAACCGATAAGGGTAATGACATTGTAATAATTTTATCGACGGAAAGAAGAACCGGAGACCGGAAACCCCTCCTCACCATAGGCTTCTTTTCTTCGACACTCGGTTTACTTAAAAGGACTAGTAATCTATTGGACCTGCCTTGATGTGAAGAATTTCGAAGAGCTAATTAACCACATAATATTATTATAGATACCTGGAGCGCAAGATGCAAAAAAGGGGCACATATGTCTACTAATTTTATCCTAATCCCCTTCTATATCCCAATAGTCTAAACACGATATCAAGAAGTTTGGTTTTGTCAAAAGTTATTACAGATTACATAATATTATGATAAAATAAAATAAGATGGGGTAAAACAAAATGTGTGCCGGATTGTGATTTGTCTGTATCATAGTAGCACAATTTTCCATCCTTCAAGTGGAATTAAGGATTTTATAGCTTGATGATTTGCAAGCTAATATTATCATAGAGCGCTGACTTCCAAGTTAAATATTTTAACCAACAGGGACACAATGAGAATGAGAAGTTGTGATAGAAAAACTAGAATATCGCACAGGCAAAAAATAAAACCCTTCGGGTGGGATAACAAAACAATAATTGTAATTAACCCTTGTTCAAGTTAGTGATTCATCGGTTTCGGTTGTGTCTCTGTTGAAGGCAGCAGTTTAGCTATTTAATTTTCTGATTCTCTTTTGTGCTTGGAATTCCAAGAGAAGAAATGGTCATTTACTCATTTACACTAATAGTGTTTTGAAGAGGATCTGGCAAGAGTATACTCACCAGCAATGATTGAGATTATTTGTTTCTCTGTCTCAGAGCCTGATAATAAATCTCAAGTGTATAAAAATAAGCTTGCTAAGTGGCAGATATGTCATACTTCAAAATTTATAGAAATAGAATTCAAGTTTATAGAAATAGTACTAGTATTAGAATTTATGAAGATAGTACTGGAGTTTAAAGAAATAGTATTAGAGTTTATGAAGATAGTATTGGAATTTATGTAGATAGTATCGGAGTTTATAGAGATAGTATTGGAATTTATAGAAATAGTATCTGTAATACATTCTACTGAGGTTACTAAAGATAACAAGTAGAAGCATATTTAATAGAGGTATTAATAACTATACTCCGATTCCAAAGAGGTAAGATATAGATAGAGATGGCTTACTTAAACTTGCAATGGAGATTTCAATAAGATTTCTGATCAACTGTCTAGAACTATAGTACTAGCCAATCAAGTTCCAGACTTTCAGGCTATTTAGAGTGCAAACTGAAAAAGAATAGCTGCTCAACTGTATGTATTCAGAACTGTACATGTTGAAGTCTGCACCTCTCAGTTCTAGAAAATAGCAGTCCTTATATACATCTTTTCAGCTATCCAGTATCCTAAAATACAATCAGATAACTTAGGCATTTATCAATGCTTGAAATCAAATATAAAATATAATATAAAACTCTTTCAAGTATAGCTGACATAACTTCACAAACCTTCACAATTTTCTATACCTAAAAACTTTATCTTAGTAACAAAATAATCAGTATCAGATGCAGTATTAGAGTTTATAGAGAAAGCATTAGAATTTATGAAGATTGTATCAGAATTTGTAGAAATAGTACTAGAATTTATAAAGATAGTATCTGCAACTTATGCCCAAGTATCTCAAGAATCTCAGAGAAATTTCCAAACACTATTAGGATAAGAGGAGAAGTATCGATAGATATTCTTTAAAGATACTATAGCTGAGAGAAAGATAGAGTGACCATTTAACTTGTAGTATATTTTGAAGAGCATTACTGTCATGCTTGAGAGACTAAATCCTTAAGGGTTGGTAGGCTCTTTAAATACACAAGATTGTAACAAGGAAATATAACAACAATATCTTATTTAAGGAAATAATACAACATAGCTATTATAGTAGTGAAGAGTAAACCAAGCAGAGTCATAAAGAAGAGGGCTTAAAGTGACAGGATATAGCTAATAAAATAAGTAGTGAAATTCAAATAAGATAGGACTAGGGGTCACTATAAATATACTAATCCAGTAGTAACAGTAATGCAAGGAAATACTCAACTGAGTAGTAACATAACAAGTAAAAAAGCTAAGCGCTACTAGGTAAGTCCTTGGTAGGTAAAACTAAGATCAAGCTAGTTATAGTAGTAGGAACACAAAAAGATTTTATTTCAGTATTAGAATTTATAGTGATTGTATCAGAATTTAGGAAGATAGTATCAGAATTTATTGAGATAGTATAGGAATTTATGGATATAGCATCAGAATTTATGGAAATAATGTTGGAATTTATGGAGATAGTATCGGAATTTATGAAGATAGTATCGGAATTTATGGAGATAGTATCGGAATTTATGAAGATAGTATCGGATTTTATGAAGATAGTATCGGAATTTATGGAGATAGTATCGGAATTTATGAAGATGGTATCAGAATTTATGGAGATGGTATCAGAATTTATGGAGATAGTATCGGAATTTATGGAGATTGTATCGGACTTTATGGAGATAGTATCGGAATTTATGGAGATGGTATCGGAATTTATGGAGATAGTATTGCTGTTTATAGAAATAGTATCGGATTTTGCGGAAATAGTATTATTAGTGAGTCACTCAGCACTAAATGTGACTCAATTTATGACACAACCTTGTTAGATTATCAAAGGAATATTCTTCTTAACCAATCAATCTCCAATCTTAGCGAAATTTGTTTCTAAGTAGCATCCAGTGCTAGGACAATAAGGTTAGAAAGCATTACTATTTGGTAGTTAGAATGCTATTTAAAACTACTCATAATACTGGTAATATATTTTATTTGCACTATTATATAGTGTTGTTTCAAATTAGTATAATCATGTATACCTTTTCAAGTATCGCTTTTTTCTTATTCTTATTATTTATTATGTATTAATGGTTAGGGAGTGTGAGCATTTAATAGTAGAGTATTATATCTTTTTTAATAAATAGGGGCCTACTCTGCTCTTCTTAATAAAGGTGATAAAAAATCGATACTTCTACTATATTGTTTTCAGAGAATTGACTCTTTCAAAACTCCTACTTATACTGGTACCAAAGTTTTGAACTTTCTAGTATAACACTTCTCCAGTTTTTTATCTAATTGTGTAAGTGTTTAATTATATAGTAATTCCTCTTCATTGACTTGATTCTTTAGCTAATTACTCTACTTATTTGTTGCATTAGTTTCTATTTAAAACCGGAAGTATAAGCCCTATCTGATCCTCAATAACTTTCATCTTTCTGCTGAATCTTAGTTAATCTTAAAAATATCTAATTGAGTGCCAGTACTACCAATAAGGCAAAAGACTTATCACCTTGATATCCAGGTCCTGTTCAGCAATTATGTCTGCAATCTCAGATATAAAGGCCTCATCTACTGCTAGCTCAACCAATAATTCAAATCGAAATTATTCTATACCTCCTAACCAGCATCAAACATTCACTGGGAGTCATCCAACTCAACTCTCTACTCACAATTATGGTCAAGGTCATGTTACCAGTTCGGTCCAAGGTAATAGTCAATATGCAGATGGTATGCTCCTGTTTCCTTTCAAGCACCTTTCGCATCAGGGAGGATTGTGATTTTGCTCCATTCTACTTTCAGATTCATTCCAACTCTCATAATATCTATGTCTAATTATTAGCATTCAGGACCAATTGAAGGAAGTAGGGATTCTGATACACATATAGACTCAACTACTCAGGCTATTGGAACTTTAGAAGAACAGATTGATTGTCAGAAGAAAACATGGTTGGAGAGGAGGGAGCGCAAATTGATCTGAATGCACAGGTGTTAGTGATTTCAAACCACTGATATCATTGAGGTCAATGTATTAAGGATTTACCGGAGGTTATATTGGTTCTCTCACTTTCATTTTATTAATTTGCTGTCTTTTTTGGTTTTTCTTTATACCGAATTCATTCGTTTTTGTCTAAGCGGCGGTCGGTTTGCATTGTGCGGAAGTAATGATCGTAAGCGGGAAAACGTCATTCTTGAATCGTAACGTCCAACGAAATACATCATAACATAACCTCACATAATCAAGAACTAGTGGCCACAATAAATTCGAAAAAGTCACTATAGCTGTGTGATCCTATATGAGCCTTAACTTGGACCCAGGGGCCCGCTATTGTGGGCAGTAGCCATCAAAGAGGTTTAATAGACTTATTGTGGACATGGGGGGAACCCGCGGTTCAGGGAGTAGGGGGCTAGGAAGGTCACTTTTTTACGACGAAACGAACGAAGGGAGTTTGATTAGCAGAAGAGATAAAGCGATCTGCGTAGGAAAGCATAATAACTTAAATTAATTAGTTCACAATTAATTTTTAATTAAATTCTTTACTTTGATCGAGCTGGTTGCGTCGCCGATGCTCGCGAACGAGCGAACGAACGAACTAACGAACTAACGAACCAACGAACGAGCGATAGCATGGCAACGGTCGTCGTTCGTCCCTCATTAGCCATCAAGTGAAAGGTAGCACAACTTTTTTCTGGAAAAAAACGACAACATTTTAATTCAGGGAGACCTGAAAATAAGAAATTTAATAGTGGGAAGTAGAAATTTTTTGGAAGAGTTGTTATTATTGGCAGTGGGCAGCAGTGGCAGCAGTGGGATTGACGAAATAGGATGTTTGATGAGTAGAGATCGTTGTTGCCCGCTCCGTTCGGGTATTTAATTCGAGTCCCAGTGCGGTACTGTACAATACGGTACCGGTACAGTACTGTACTCATCCAGTGACCAGAATCTGGGATTCCGCCGCGCACTATAACAAGAGACCTTGAAGTGACTAGGGTAAAAGGTGCGAATAACCTGGTGTCAAGGACTGCCAAGGGCCGAAATCTTACAGTGGACTTGGGCGTGCTTGAGATGGCGGACAGTGCGGGCAAGGGCCAGGGTCGATGGGCATTGGCCTTTCTCGAGCACTAGATTCTATCAGGCAGTACAGCATTCAGGACTAACTTTGGATAGTCATTGTGACTGCATCGCGGGATAAGTCTGTACCAGTGCGGAACAATTCTCCCTCGACTCACGACTTTGTAGAAGCTCGCTTCGAACCATCTCTTTTCTTTTCTGCTTCCGCATCTGGCTGCCGGGCACGATACTTTTTTCTTCTTACTCTTACAGGAGAGTCTGGGGGATTAAGGGTGAAGGGTACTGTACCGGCACTAGGCTCTGAACGAAGGACCCGCCGCACAATCACTCGTGTGCTATCTCCACCATCTCCACCTCGCCTGAGGCTCTACAAAGGTTCCTCACGCCCTCATCACCACCAACAATTTCTTTCTCCTCACAACATCGCTACCTTAGCCAACGCTTTCGAGGTTCGTCGTTGTGTTCGGGTACGGAGCGCCTCGATCAATTGAAATTCGCTATCTTGGATTGGCGGCATCTAGGGTTGGCCTTCTTTCAGAAGTGAGGCTGTCGGGCTGAAATCCGCTGTCTGAGCGTTGACACAGCCTTTCTCCACTCTAACACCCCCGGTACCGATAACAAATACAATTCGAGCGTATTTGTGCACACCGATTCCTCTGACCCTCACAGGCACCGCCCAAATCACGGGAATATTCTATATTCTGCCAGATAGGGTATGTCACCTCCATCCTCGGATCAATTTCCTGTCGACACCGCCTCATCTCCGGCAACCCCACCCGCAAACTCAGATTTTACGAGGCTCGTCACCAAATCGACAACATCCGGCGGGTACCGTGTGTTGACAAACATCATGTCGTCTTCGTCTCTATCACTTCCGTCCGATACCGACATGGAACTCAATGAGTCAGACCTGCTACAACGGCTACAACAACGACGGAAAGAGTTGGATGCGGAGATCGAGGCATTCAGAACTTTGAAGGAGGACGAGTACCAGGCGTTTGAGTACAAGTTGAGGGAGGAGTATAAACTAAGGAAACGGAAGCGGGAAACAGAAAGCGGCAACGATGGCGGACAGATCAGTCATAATAACAGTGCTACTGCTACGGACGCATCCCCGCCGTATCCAACCGTCGCAACAACGGCTACACCCGGACGCGAGAATGGTGATATATGTTCCACTTGGTCAGGAGTGGAACGTGGGAGCCATGTCTCGCTTAACGTTGGGGAATCTCAGCTCGTTGACGCGCTGAGATTGGGGTTGCCTAGTGCGCCTGTGCACCAGCTCAGAAGCTACGAGAACAACTCTCCGCCTTTCGATAAAGACCTCCAGGCTGCCTTCACTCCTCGATATCTTCCTCTACTTGATAAAAACTACCGGAGCCCGCCATCGTCGCCCTCTAACAAAATCATGTCGAGCCCCCCGCAGTCACCGAAATCAGCTTTTCCGAAGATTGCCACCATACCCGGTCGTTCGGATAACAGCCCGGGATCTCCGGCGGCGCCTCTTGCTTCCTCTCTGAAGTCGTCTTCGGGTAGCTCGTTTGGCACCACAGGCAAATCTGCTGGGATTAAACAGAAATCTCCGAAAAGAGTTACTTTTCAATTTGAGGACGAGAGTTCTGTTCCGTCACGCAGCAGTCCCCCACCAGCTAAGGTACACTGGAGCTTAGTGGATGGCAAAGACAATGAATACGGCCTCGGAGATGGCGATGAGTTCGTTGGATCCACTGGCGATCAGGAAGCAGTGGAGGCAGGGAAGAAGGGACTTGGTGGCTCTGGAAAAACCGAGCAGATTGGGAATGCCGCGAAATTGGTCAACTTAGAGATGACGCAAGGAGTTGAGTTGGTGGCTCCCACAAGTCTCTCCATGGCATCCGCAGAATCTGATGCTTTGGTTGATGATGATTCATTTGAGGAGGTACAGTTTGGAGACGAAACGAGTGGGAATGGGTCTAAGGGGGTAAACGGAGATCTGGAAGAGGCACTTGACATGGAAACCGTGGATGATGATGAGGAAGATTTATTTGATATGGATGAGACTGTGGCGGAAAGAAAGGAATCACCACCCCACCGGGACTACGCTGCTCTCCTTTTTACAACCAAGCCCCCGCCCCTCCGTTCACCCTTCTCCGGCCAATCTTTCCCCCAACTACCGTCGTTCACACCCATCCCATCTTCCGTCCCGGCTCCTCAAGTGGATCCATCACTCACATTCGGAAAAGGCCTTGGAATGCGGAGTGGATTCACAGCGGTGCGGGGAGGCATAAGTGCCTCTTTCAACCCATCACTCTCACTAGAACCCATAACCTCTCGGACCCAGGCTGGAGAAGAGCCACACACCGCGCCTATAGCCTCGTCATTACCGAACATTGGGTGGGGAGAGACTTCGGACAAAGACTCATTTGTACCTACCCCCGGTGGCCGTTTCCGCAGGCGAAGTATCGCCAAGTATGACGTGCTAGACGAGGACGATGCACCCAAAGGAAAATCCCACCCAAACATCCCTGAAGAAGACGAATCCCCCCTTGAACTCTTTGGCCGAAGTCCCAACGCTGCTAGCCTCCCCATGGCAATTGCCAGGAACAGCCCCCTTGCAGCCCTATCCGGTTCTACATCCTCCAAATCCCCCACACCATTGCACAAAGAGGCCAACTCAGCAACCATTCCAGAAGTTCCTGACGAAACCCCAGTCACCGGCCGCCCCTCACCAGCACTACCACCACTGGCCACGGACCCAGCACTAAGCCCGGACACACAATCCACAAAACGAGTCTCGTCCGCCGACCTCCTAGCAGACATGCCAGCCAGCGAGCCATCCTCCTCCACCACCGCCAAGAACGATTCAGTATCCTCGTACCGCCTAACCTCACCCTTCCCTTCCGCATCCATCCTCCCAACAACATCTCCTTACAGAACTGCACACGCAGCTGAAGTCGCCGCATCAGCACTTGACGGCGAACTAGAGAGCGTCGTCGGTGGTGTAGATGGCAGGACAGGCCTGGACCCGGACGTTAGCAGCTTCCAAGCCGCAGCCGGAACCTCCATCAATCGGAGGAGAAGTGGAAGCGTGGTTGCGCTGCAGGAGGTAAGACCTGAAAGGATGAGCTTGGGCATGAGGATGGCTTTCGAGGAGATGAGAGGGAAGAAGTTGTTTTAATTGTTTTCTTCCTTTTGCTTTTTACGATGGTCTTTTCAACTTTCCATGTTTTTCTTTCGGTTTCTACTTGGTATATTTGGTTGGCATTATGGTTTGTCGATTGTTTTGGTTTGGTTGGTCGGAAAAGCTTTTTTTTGGAGTTGGATGGGGGAAGTGATTTTACTTGCTGGGTGAAAGGTGGTTGTGGTGAGGGTGAGCGAGCGGGTGCGCATGTATGGGCAAGTACAGTGAAGTGGGGGAAATTGTATGTACCTATTTTTCGCAAAGACCGGGTAGTAGAGAGGGATCTATCCGGTGTCTGGCCTGGCCTGGCCTAGTCTAGTCTGTCTGTCTGTCTATCGAATGACCGTGTTGCTTAGGGTGCGGTGGTATTGTGCGATACGTATTATATAACAAGCTTCTACTGTACTGTAAATCGGCCTCCGATCATGGTTCCATTACATGCAGCGTGCCGGGACCAGTAGGGTAGGTGTTCTCTACTGTATTGCCCGGGTTCAGAATCGAAGGAAAGAGAGAGAGAGAGAAAAAGAAAAGTAGTATATATTAGTCCTAGTTTATGTTTTGTTCATGGGGTATGCTCTGTACTGTACCGTACTGTAAATTTACTACCAGTGGTACTTGTATGATACTTCATGTGACCAATGTTTGGTTCAGGCTAGCTTTGTGCTAATGCACAGTTCCAAAGCATTGTCTACCAAGTCAATTCAACCTACAGGTACAGTACAGTACCCTCCCTCTCCTCACCTGCGGAACAACCTCCAATCCCTCATCTCTATCCATTCCATTCCCTACACCCACCCGCCTCATCTCCAGTCCACTAGCCGACCCCACAGACCTGCGCTGCAGTAGTGCGCAGTGCGGTACTGCGTACTGTACCACCACCACTATCCCTGCTGTGTATTGCATGGCCAAAATCATGTGGGTTCCGCTTTACCGTGTGGTTCTACCACGGGGACTTTTGCAGGATCGGTACTTTTGTCTACGGTACTGTACGGTTGCGCAGTTAGTAAATTAAGTTACAAGCACTTGTATTAAGCATGGTTGTATCATAGTGCATGTTTTCGGGCCTTTACAACCCGGAACCACAAAACCTCGATGTTCCTTCCTTCCTTCCTTCCTTCGCTGCTCTAAGTAGTACCCTCCGGCCGCTCCCTAGGGGCGAAGGGCGGATTGTAGGCATGGGGGTGAATTTGGAGGATTGTTGACGTGTCGGGGTGGATGCGCCTTTAGGATTCGTAGCCCTGGGTCTATCGCTCGAGAGGCAACACGAAAGCGCTGTTGAAATCGGTATCGTGTTTTGAGAACAGCTCGCTTTGCAGGATACGGCATTGATCAGAAGAAGTGATTTTAACTAGGGGTTTTTTTTTTGCCATGAGCATGGGTGAATGGTAAGTATTCATTACTTTCGGGGATGGACTAAGTGTACAGTACAGGTACTTGTAGCAGAAGTTGCCGAAATTATCTTATCGCTAAACAGATCTCATGTGGTGTTAAAAATGCCGAGGGCCTCTCTTGGGTGAAGCTTATCGTTTTACCATCCCTGTCTGGTCTTTGGATATGGCTTTGGGGGAAATGTGTGATACGCATAGTATCGCTTATCGCTGCACTGTGCACAAACAACGTCCTAACACTCCAGAACTGCTGGCCTACCATTCTCTCGATTGGGGGCTCTCGATTGGGGGGGGGGGGATAGCTGGTCTGGAATGCCATCGAAAGGGTAAAAGGAATCCAATACTCGTCCCCCAAGAGCACCACCGACTGCTAAACAAGATTTATCGTGCTGAGATAATTTAGGTAGGAAACAGCAGCCGAAGCCATAATAGCGTAGGGGAAGCTCCGCCTATAAATCCTTGATTCAGCGCTAGCGCTCATAGGGGGACTTATGTCTATAAACTATCCTCAGGCAAAAATGCGTGGGGTAAGAGTTCATGTTGCTTTGCTTCACTAGCTATACTTTTGGTTCGATTAGAATTCAGCCATTCGCCATGCCAAAATAAATGAGGGGGATCGAAGGCGGCGGAGTGAACCGGGGGCTGAGGGCCAGCAAGAAGAAGCAAAGAGCACGACCCCAGGAATGAGGTAAAAAAATAAAAAAAATACCATATTAGTGCTAGTTTTCTATCCGCACGCGGTTCCATGTTCCCAGTGCTTGGGATAACAAGAGGAAACCAACGCACCCAGGAAAAGCGTGTATTAGGATGTCCACGAGGAAGGTGTTAGGGGAGTTGTGTATCGCTAAGATGGATGGCCGGGGGTTGCCGGGTAGACTACAGTGCATGGGGTAGTGACAAATATGAAAGGAATCGTTCAATTTGAGAGGGATGAGGAGGTGCGCCAGGCACTGACAGCGAGTGTCAGGCGTCAATATATTTCCAAGAAACGAACTTGCAGCCACCGGCCCCTATCCACCGATACCAAAATCCCCTCATGCTTAGGGGGATACCCAAAACTGTAACATCAGTACAGAAAATCGTTCACTCGGGTGAAGTTTTTTTGTTTCGCAATCTTCCACAACTAATCTGCCCCTCCAACATTTCAATAACCTGGGTGGCTGAATCTGTATGTGTCAGAGCTCATGCTTCCTTTAATTGATCCCAAACACAAGCCATTAGATAGTAATACAATAAGAATAGGAGTAAATCTAGAGGTATATTGAGAATGAAACAATAGTGCTCTCTGGTGGTACAGTAGGTACTAAAGGGATAAAATGAGCACTAGAATACCATCTAGAGAACGGGTATTATCCTAAACTAAGCTAGCAACAGATATCAACTACGATTATAAGAGGAAAGATTGTAACTCTGGTTCAGCAATAGCTGGTTTTCCAAGTTTCTTGGCTAAAATTGAATTAGTTTATGTTGTATCACTTAAAAAGCCTGGATGTTACCTGCAGAATTCCAGTTCCTAGTTCTGAATTGGTTATACTTTAACTGGAGGAACTTACAGTCACATGTGATACCATTTCTTGAATTGGCTCTTCAAACTCCAGCCAACTGCTTTACTGAATCCAATATTTGTAATATTAGTAAGACTCTGATCCTATTTCAGTATCTGGAGGGAGAATCCTGCAATCAGAAAGGGAGAAAGACAGTTTAGACAAAGTCTTCCTGAAATGGTTAGAATAACTTGAATAGGCAAGCCTCTTTATTACTTTGTTAATTGGCTAATAGGGTGTTAGACAGATACCGATCTCTAGTATAACTGAGGAACGTAGGCCAAAATCTTCTTTCGGAGAATCTGTTGAGGAAGGCTTATCTCGACAGAATAGGTAAAGTAAAGATTTATAAAGGAAACAATTTTATGTTGATAAGATCTCTTCTCTGTTGCTTGATGATGTCTGTAAAGCTCGGGAGGTACTTCGATATTGATATGCCATGTCTGAGTGTTCGCAGACTACTTCTAACTACTATGCTCCTAAAGTACCATTCTGGTTTTAATATGCAAACATCCAGAATCTTATAAGTGCAAACACCGTGTGACCCTGAAACTTATCACACCCTTTTACAGTTATGGAATAGTATTTCTCTATTGAGATGACTGCGCTATTTGTTATTTCAAACAGCCACCTTCAACTTAGTTGTCCGCATAGACTACTACATTACTTTACTCTTATTAACTATCATTCCAGTAATCTCTTGGGTTATGAAGTGATCAGGGTCACATTGGGTCACCTAGTGCCAATTACAAGTCTGAGCCCAGTGTGTCAATGTCTTAAGTGCCCCAGACTTATCTGGGTCTTTCTTTCTGTACGTACTTTCCCTTGGTCCGCTGGCCTCTGTGGAGGGGTCTTATTTCTACGACCAACCAACATACAGCTGATCTCAGAAGAGTATGGGTGAATTTGGTATGTCCTTAATGGCTTCTGCTCCTTGAACATCCTCTTGGAGTATTTCAGCGAAAATGTCCTGTCACCTTTGGCCCATTGTTTGAGAAGCCTAACCTTGAAGCCTACTATCTCAATATCCCTCTGACGGACCTCTTCCATTCCACTTCCCAGATATCGCCAAAGATCCCCTCCCATATATCCTACGAACAGCATGCGGTCGGATCGACAGTGGCGACATCTATGGTGTTATGAAGTGGGCTTCATTTATGTGACATTTTAGTCACAGGACGCAACTCTTGAAATCTCGCTAATGACGTGCGGGCCCCATACGGGGGCTAGAGGGCCTTGTTGTCTTCTCCAGCAAATCGAGAATCTGTGCGCAGTTACCCTACCATGAGGTCTGTGCACTTCTAGTCTCAGATTTCCATATACCTAACATAGGGTATAAAGGGGTCCACCAATGATAATAGCCAGTTACCCTCCTATTTTGCTTTGCTCATAGTCAGCAGAAGCAAGAGTGATGCCAAAGCAAGTGTGACATGACTAATTTTTGTTTTTTATAGCATGATAGTTGATGACTAAAGAGTAGTGAAGAAAATAATAATACAAATTTGTAAAATTTCAATTAATGCAAAAGAAATCAGTATTTCCAGCAGTAGAATTATGGAAATAAAGAATAAATCAGAATTAGATTTATTATCATTAGCCAAATTACTGCCATCACCTTCAAAATCTTGCAATTCAAGATATTTGTTCCTAACCTATTATACATTAGTTTGAATCTTTATTTTTGTATATATCTTGTTTCTTTTAACAATTAAGATCTACGTATTATTGTAATATTCTTATTAATAGATGTGTTTAAGTAAAGACAAAGCCTGTAACAAATCTGGAAGAAGTAGGAGTGATTGAAGATCATCAAGAGTAGAATACTGTTCAGGATCAGGAATAGTGTTAATAATATGAAAATTCGAGGACAAGTAGACAGACCTTACTGTCGGGTAACTGTCCATTGACCCTTTATTTACCGGAGCCAACAATACCCTTTAGCCCCCTTATAAGGCTCGTATATCATTAGCGAGATTTCGTGAGTTGCGTCCCATAAGCAAAATGTTACATCAATGAAGCACACCTGATAACACCATATAGGTCACCACCGTCCGGCCCACTACATGCTGTTGGCAGCTTACACGAGTGGGGACATTTGGTGACATGTGAGAAGTGAATCGGAAGAGGTCTGTCATAGGTGCATTGAGATAATAGGCTTCAGAATTAGGCTCCCTAATTACGGGATGAAAGTGAGGGGATGTTGTTGGCGAAATATTCCTGAGGATGTCCTTATGGCAGAGACTATCAAGGACATACCGAATCCGCTCATACTCTCCTGAGATCACCTGTACATTTGTTGATCCTGGCAATAGGACCCCTGTATGGAGGCTGGCAGACCAAGAGGAATGACACTCAGACAGGAAAGCCTAGATAAGTTAAAGACTCTTAAGACGTTGACACATCAGGCTTGGACTTGTGATTGGCACTAGGTGGCCTGGCATGAAACTGATGCCTTCATGACTGAAGAGACTACGGGAACGATTGTTAACTAGACTAAAGTAATATAATAGTCAAAGCTGATATCAAAGTTGAGGACTGCGGTTTGGTATAACAAATAGGGCACTTATCTTAATGGAGGAATAGTATTCTGTATCCATGAAAGGATGTAAGGAGTTTCACAGTCAAATAGTGTTTGCACTTATAAGATTCTAGATGTTTGCTAATTCAAACTAGAGTGGTACTTGGGAAGCATAGTAGTTAGAAGTAGTCCTGGAACATGCTAACGGGGGATGTAAATATCGAAGTACCTCACAAGCTTTACAGACATCATCAAGCAATTGAGAAGAGATCTTATCAATATAAAATCGTTTTGCACTTTAAATCTTTACCTTGATTATGTATCAACAAGGGCCTACCATGACAGATTCTCTGATCGAAGATTTGGCCTACATCCCTCAGTATTACTAGAGTTTGGCATCTACCTAATAGGATATTAATAGTTCTCCTATTACCAACACTCACTATATGACCTATGAGTACACTTCAAACTCTACCCACAGCTCTGGTTACGATTATATTTTCGAAGCAAGCCAGTATCCCATTTGTGTTACTGCAGTCGAATAAATATTTGACAGGGAGATGTGCGAAATTGAATTTATTAATACTTCACAACCCTTGTAGTTCACAGTACCTTTCAGGATTCCAATATAGGATCAATTCAAAAACATATATTGTACCTGGCACGGTGTTAGGCAGACTCGGAACTCGAGCAGAGAACAAAGGGATGTAGGCCAAATATTGGATCGGAGATTCTGTCGAGGAAGGATCATTTCAATAATGTAAGTAAGGTAAAGATTTTAAGCTTAAAACAATATTATATTAATAAGATCTCTTCTCCACTGCTTGATGATATCCATAAAGCTCACGAGGCACTACCATATTTATATCCTGCCTTTGAGTGTTTGCAGACTACTTCTAACTAGTATGCCTCCAAAGTACTACTCTGATTTTAATCTGCAAATATCCCGAATCTTATAAGTGTGAACACTGTTTGATCCTGAAACTTCTCACACCATTTTGTGGTTACGGAATTGTATTGCTCTATTGAGATAACTGTGCTATTTGTTATAATAAAAAGCGGTCTTCCACTTTGTTTTCTGCATCGACTATTATATTATGCTAGTTTTGTTGACTATCATTCCAGTACTCTCTTCGGTCATGAAGTGATCAGGTTCATGCCGGACCATCTAGTGCCTATCACAAGTCCAAGTGCAACATGTCAGTGTCTTAAGAGTCTTCAGGGTATCTAGCTCTTCCTGTCTGAGGGTGCTTCCCCTTGGTCCGCCTCCCTTCATAGAGCGGTCATATTATTAGGACCAACCAACCTACAGCTGATCTCAAAAGGGTATGGGTAGATTCAAGTTGTCTGTAATAGAATTCACTACTGGGACATCCCCATGGAGTATTTTGCCACAAAGGTCACATCACCTTTGGCCCATAATTAGGAAGCCTAACTTTGAAGCATACTATGTCAATGTGCCTCATACAGAATTCTTCTGTTCCTTTTCCAAGATATCACCTGAGGTCCTCTCTCATATATCCTTTGAACAGCACATGGTCAGAGAGATGGCGGCGACATATATGGTGTCATGAAGTGGGCTTCATTGATGTGAAACTTTAGTTATAGGATAAAACTCACAAAATTATGCTAATGATGTAGAGGCCTTATGTGGGGGCCAGAGAGGGGTATTGGCTTCGGTAAATTGAGGGTCTGTGTGCAGTTACCCTACTGCGAGGTCTGTGCACTTAGTATCTGCTTTTTGTATGCCTAACATGAGCTCCCTCCTACTAGGCTTCACCTTGAATGCCTTTATAACCTTTTATAAAAACTTTGTAAATACATTTTAAGACTCAGTATGGTCAGGGTAAAAAACCAACCACATTTACTTGGCCATGGTATGCAAACCTTTTCCACACGATCTTACTTCTGTCCTTTCTGGCATGTCCGGATTTTCATTATGAAAAGGTTACACAACTTACTGCATATTTTCAATACTGGTGGCTGGCTCCCATATGTTCTCATCATCTGAACATCCTAGTCATTTTGACAAAGTACCACAGTTCTCCCTTTTCTTGATAGCAACTACATACCCCTTTTCTGCAAGATCATATCTCGCTCATTACTATTTTTTTAACCTCTGATTATAGATTGCCACTAATGTCCTCCAGTTCTCTAGGAGGTTGTTTACGATTGTTATGAACTCATATATGATAGGGTTCCAGTAGTGCGATATGGAATATGGGATGAATGTTACATCAATTGGGTAGGTAGAGCTTAAAGCCTCATGATTCTCACTTTTCCAAGAATAGGAAGGGACCGCTAAGCTTCATGTTTAGCTTCTTTGATTTTTGTCAGGTGGGAATGTTTTTTGCATTTAACATTACATTATCCCCGATCTTGAAGACCAACTGTTGTCTAGCTTTCTGGTAATAGTATTTCATCATTGCTTCCCTGGTCTTTTCATGTCACTCTCTTGCTTTTTCATGTATTATCTTCATCCAGTTTGCATAGAGTGTTGTCCCTGAATTCTGAGCTGGGTTGCTCCTTCATCTACTCCGTCTATGGATGGAATCCGTAGATGGCATAAAATTATGACATCCTGTGAGCATTAGTAGCGGAATTATACTATGTATATTCAGCTAGTGGTAATAGCTAATAGCAATCATCCTGATCATAGTTGATAAAACTTCGCGAGTATCCTTCCAGCACTTGGTTGGTATGTTTTGCTTGCCCTTCAGTTTGAGAGTGGTATGCTGTAGACATTCTTCGCTTAATTTCCAGCGTCTTGCAAAGGGATTCCCAGAATTCTCCTACGAACTTGGAGTCCATGACTGAGACAATTTCGGTTGGCAGGCTGTGTAGCCTACAGACTTCTTTCGGGAATCAGTTTGCAATATCTTTAGCAGTGGCTAATGTCTGTAGTCCGATGAAATGTGTAATGTTTGTGAATTGATCAACTACTACAATCATCGGAGTACATCTTTGTGACTCTGGCAGTTGTGTGATCAAGTCCACTGAGATGAATGCCTATGCAGTGTAGGGTATTTACAGTGGTTGCAATAATCTATACATAGCGTTTCTAGGCGATTTGTTGTGCTGGCATTCATCACAGGATCATATATAGTTGTTGATCTATTCCGCTAGTTCTTTACAGTAAAAGCCTCGCATAATGATATCCAGGGTTTTTTCTTGCTGGAAATGTTCTTTAACTTTTGTATTCTGACATCCTTCTGCGATCTTGGTGTATAGTACCTGACTATTTGGTACAAATAGTCTTTGCTTATAATATTGTAGATCATCGGTTAAGGTGTAATCCTTGGAGAAATCTCTTCTATCGTCTCGTAATCTAATTAGTCCTTCCCACTATTACCTCTAAGCTGCATCTTCCTTGATAGCTGCCTGTATCCCATTCAAGAACTCAGGATTAAACGACTTCATACCTTTTAGTAGGTTAAGGGCATAGGAGATTAGAATACTTTCTGGCACTTCTAAAATGTCGTACCAATATTTGTGGTGTTTAGCCGATACCTGCAGGTAACTGATGCTAGGTTCCTGTTCTTTGACGATCAAGGATCTTGTCGCTACATTAGAGCCTCTGAATCTTGCAGTCCCGCGTTCTGTGTCTTCAAAGTTATCTACGTCTATCACATCTGAGATATTGATTTTTTCTTCCACTAGCTAGGCTAAGTGATTGGCCATTCTTATCTGTCAGTCCACATCTTTATAGTTGAATAGTGTGACCTTAATTTCACTGGTATAATCAGCATCAATTACTCCAGCTTCGGTTGAGATTCCGCTGCGCACTGCTAATCCACTTTGTAGTATAATCCTTCTATAAATCTTTTCCAGTAGCCCTATGGCTATCCCTGTCCTGATTAATGCTTGTCTATATTTTGGGACAATGTTATCCTCTACGGCATACACATCATGTCCTGCCACTATCCTTGAGCCGTTTGCTAGCAAATATGCTATTTTACACAATCTCTTAACCCTAATCACAGGTTCCTTTCAACCTCGTAGAGGTTCCAAATCCAAATCTTTATCCTCATCTCAGTCTTCTCCTTCATCACCTACCCTTGCTACTAGCAATACCAAGAAACCTGCCAGTGTTAAGATTTGCTGTTCGTGATGTGTAACTCTCTCCGCGGGACGGTACTCTGGCAATCTGCTAAATGCACTCGGCTTTCCGCACTTCCTGCCTTGTCAGTATATAATACGAAAGCTTTATTCCCCAAATGTGTGAGTCCAGCAGAATTGAGGACCACTGCAGACTTTTGAGGTGGGGCTGTATTGTAGCCTTTCAAGGTAGGTAAATACTGTAATCGGTTGTTGCATTTTGATCAAGTAGCGTCTCTATTCCTGGTACACTTTGAGGATCGTGATCAGTTCGTTATCATGAATTTTGTAATTGTGCTCCACTGAGTTCAACTTTCGTCAATGGAATGCTACTGGATGTAGCTTTTTCTGAAAGTATTGAGAAAGGTCACAACACAGTGTGAAATGGCTAGTGCCAGTTTCTACCATGGTTTCACTTTCTAAGATGAAGTGGTATGGTTCGTGCGCAGTAGTGAATTGCTGCCTTAGCCCTTCAAAGTCTGTATTCTGGTCAACTATCCATCTGAAACTTTTCAGATTTCCTGATAGTGTCTCGATTATTGGCTTGCAAATAGCGGAGAAGTTTATTATAAATTGTCGCTAGAAGTTTGCAAATACAATAAAGACTTGAACATCTCTAACAGAATTGAGTAGTATCCAAACGATTATGGATTCCACCTTTAGAGTGCTCATGGACACTGTATCGACAGCCACAATATAGCTTAGAAATTGTACTTCTTCGGTATGGAAGGTTGACTTTTAGCAAAACTCACAATTGAAAGTCTGATAAGTTTTATAAGACTTTTTTGACTGCTGCGATATGTTCCTTTTCATCTTTTGAATATATGACAATATCGTGAATGTAATATATGACCCAACATCCAAGAATTCCTTTTGTACTGTATTCATTATGTCTTGGAAAGTTGTCAGAACATTGACCAATTCAAATGATATAACCTTATATTTGTACGGCCGGTATTTCGTCTAGTAAGCTGTTTGCCATTCATCTCCTTCCTTGATCCTAATCAAGTGGCAGCTTTCTTTGAGGTCTAACTTAGTGAAGATGATGGCACTGGCTACTCAATCGCGAAGTTCGGACATTAATGGAAAAGGATGTTTGTTGAGGATGGCGATTTTATTTAGACTTCAGTAGTCTACAACTAGCTGTAATCTTCCATCAGGGTTGGGTACGAATAATATGGTTGCTCCTGCTGGGGATTGACTTCGTATAATCTTTTCCTGCTTGATCATTGTTTCCCAGTGTAACCGGTACTGGTTACTGGTTTAGGATTTTCATATACCAGTTGATATTGTTTGAGTTTTGGATATGTTTCAGGAAACGAGGTGTGCCTCTAGCCTGATAGTATAGGGTTTGATACTCTATATGTTTTATGTTTGGTTTCGAGTATCGGTTTGATACTCTATATGTTTTATGTTTGGTTTCGAGTATCGGTTTGATACTCTATATGTTTTATGTTTGGTTTCGAGTATCGGTTTGATACTCTATATGTTTTATGTTTGGTTTCGAGTATCGGTTTGATACTCTATATGTTTTATGTTTGGTTTCGAGTATCGGTTTGATACTCTATATGTTTTATGTTTGGTTTCGAGTATCGGTTTGATACTCTATATGTTTTATGTTTGGTTTCGAGTATCGGTTTGATACTCTATATGTTTTATGTTTGGTTTCGAGTATCGGTTTGATACTCTATATGTTTTATGTTTGGTTTCGAGTATCGGTTTGATACTCTATATGTTTTATGTTTGGTTTCGAGTATCGGTTTGATACTCTATATGTTTTATGTTTGGTTTCGAGTATCGGTTTGATACTCTATATGTTTTATGTTTGGTTTCGAGTATCGGTTTGATACTCTATATGTTTTATGTTTGGTTTCGAGTATCGGTTTGATACTCTATATGTTTTATGTTTGGTTTCGAGTATCGGTTTGATACTCTATATGTTTTATGTTTGGTTTCGAGTATCGGTTTGATACTCTATATGTTTTATGTTTGGTTTCGAGTATCGGTTTGATACTCTATATGTTTTATGTTTGGTTTCGAGTATCGGTTTGATACTCTATATGTTTTATGTTTGGTTTCGAGTATCGGTTTGATACTCTATATGTTTTATGTTTGGTTTCGAGTATCGGTTTGATACTCTATATGTTTTATGTTTGGTTTCGAGTATCGGTTTGATACTCTATATGTTTTATGTTTGGTTTCGAGTATCGGTTTGATACTCTATATGTTTTATGTTTGGTTTCGAGTATCGGTTTGATACTCTATATGTTTTATGTTTGGTTTCGAGTATCGGTTTGATACTCTATATGTTTTATGTTTGGTTTCGAGTATCGGTTTGATACTCTATATGTTTTATGTTTGGTTTCGAGTATCGGTTTGATACTCTATATGTTTTATGTTTGGTTTCGAGTATCGGTTTGATACTCTATATGTTTTATGTTTGGTTTCGAGTATCGGTTTGATACTCTATATGTTTTATGTTTGGTTTCGAGTATCGGTTTGATACTCTATATGTTTTATGTTTGGTTTCGAGTATCGGTTTGATACTCTATATGTTTTATGTTTGGTTTCGAGTATCGGTTTGATACTCTATATGTTTTATGTTTGGTTTCGAGTATCGGTTTGATACTCTATATGTTTTATGTTTGGTTTCGAGTATCGGTTTGATACTCTATATGTTTTATGTTTGGTTTCGAGTATCGGTTTGATACTCTATATGTTTTATGTTTGGTTTCGAGTATCGGTTTGATACTCTATATGTTTTATGTTTGGTTTCGAGTATCGGTTTGATACTCTATATGTTTTATGTTTGGTTTCGAGTATCGGTTTGATACTCTATATGTTTTATGTTTGGTTTCGAGTATCGGTTTGATACTCTATATGTTTTATGTTTGGTTTCGAGTATCGGTTTGATACTCTATATGTTTTATGTTTGGTTTCGAGTATCGGTTTGATACTCTATATGTTTTATGTTTGGTTTCGAGTATCGGTTTGATACTCTATATGTTTTATGTTTGGTTTCGAGTATCGGTTTGATACTCTATATGTTTTATGTTTGGTTTCGAGTATCGGTTTGATACTCTATATGTTTTATGTTTGGTTTCGAGTATCGGTTTGATACTCTATATGTTTTATGTTTGGTTTCGAGTATCGGTTTGATACTCTATATGTTTTATGTTTGGTTTCGAGTATCGGTTTGATACTCTATATGTTTTATGTTTGGTTTCGAGTATCGGTTTGATACTCTATATGTTTTATGTTTGGTTTCGAGTATCGGTTTGATACTCTATATGTTTTATGTTTGGTTTCGAGTATCGGTTTGATACTCTATATGTTTTATGTTTGGTTTCGAGTATCGGTTTGATACTCTATATGTTTTATGTTTGGTTTCGAGTATCGGTTTGATACTCTATATGTTTTATGTTTGGTTTCGAGTATCGGTTTGATACTCTATATGTTTTATGTTTGGTTTCGAGTATCGGTTTGATACTCTATATGTTTTATGTTTGGTTTCGAGTATCGGTTTGATACTCTATATGTTTTATGTTTGGTTTCGAGTATCGGTTTGATACTCTATATGTTTTATGTTTGGTTTCGAGTATCGGTTTGATACTCTATATGTTTTATGTTTGGTTTCGAGTATCGGTTTGATACTCTATATGTTTTATGTTTGGTTTCGAGTATCGGTTTGATACTCTATATGTTTTATGTTTGGTTTCGAGTATCGGTTTGATACTCTATATGTTTTATGTTTGGTTTCGAGTATCGGTTTGATACTCTATATGTTTTATGTTTGGTTTCGAGTATCGGTTTGATACTCTATATGTTTTATGTTTGGTTTCGAGTATCGGTTTGATACTCTATATGTTTTATGTTTGGTTTCGAGTATCGGTTTGATACTCTATATGTTTTATGTTTGGTTTCGAGTATCGGTTTGATACTCTATATGTTTTATGTTTGGTTTCGAGTATCGGTTTGATACTCTATATGTTTTATGTTTGGTTTCGAGTATCGGTTTGATACTCTATATGTTTTATGTTTGGTTTCGAGTATCGGTTTGATACTCTATATGTTTTATGTTTGGTTTCGAGTATCGGTTTGATACTCTATATGTTTTATGTTTGGTTTCGAGTATCGGTTTGATACTCTATATGTTTTATGTTTGGTTTCGAGTATCGGTTTGATACTCTATATGTTTTATGTTTGGTTTCGAGTATCGGTTTGATACTCTATATGTTTTATGTTTGGTTTCAAGGCTACCGTTTTGGAGTCTATTATGTTATGAGAACAAGGCTCTCGGTAGCCTAGGAAGTGTATTTAAGAACTGCTATTCTTCTCGTTAGAAGGAGCAGACTTCGGCAGACAGAGTTTTCAATATACTTGGTTGAACAGTTACTTTCTTCAGTTCGCTTCAAGAATCTTTAGTTTAAGACCTACCAAACATCTCGGAGACTTCAGTAGTTGCGATACAGTAAGAAGTCTATTCAACAACCTTGGCTAAAGCCTCCGGACTTTGATTCGCTAGTTACCACCTTGGTACAGAACAAAGCCCGTTAACCCTACGATTACCGCATCTCCCGAGAGGCGGTTACAGTCTCCAAGATACTTGAGAGGGTCATGGCGACCCATCTCTTTGCCCTCGGCCGCTTTCTGGGCCTCCTGTCCCCCCACCAAACTGGTTCCCTCTCCGGTGTGAGTACCTTCGATGCAGCGGCGACCCTCTCTGATGAGGTCCAGCTTTTTATCCGCCCTAGGCTCAAGGTCGCAACCCTTTTCCTTGACATCAAAGGTGGTTTCAACAACGTGTCGGGCCCCTCATTTGGTAACAGGCTGGCCACGAAGGCAGTCAACCCGTACATGGTCTCGTGGATAGCGCCCTTCCTCCACGGACGCTCCTGCTGCCTGGTCTTCCAGAGGGCCCCCCAAGTCTTTTCTCCAATCTCAGTTGGTACCCCTCAGGGCTCTCCGATCTCCGCACTCCTTTTCGTTATCTACGTTTCCTCCCTACATTACGCGGTCTCTCGTGGCCTTATCCTCTCCGACGTAGACGACTTAGCTGTCATGGTCACCTGTGGCTCGTATCACCAGAATGTCCAAAGGTTGCCAGGCATCACCAGGATCCTCCAGGCGAAAGCTGGGAAGTTGGGGGTAGCCTTCTCGATTCCAAAGACAGAGATAATGCACTGGGCAACCCCAGCACAGAAGGTCCACTCTCCCGCGATGCCGGTCCTAGTAGACGGCCACCTCTTGTGTCCCTCCAAGCTGATACGTTGACTTGGCTACTGGTTTGAGCCCTCAATCACTGCCTGCAACAAAGGCACCTCCTCCCACTTCGCGAGAAGGCGGTGCTTGACCCAGGGGGCATTCGCAACAATCAAACGTCTCTCTAGACCGGGTAAGCGTGTTTCCCCCTTCCTTTGCCATCCCCTGGCGTCCACCCTGATCTCCCCAATCCTCCTCTATGGGGCAGGCCTTTTCTCCGCGAGCCTCAGCCTCCTGGACAGAATGTCCGTCTTCTCGAGGTCGGTCTAGAGGTGGGTAACGAACTGCTTCTCCTCAACCCCGGTAGGCATCTTGGCATGTGAACCGGCCCTACCCCCCCTTCCACTATTAGTCCTCCACCACCACAGACTGGCGGCCGTTTGTCTTGGGTGCCTCTCCCCTGAGGCCAACCCAGTGACTGCTAGACTACAACCATCCTTTCCCACCTACTCCCCCTTCCGGGCGCTGGAGGACCACCGTCATTTCACCAGGGGCCTGACGTCCATCTACGCCCCACTGCTCTGGAAGACCCGGCCTCTCTATCCCCCCATACGGAAGCACCTTCCATTGGAAGCTATTGACAACCAGACCTTCCAATTCATCAATGTCCCGGGCCCAGGTCCGCTAGCCTCCCCGGACCTTCTTCCTCCCGACCAGCTTCTCCTGATGGAAGGGACCCCGTCATACCAGTCGGTCAAGTTACGGCTGAGAAATGCTCTTACCATGGGCTGGGCCGCCCAGTTGCCCCCTCCCCCCTACTACACCTACCCCACATCCCGGAAACCTCACCCTTTCATGGACTTGGGGAGATTCATAGCGGGTATGATCCATCAGATGCGCTCTGGCAATAGTTACCACGCCGCCCACTCTTCCTGGTTCACTGACAACTCCTCCCCCCTCTGCCCTGGCTGTGAGGTGGGCATGCAGGGTTTCGCTCACGCTATCTTGTTCTGCGAGTCTCGCAAGGAGCCTCATGAGCGCCACCTCCGGGGGCTCACGGACATCTGTAGAGACAGCCGTCTATGGACTAACAAAGACTCACTACACTCCCCGGCAAGGTATCTCGACATGACTGCCACAGGCTTCCCCCTTGGCATGCCGCCTTCATGCTGGGACCCTCCACTCGAACCCAGTTCCGCCGACGATGGTCTGGCGATTCACAGCTTCCTGCCCTGAGGCATGGCACCCACCACACGATCCGCTCCTCCCGGTGACCGCACTTTCTTTATGTTACTGGAGGGATTTATTTTTCCTTATTAGTTCTGTACTTTATCGTTTTATTTCCTGGGGATTTCATGTCGGCTATCAGACACTACTCCGAGGCTTTTAAACCTTTTCTCGCAAGTTTTTCCTTCGCGCCTAGGTGTTTGAGATTGAGGTTTTGTTTATGCTATAGCTAGCGCTGCCTGCAAGTTCTTGTACCGTAAACAAGGAATATATGATGATAAAAATAAAAAATAAAAAAAGTACAAAAAAGAAGTCCGTGTAGATAGGCTCTTCACGCGTCATTCTAAGTTATTTCCTTACTTATTACTTCATGCTTTTACGAATATTAGAATCTTACGCTCTTTATGAATACATAGCTATGAGGAGAGGACTCTATGACAAGAGTCGAGTTGAAGAAAGAGTACAAAAGGCGATAAGGATCAGAGATGCCAGAGTCTCTCCCACCTTATCGTAGGCATAGGCCCAGGAACTATTGTCGAGAAAGAATGAGAGAAGTGTCGGCTACCCGTCGCTGAGAACAGATACCGGATAGGGATCGTAACAGCCAGGCCCAACGATATATCTCAGACCCTGCGGTGTGGGCCTAACCGCACATCTTGCCTCAAAGAAAAGTCCGTACCAATCCCCTAAGCGTACCAAGAGGGCAGGAGAAACCTAACTAAGAAACAAGCAGGAGAACGTAGGAAGGTAACCATACATGACATCACAACAAGGAATAAAAGAAAAACATCACGCAAGATCTGACATCAACCATGCCAAATATATGCGCTGGCGGCGGAAACCATAGCAGTTATCCCAGAACGTGACGCAACTGAGACAAGGGGCCGCCTGTAGGTGCCGTCAGAAAGGGTGGAGCATAGGGTGCAAGCCGAGGAAGGGTGTAGCAGTAGGGTGCAAGTCAAGAAAGGGTGTAGTAGTAGGATGCAAGGTGATCCAACGGTTGGAACAGGGTGGAAACCAGACACGACCGTGTCAACTTTCAGTAGTAGTGTTCATGTCTTTCTAGGCAGTCCCTAGTAGTAGAAAGTAAGCGATTTTACCACATCTCTTATGTAGTCCCTGGTTCTCTGAGAGATAGCATCACTTAGTGGATGGGATACCACCACTTAAGCCAACCGTGGAGAGGGGCGAGATCGACCTGTGGACCTGTTGAAGGATTCTCCTGTACTGCAAATCATGTTTCCAGCTGTCTGAAGTGTGGGAAGTGAGTGGTCTGTGACTGTGTGGAGGGGGCATGCTAAGCGAGGAGAGTGCCGAGCATGACCCACACAAGAGGCATACCAGCACTTATAGGAAGGAAAGCCGTGATGCGTAAGAAAGCAGAAGAGGGCAGTGAGAGGAGGATGGAGATAGCTGTCACTCCTAGGCCAAAGCCATTGTGGGAAGAGAGAGGGGGTAGATAGTTCGTGAAGTCGAAGCGTTAAGGGTTGATTTCAAGTGTGAGGAAAATAGAGGAGATGGAGAATGGCTCATCTCCTCAGTCTTCATTTTTTCTTTTTTCTTTTTCCTTATTTTCTCCTTTTTTTTCTTTTTTTTATCATCATGTATTTATTGTTTACGGTATCAGAACTTGCATGCAGTGCTAGCTATAGCATAAACAAAACTTCAATCTCAAAACTCGCGATCACAAAAGAAACAATTCATACTAAATGATAAAGTCCTCTAAGCGTGTCCTATAGCCGACATAAAATCCCACGGAACTAAAGCAACCAAGTCCAAAAATCATAAAAAATAAAACCAACCGGTATAAGAAAAACAATTCTTCTGATTGAATAAAACTAGCGGTGGCCATCGTAACTCAGAGCCTGAAGCAGTGGATCAGAAGCACCATGCAGTGGGAAGAGGGCTCAGGCGGCATGCTAGGAGGAAAGCCTGTGGTGGTCACATTGAGGTACTGTGCCAGAGAGTGGAGGACATTTATGTTGGTCCAAAGTAAGCTGTCCCTACCAATATCTGCAAGCCACTGGAGGTGGCGCTCAAGAGGTTCCTTGCAGGACTCGCAGTACAGGATAGCTTGAGTGAGATCCTGCTTATCGACTGCGTAGTGGGGACAGAGTGGGAAGGGTCATCAGTGAACCAGGAGGAGTGAGCATCGAGATAGCTCTTGCCCGAGTGCATCTGGTGGATCCTGCCAGCGATGTACCTCCCAAGGCTCATGAATGAGTGGAGTGAGACCGTCGGGGCATAATTGTAGCCAGGTGGGGGGGGGAACTGGGTAGCCCAATCCAGGGTAGCCCAATCCTGGGCAGGTGCAGCCTTTATGCGTGCCTTGATGGACTAATAGGATGTGATCCCTTCTTGTACGGGGAGCTGGTCAAGAAGAAGGAGGATGGGCGCGGCTACTGGAACAGGGCCTGAGGTGTTGATGAAGGGTAGGGTGCAGTGCGCTATCACGTCCAAGGGAAGGTGTTTCCTTATAAGGAGGCAGGGTGGGGGGGTCTTCCAGAGAAGAGTGGCATAAACTGACATCAGGCCTCAGGTGAAGTGACAGTAGTCCTCCAAGGCTTTAAAGGGGGAGGACATTGGAAAGGAAGGGTAGAGTCTTGCAGTCTCTGGGTTGGCCTCTGGAGGGAGGTACACAAGTTGGATAGCGGCCAGTCTTTGTCAGTGGAGGGTCAATAGTGGAAGAGGGGGGAGAGCCAATTCGCATACTAGGATGCCAACCGGGATTGAAGAGAAACAATTTGTTACACATGTGTGGACAGTTCTCCAAAAGACAGACATCTGGTCCATGAGGGTAAGGCTCAGTGAGAAGAGGTCTGCTTCATATAGTAGGATTGGGGAGATGAGGGAGGATGCCAGGCGATGGCAGAAGAAGGGGGGGGGCCCTTACTGGGCGTATAGAGTCTCTGGATCGTTGTGAAAGCCCCTTGAGCCAGGGCAAGTCTTTTTGTGAATTGTGAGGTGGCGCCTTTAGAGCACAGGGTGGTTGAGGACTCGAACCAATAGCCAAGCCAATAGATTTGTTTGAATGGGTGAAAGAGGAGGCCATCTATCAAGACTGGGATAGCTGGTGGTGGGACCTTCGGTGCAGGAGTCGCCCAGTGCATGAGTTCAGTTTTTAGGATTGAGAAGGACACCACCAGTCTCCCCACCTTTGCCTGGAGAGTGCTAGTGATAGCTTGTAGCCTCCGCACATTCCTTCAATACGAACCAGAGGCAACCGTGACAGCAAAGTCGTCCATGTAGGAAAGGATGAAGCCCCGTGAGACCGGGAAATGAAGGAAAGAGATGTATATAATGAACAGGAGTGGCGAAATCAGAGAGGCCTGTGGGGTTCCCACCGAAACTGGGGAGAAAGCTTGGAGGGCCTCCTGAAAGACTAGGTGGCAGGAGCATCTGTGGAGGAAGGACCTAAACTACAAGACCATGTAAGGGTTGACTGTCTTGGTGGCAAGCCTGTCACAAAGTGAGGAGGCCAAGACATTGTCGAAGCCACCCTTAATGTCAGGCAAGAGGGACGAGACCTTGAGCTTGGGTCACATACAAAGTTGAACCTTGTAGGACAGGATTGCCACTGCGTCGAAAGTACTCAAACCAAGAAGAAATCCAGTCTGGTGGGGAGACAAGAGGAACAGAAAGCGGGCGAGTGCAGAAAGAAGGGTCGCTATAATCTACTCAAGAATCTGGGAGACAGTTTCCTGGAGGACGATGATCTGGAATAAGGCTGGTGTGTTGTAGAAGGGTTTCCTCGATTTTTCCAACACGAGACCACTGGACTTCTTCAGGGAACGGGGATGGTATCCATACCAAACAAGCAGGCCGTGAAGAGATGTGAGAATATTGGAGTTCGCAGGCGGTACTCTTTTCCAAATCAAGTATGGTATCTGATCAGGACCTGCGGTGGAGGATGAAGAGAAGTTCCAAAGGACAACTGATATCTCTTCCGCAGATAGTGCAGGAAAGTCTCTAAACTCCCGAAGGATGGCTGGCGGATTCGAGGACTGCTTCTCAGGGAAGAAGGATGCAAGGAGTGCTTAGTTGAGTGCAGCAAGGTTGTCAGCCTCGGGTATTTGGGGAAATCTATCTGGAGGTCTACTGAAGGGTTAGCACTATGCAGTCCCGAGTGTTTGGGGGGGTAGACGTTTTCAGGAAATTATTCCAATATTCGGTCTTGTCCTTCTTTATGGCATTAAAGTATAGAAGCCATGCTTCCCTGCAGTGTCCCTTTGATGAGGGGAGAGGATCGCGCCATGCGGCCCAGACCACTGAGTGGAAGGCCGATCTTCATGAGGTAAGGTTGTGTGTCCACCATGGTTTGGACCTATTAGAGGGCCTCTTGTCCGGGGTGTGGAGCCTGAGGACTGCTCTCGGCCTGCCAAGGGCTGTGTCGAACTAGGTTGAGAATGTGTGGGGTGTTGGGAGAGGGGGAGCGGGGTCAACTTTCATGGGTCTAAGCGCTTCCTCAATGGAGAGCCAGTCAGTCCTGGTTCATGCGGGGGCCAGAGTGGGTGGGTGAGCTAGAGGTTCTGAGATGGTTATAAGGATTGGGACATAGTCAGATCCAGTGGGCGGGAGGGGCGTGTCCCACGATCGGAAGTTGGGGGACAGTGGGGCATTGGTAAAGGCCAGGTCTACCACTGAGGGATGAAAATATGGATTGAAGGGAAAGTAGGAAAGGATGCCAGGGGCATTCAGGAGATGGAAGCCTTCCTTTACGGCCTACTCAAAAAAAGGGGTGGAGGCACAAAGGTTGGAGATTGAGAAGAGGCGACCCGGGTCTGCAGAGAGATAATGTATATTCAAGTCCCCAACAACCAGCGTGGGCATAGTGGAGTGAGAGAAGACAACCCGTAGTGGAATAGTTCAACGAAAGGAAGAACCGCCCCATGTGCTATAGAGGTTTACAACCTGGAACTTGGTAACAAAGGAATCACAGAAACCAACTGACAAGTGGAAGTCAACTGCCATCCAGTCCCTTGCCTCTGAAAAGACCGGGAAGACTGATAAGTGTCGAGTGGAGGGAAGGTGTAAGTGGCAGGCCACTCGAGGCTTGCCACGATTGGGGCAGGGGGGCAAAAAGGCCTTGAAGCCGGCAAATGCCAAAGTTTTGTTTCTGTACAGGGAGTGTCTTGAAGGACAACAAGGGCAGGGGGAAAATCCAAAAGAGAAAAGGAATCAAAAAGGGAGAGAAACATATTCCTGCTTCCTAAGCAGTTATGTTGTAAAATGGAAATTCGGCTATTGGAGCCCGCCTCCAGCGCGGAACTCACAGGGGAGGTGTGACCCACCATTACATGCCTTACGGTGTCTCAGGCTGGGGGAAAGGAGTGGGAGATTCCTACCATGCAGGGTGCAGGAGGATACCTCCTTGGGGCTTTGGCGCGCGAATAGGGGGACGTGATGCGGGGGCATCACTATGCCTAGGACGGGGTGTTTCCGGATCAAAGGAAGGCAGGAGGAGTCATGCACCAGTTGAAGGACCCTCACCGGAGTGGTTCGTCGTGTCTATATCTACCTTATTCTGCAGAACAGCGGACTCTCTGCAGGGAGGAGGGGGCAGGGGTCTTGATGGGTATTTTGTAGGAAAGGCCGGGTGGCAGCCCTTGCAGACTGCACACATTCGGGGAGAGGTTGGACAGCAGTCGACTACAGCTCTAAGGTTCCCACCATTGCGGCAGGTGCAGTTCTGGCATTGGTGTGCCTCTTTCTGGTAGGGGAGGGTGCAGATTAGGCAGACTGGATGGCCAATCTTGCATCTAGCTGAATGGTATCCAAATTCCCAGCAATTACGGTACTGCGTGAGGCTGTTAGCCCAGTATTCTCTCTCGATCTTTGATTGAGAGGAGAAAAGGTAGGCATTGACCAACATGAGAGCCTCATTCTCCACTGTAACTATCACAACCACTGATGTTGCTTACCTGAGGATTCTGAAGTCACGGTCGCAGTTCAAGTTGGAGGCGGAAAGGATGTAGACGTTCTTGACGTTTAGGATGGTGTTTCTGAAGGATTGAAAGAGGTCGTCATCATCCTCGCAGAGATAGGCTATCAGAAGGCAGTGCATAGTGTGATAAACTTCGCTGGAGGCAGGGTGAAAGGAAAGCCACCCGCTGTCTCCCACTGGAAAAGACTGGTTCAGTCTAGCCAAGAGCGTGTCATAGTAGGGGGTACAGACCATTGATGGAATGAAGGAGGAGAGAGCTAGAATGGTCACAGTACCCCTACTCATCTCCGCAGTCTTTTTCTTCTTGTTTCCTTTTTTTCTTTCTAAATTCTTTTTTTTTATCATCCTGTATTCATTGTTTACGGTACAAGAACTTGCATGCAACGCTAGCTATGGCATAAACAAAACCTCAAACTCGAAAGTCGCAAGCACAAAGGAAAAACTCACACTAAAAAAATTTAAAATCCCCCTAGTAGTGTCCGATAGCCGTGACAAAATCCCAAGGAACTAAAACAACAAAATAGAAAAATCATAATGAAAAATGAAATGAACCAACAAAGAAAGATAAAAGCAAGAGCTCTCTTCGGGCGGATCAAAGCAGGTGGTAGGCATCACGTTTCAGGGTCTAAAATCATGGATCAGGAGCTCCGTGCTTCGGGAAGAGGATCTGGGTGGGGGGTTCCAGTACATAGGCAGGATGTCGGGGGAAAAGCGTGTAGCGGTTATGTTGAGATACCTAGCCATGGAGTGGAAGGCGATTGTATCAGTCCATAGTGGGCTATCTCTGCTAATGTCTGTGAGCCCATGGAGGTAGCGCTCATGAGGCTCTTTGCGAGACTCACAGTACAGGATGGCATGAGTGAAATCCTGTTCGTCCTCCTCGTAATAGGGCCAGAGTGTGGAGGGGTCATCATTAAACCAGGAGGGGTAGGCAGTGAGGTAACTCTTGCCCGAGTGCATCTGGTGTATCCTGCCCGTTATCAACCTTCCCAGGCCCATAAAGGGGTGGGGCAAGCGGGTCGCAGCATACTGGTAGCAAGGTGGGGGGGGGGAACTGGGAGGCCCAATCCTTGGCGAGTGCTACTCTGAATCGTACCTTAATTGACTGGTAGGACAGGACCTCCCCTCTCAGGGGGAGTTGGTCAGGGGGAAGAAGGTAGGGTGAGTCTACTGGGATGGGGCCCGAGGCGTCAATAAATGAAAGAGTGCGGTGCACAATCGCCTCTGGTGGAAGGTGCTTCCTTATAGGAGAGCAGGGGGGGGAATTTCCAGAGGAGAGGGGTGTAGATAGATATCAGGCCTCTTGTGAAGTGAGGGTGGTCCTCTGGGGCCTGGAAAGGGGAGGACGTGGGAAAGGATAGGTGGAGCCTCGCAGTCGCCGGGTTGATCTCGGGGGGGAGGCACACCAGTCAGATGGCAGCTAGCCATTGTAGGTAGAGGACTAATAGTGGGAGTGGGGGGAGAGTGGACTCACATGGCAGGATGCCAACTGGAGTTGAAGAAAAGCAGTTCATCATCCAGCTCTGGACAGTTCTCTAAAAGACGGACATTCGGTCCAGGAGGGTAAGGCTTGGTGAGAAGAGGTCCGCTCTATAAAGAAGGATCGTGGAGATCATGGAGGATACCAGACGATTGCAGAGGAATGGGGGGAGGCCCTTACCGGGCCTAGTGAGTCTCTTGATCGTCGCGAAGGCCTCCTGAGCTAGGCCTAGTCTTCTCGTGAAGAGTGAGCTGGTGCCCTTAGTGCAGGAGGTAGTTGAGGGCTCGAACCAATATCCAAGCCAGCGTAACAATTTGGTGGGGGGATAGTAGGCCCAGGAAGCAGGCAAGTGAGGAGAGACGGGTTGCCATAATCCAGTCAATAATCTTAGAGACAGTTTCTGGAAGAACAATGATATTGAACGAGGCCGGCATGTCATAGGAGGGTTTTTCAGGCATATCCAATACAATGGCACTGGCTTCTTTCAGGGAAGGAGGATGGTGCCCATACTGAACAAGGGGGCCGAGGATGGACATCAGGATACTGGGGTTTACAGAGTGCACTCTTTTCCAAACAGAGTACAGAATCTGGTCTGAGCCGGGTGCAGAGGACAAGGAGGAGTTCCAGTGGGCAACTGTTATCTCCTCTGCCGACAGTGGTGGAACATCTCTGAACTCGTGTAGAATGGCTGGTAAGTTTGAGCACTGTTTCGCGGGGAAGAAATGGGAAAGAAGGGCTTTATTTATATCTGTGGGGCTATCCATCCCAGGTATCAGTAGTAACCTATCCGTGGGTCTGTCGAAGGCATAGCGCTTCGCAGTCTGGAGTATGTGCAGTGTGGCCATTTTCTGGAAATTATTCCAATACTCGGTCTTGGCCTTTTTTATGGCTTTGAAGTATAGAAGCCGCGACTCTTTGGACTATTGCTTCGATGAGGAGAGGGGGTCCCGCCATGTAGCTCAGACTGTTGAGTGGAAGGCCGACCTCTGTGCCGAGAGATTGGGGGTCCACCATGGTTTGGACCTGCTGGAAGACTTCTTATCCGGGGTGTAGAGTCTGAGCACGGCCCACAGTCTGCCAAGGACGCTATCGAATCAGGTGGAGAATGTGTCGGGTGACAGGAGAGTAGGAGGGTGGTCAAATCTCTTGGCCTTAATCTCTTCCTCGAGAGAAAGCTAGTCAGTCTTTGGCCATGTAGTGGCGGAAGTGAGTGGGTGAGCAGGAGGGTCCGACAGCGTTATAAGGATCGGAACGTGGTCGGAGCCTGTTGGGGGGATGGGCGTATCCCATGATCATAGGTTGGGGGACAGGGAGGCATTGGCAAAGCCTAAGTCTATTGCTGAGGGACGTAACTCGTGACTGAAGGGAAAGTGGGTAAGTGTACCAGGAGTATTCAGAAGGCAGAAGCCCTCTTCTGCAGCCTTCTCAAATAAAGAGGTAGAGGCACCAAGGTCAGAGATCGAGAAGAGGCGACCAGGGTCTGCCGAGGGGTGATGGATGTTAAAGTCCCCAATGCCCAGCGTTAGTGTGGTGGTGTGAAAGATGGCAACCTCTGGTGAGATTGTTCGGTGGAAGGGGGAGCCATCCCACATGCTGTAGAGGTTTACAACACGGAACTTGATAATAAAGAAATAAAAGAAACCAACAGAAGATTAAAGGTCCACCACCATGCAGTCACGTGGCTCCAAAAAGACCAGGAGAACTAAGAACTGCTGAGTGGAGGAGGGATGAAGGTAGCAGGAAACTCTTGGCTTGCTGCCATTGGGGCAGGGGGGCAAAAAGGCTTTGAAGCTGGTGAATGACAGAGGTCTATTTCGGTAGAGGGGGGGGTCTTGAAGGGCAATGAGGGTAGGAGCAAAATCTAAAAGAGAAAAGGAATTAAAAAGAGAAAGAAACACATCCCAGCTTCCCAAGCAGTTGTGTTGTAGAATGGATATTGGGTTACTGGAGCCCGCCTCCAGCATGGAACTCAAAGGAGAGATGTGACCAGCTATTACACGCCTTCCGGCATCTCTGGCTGTGAAAATGGAGTGGGAGATTCCTACCACACAGGATTTGCTAGGGCACCTCCTTGGGGCTTTGGGGCTGTGACGGGAGGACATGTTGGAGGTGCATTACTAGGCCTAGGGCAGGGTGTTGCAGGATTGAAAGTGGATAGGAGGGGTCGTGCACCAGTTGAAGGACCCGCACCGGAGTCGTTTATCATGTCCATAGCCTCATTAGCCGGCGATACAGAGCACTCCCCACGGGGAGGAGGAAAGGGAGGTGTCAATGGGTATTCTCTTGTGAAAGCTGGGTGCTGGTCCTTGCAGACCATACATCAGGGGGGAGGTCGGGCAGCAGTCAACCACTGCTCTGAGATTACTACCCTTAGGGCAGGTGGGGTTCTGGCATCTGTGTGCCTGCTTTCTGTAGGAGAGGGTACAGATTAGACAAACTGGGTGGTCAACTTTGCATCTAGCTGAATGGTGTCCATATTGCTTGCAGTTACAGCATTCAGTGAGGCTGTTAGCCGAGTATACTCTCTCGATCTTGCATCGCAACGAGAAAAGGTAAGTATTACCCAACATGGTAGCCTCATTTTCTGGCGCAACTGTCACCACTATTGAAGCTGCCTTTTTGAGGATTCATGGCTCATATCCGCGGTCATTTCTTTGTTCTGTTTTTCTCTTTTTTTTTTTTTTATCACCATGTATTCGGTGTTATTTAGGGTACAAGAACGTGTATGCAGCGCTAGCTATGGCATAAACAATCCCCATTCCTCATCCTGCCTGCCCCAACCGTATCCACAGGACAGTCTGGTATGGGTATAACCGTACATCTCGCCACGAAGAAAAACCCGTCCCTACCCCAAGCGAACTCGGAGAATAGGAGAGGCCTAACTAAGAAGAAAGTAGGAAAACATAGGAAGGTAACCACGCGGAACATCTCAGAAGAAAGATAAAAGAAAAAGCAGTATCGTAGATCACACCACAATTATGCCAGGTATAGGCGCTGGCAGCCGAAACTGTAGAAATTATCCCTGAAAGTGAAGCAACCGCGGAAATGGACTACCTGTGGGGGGAAGGCGGGTGAGGCTGGTGTAGTAGGTTGCAAGCCAAGGGAGGGTATAGCAGTAGGGTGCAAGCCGATCCAAGCAGTGGGGTAGGGCGGAAACCGAATGCGACCGTGTCGACTCTCGGTAATCATGTTCGTGTCTTCCTGCGCGGTCCCCGAAAGTAGAAAGCAAGCGGCTTACAGCGTCTCTCATATAGTCCCTTGTTATACGAGAGATAGCGTCACTTAGGGGATTAGATACCACCTCTTGAGCCAACCATAGGGAGGAGCGAGATTGACCCTGAGGCTGGTCGGATGGTTCTCGCATACCGCAAACCGCGTTCACAGCCGTCTGAAGCATGAGAAGCGAACGGTCGCCAAGCGTGAGGAGGGGCCTTACTACGGGAGGAGAACAGAGGGGATTGGCAGCGCGAAAGGCATAGCGGACCCTGGAAGAGGCAGAGCCCCAATGCGGAAGAAAGTGAAGGAAGGCAAAGGGGGGAGGTGGATGGCCGTCACTCCTACGCCGAAGCCATCGTGGGAGGAGAGAGGGGAGCGGGTGGTTCATCAGATCCCAAGCGTTGTGGGTTGATTTCAAGAACGAGGAAAACAGAGGAAACGGAGGATGGCCTATCTACTCGGAAGTTAATTTTTTTTTTCAATTTTTCTTTTTTTTTATCTTCTTGTATTCGTTGATTTATGGTACAAGAACTTGCATGCAGCGCTAGCTATGGCATAAACAACACCTTAATCTCAGAAACCCGCAAGTAACAAAAGAACAATCGCACCAAAGTTATAAAATCCTGCTAAGTGTGTCCGATAGCCGATACCAAATCCCTAAGGAAATAAAACAAAAAAACGCATAATCATAGCGGTAAATAACCTCCTAGCAGAGCAAGGGAAATGCGACGGGCAGAGGCCGGGCCCTTCTCAGGGAGCGAAACCGTGGATCGGTAGAACGGACGCGTCCGCGTCCGTGGGGCGTCGATGGTCCCTTGCAGCCGGGGGCATGCCTGGTGGGAAACACGTCGCTGTGACGTTTATGTACCTAGCGAGGGAGTTGAGGGCGGAGGGGTCCGACCAGATGGGGCTGTCCCTATCTAACGAAGTGAGTCCCTAGAGGTGGCGCTCATTAGGTTCCCTGCGGGACTCGCAGGACAGGATGGCGTGGGTGAAGTCTTCCTCGTCTTCCTCGCAGAACGGGGAGAGGGGAGAGTGGTCTTCAGTGAACCACGATGGGTGGGAAGCGAGGTAGCTCTTGCCAGAGCACATCAGGAGGATGCTTCCCGCCATGAACCAACCGAGCCCCATAAAAGGGTGGGGCGTTAGGGACACGGGGTGAGGGTAGGTCGGGGGGGGTGGGAACTGGTCATGCCAATCTGTGACTAGCGGCGATCTGAATTTAAGCTTGATCGACTTGTAGGAGGGGGTGTCTACTCCAACTGTAAGACAAGCACGCGGGAGCAGGTCTGGGGAGGCCACCGGTAGAGGGCCATGAACGGGGATGAAGTGGAGCGTTCGATGAGCAATAGCATCAATTGGAAGGTGTTTTCTTATAGGCGGGGAGGGGACAGTGGATCTCCATGAGAGAGGACCATAGACCGATGTCAGGCCTCGCGTGTGGTGCCGGTGGTCTTCAAGGGCCCTGAAGGGGGACGAAGTTGGGAGTGTGGGGTGGAGCCTGGCAGTCGCTGGGTTGGCTTCCGGGGGGAGGCAGACCAGCCTTATGGCTGCAAGTCTTTGGCGGTGTCGTAACAGAAGGGACATGGGGGGCAGGGCGGATTCGCAAGCAAGGGTGCCGATCGGTGTCGTGGAGAAGCAGTTGGTGACCCACGTCTCGACTGGCCTCCAGAAAACCGACATGCGGTCGAGGAGGGTAAGACTTAGGGTGAAAAGGTCTGCGCCGTAAAGGAGGATCGGGGAGATCAAGGATGTTGCCAGTTGGTGGCAGAGGTAAGGAGGAAGGCCCTTACCGGGTCTAGATAGTGTCTTGGTAGAGGCGAAGGAGCCTAGGGTCAGTCCGAGCCTCCTAACATAGTGGGACGTAGTACCCCTGGTGCCTGAAGTGGAGGAGGGCTCGAACCAATAACCGAGCCATCGTACTAGTTTAGAGGGGCGGAAGACGAGGTTGTCCAGCCGGACCGGGATTTGGGGCGGGGGGA
Organism: Tuber brumale; assembly: GCA_014065205.1. Lineage (NCBI taxonomy): Eukaryota > Fungi > Ascomycota > Pezizomycetes > Pezizales > Tuberaceae > Tuber > Tuber brumale. Next base: position 275,113 of record JACCEG010000201.1, read on the forward strand.
GCTTCTGAGAGGGGGTCTCCCAATGCATGAGCTCTGTTTTCGGGATCGAGAAGGACACACCCAGCCTGCCAGCCTTCCACTGCAGGATCTTGATGATACCTTGCAGTCTATGGATATTCCTCCGGTAAGAACCCGTGGCAACCGTGACCGCGAAGTCGTCCACGTATGACAGGATGAGGCCCCTGGGGACCGAAAAGTGGAGGGTGGAGACGTAGATAACAAAAAGGAGGTGGGAGATCGGAGAGCCCTGAGGGGTACCGACCTAGACGGGTGAGAAGATTTGGGGCGCGCCTGGGAAGACCAGGCGGCAGGTGCGGCCGTGGACGCAGGAGCTTATCCACGAGACCATGTAGGTATTGACCGCCTTGGTGGCTAGTCTGTTGCAAAGTATCGGGGCCGAGACATGGTCGAAGCCTCCTTTGATGTCCAGGAAAAAGGTCGAGACCTTGAGCTTGGGGCGCATGAACAGCTTGACCTCGTGGGAGAGGGTAGCCGCCGTGTCAAAGGTACTCGGACCAGGCAGGGAGCCGGTCAGGTTGGGGGAGAGGAGGCCCAGGCAACGAGCGAGGGCCGAGAGTCGGTTTGCCATCACCCTTTCCAGGATCTGAGAAACAGTTTCCAGGAGGACGATGATGCGGAACAAAGTAGGGGTGTCGTACGAGGGTTTGCCAGGTTTGTCCAGCAGTATGCGGTTGGCCTTCTTCAGGGAGGGAGGGTGGTACCCGTAGCTAACCAGGGGACCCAGAAGGGATGTAAGGATGCGCGGGTTGATCAAGTGGACTTTCTTCCAGACCGAGTAGGGTATCTGGTCCGGCCCGGAGGCAGAGGACGAAGAGGACTTCCGAAGAGCTGCGGATATTTCCTCCGCCGCCAGCTCTGGGACGTCTTTAAACTCTGGTAGGATGCGAGGGGGGGGAGAAGACCCCTTCTCGGAGAAGAAGTGCTCGTGGAGGGCTCTGTTGATATCATTGGGGGTCACCACCCCTGGGATTTGAGGGAACCTTGTCGTGTAGCTTGCCGAAGGCGAACTTTTTCGCTGTCCAGAGGGACTGGGGGTTAGCTGTTTGCAGGAAGTTCTTCCAGTAATCATTCTTGGCCTTTTTGATAGCCTTGAAGTAGAGGAGGCGTGCCTCCCTGCACAGCTCTTTGGACGAGGGGAGGGGGTCCTTGCGAGCCGCTCGGACGGTGGAGTGGAAGGCCGATCTTTGCTCTGTTAGGTTGGGGGTCCACCAGGTTTTCGACCTAACAGAGAGTCTTTTGTCGGGGGTGTGACCTCTGAGCTGGGACCTTATCCTATCCAAGGCCATGTCGAAGCAAATTGACAGCATTCGTGGCCTAGGAAGGGGGGGAGGTGGGCGGAACTTCAACCTCTTCTGACCCTCTTCAAGGGCTGGCCAGTCAGTTTTTGTCCATGACGGAGAGGGTGGTGGGGGATGGGCCAGGCGCTCCGATAGTGTGATGAAAATCGGGACATGGTCAGAACCCGTTGGAGGGAGAGGTGTGCCCCATGATCCGAAGTTAGGTGAGAGAGGGGGCATTGGCAAATACCAGGTCTATCACCGAGGGGCGGAGGTTGGGATCGACGGGAAAGTAGGTGAGGGTACCGGGTGTGTTCAGGAGGCAGAAGCCCTCGCCTGCGGCCTTCTCAAAGAACGGAGAAGATGTCCCAAGGTCCTGAACTGAGAACAGCCGACCTAGGTCAGTGGAGGGGTGGTGGATGTTGAAGTCTCCGATGAGTGGCGTGGGGGAGGGCGTGGGGGGGAACGTAGCTTCTGGCGTGATGGTCCTCTTGAAGGGGGAGATGTCCCAAGTGCTGTAGAGGTTTATCACGCGGAACTTTGTTGTAAAGGAATCAAAGAAATCAACAGAAGAAAAGAAATCCATCGCCATCCAGTCTCTCGCTTCAGAGAAAACAGGAAGGACTGAGAACTGTTGTGTGGAGGGAAGGTTGAGGTAGCATGCCACTTTGGGCTTGCCACCATTGGGGCAGGGGGGAACAAAAGGCTTGAAATTCACAAACGCAGGGGGCTTGCCCCTGTACATTGGGCGGTCTTGAAGAGCAACAAGGGTGGGGGGGCGATCCAACAAAGAAAAGGAATTAAACAAGGAGAGAAACACGTCCCAGCTTCCCAAGCAGTTATATTGCGGAACAGATATGGAGTTATCGGAGCCCGTCGCCAGCACGGAACTCACACGGGAAGTGCGACCAGCCATTACACGCCTTCCGGCGTCTCAGGCAGTGGGATAGGAGTGAGAGTTGCCTGCCATACAGGGTTGGGCAGGGCGCCTCCTTGGGGCTTCGGAACATTTGCGGGGAGAGGTGTCGTGGGGGCATCACCTCTCCTAGGGCGGGGTCTCTCAAAATCGCTGGGGGGTAGGAGGGGTCGTCTACCAGTCGAAGGACCCTCGCCGGAGTCGTTCGTCGCGTCCATACTTTCCTCATCCTGCGATAGAGGGGGCTCCCTACGCAGAGCAGGTGGGGCGGGTCTTGATGGGCAGTCTTGAGCGAAGGCCGGGTGGGAGCCTTTGCAAATGGCGCAGAGCGGGGGAGAGGTCGGGCAGCAGTTGGGGACTGCTCTGAGGTGACCGCCCCTTGGGCAGGTAGGGGTCTTGCATCTGTGTGCCTTTTTCTTGTGGGAGAGGGCGCAGATGGAACAGACCGGATGGTCCACCATGCATCTAGCTGAACGATGTCCGTACTCAGAGCAGTTACGGTATTGAGTGAGGCCATTAGCCGTGTATGCGCGCTCGATCTTGCATCGAAAGGAGAAAAGGTAAGAGTTGCCCAGCATTGTGGCCTCATTCTCCGGGGCCACCGTAACTACCACACAGGTTGCCTTTTTTAGGACACGGGAGCTGCGGTCAGGGTTGAGGGATCGGGCAGAGAGGATCTGGACATTTTTGACGTTGAGTATGGTGTTTGACAGAGACTGGAAGAGGTCGCCGTCGGCCTCGGGGAGGTATGCAATAGGGAGGGAGTGAACAACCAGTTGCACCTCGTTCGGTGCTGGGCAGAAAGGGAGCCAGGGTGAGTCTCTGATAGACAAGGATTGATTTAGTTTTGCGGAAACTGCTTCGTAGTAGGGAGCATATAAGGTGGAAGGAACAAAAGGCGCAAGGGCAAGGAGGGTTACCGCTCCTCTGTCATTTGCCCGGGCAGAGAAAGAGAAGGGGAGATTGCAGCCGGCCTCTCTTAAGACGGAGGCGGCGGAGTCTGGGAAGAAGGCAGCAAGAAGTTCAGCCTGGGGGTGGGGGAAGGGGGATGAGCGAGGGGCGAAGAAGCATCTCTCGGCTGCCGGAAGGCTCTTCGGCCCCCTGGACGGGGCAGACACGGCCATACCAGTCGCAACCAGGGCAGCAGTCGGGGCGTTCTTGCTTTTGCACGACTTGGCCTTCTTCTTTTGTCCCGACGAAGCGGCTTGAGCGTAGGAGGAGGGGCCGGGTTGGGCCGACGACCTCGGGGCTGGGTGGAACTCGGAGGCAGGAGGGTACTTTCCCTCCC
>JACCEG010000202.1:11702-63483 GCA_014065205.1 Tuber brumale
AAAAAAAAAAAAAAAGTAAAAAAAAAAAGAGTAAAAAAGACCAAGTAGATAAGCCATCCTCCGTGTCCTCTATTTTCCTCGCGCTTGAAATCAACCCTCAACGCTTGGAGTTCACGAACCATCCACCACCCCTCTCCTCCCACGATGGCCACGCCTTAGGAGTGATGGCCATTTCGATCCTCTCCTCACTGCCTGCTTTCGCATTTCTACGCTTCAGGGCTTTCCTTCCTCTGGGTTCCGGTACTGCTTTCATGCTGCCCGTTCTCTTTCACCTCCTCGCTTAGTGAGGCCCATCTGCACGGTCGGCGACCGTTCACATCGCATGCTTCAGAGGGCTGGGAACACGGTTCTGCGGTACACGAGGGGTACTCTTTAGGCCTGACGGTCGACCTTGCTCTTCTCCATCTTGGGGGACCTCCTTTCTTCGTTTCCATTTGGTGTGGGCAGTGGTGGACGCCTTTCTTCGTGTGTGCACGATCTCCGTGGAGTAACGCCTCGGCTAGTAACTTCTGGGTCTGTCTCGCTTGGAGAGTTGGCCATACCCACCTAGTCTTTCGGTTCAAGTAGGGGTTTCTTTTGTCGGGGAGCGCCTAGTAAGACATGAACACGAATACCGATAGTTGACACCGGGGCGCTCGGTTTCCTTCCTGTTCCGGCGGCTGGATAGGCTTGCACCCTACTGCTACACCCTTCCTCGGCTGGCACCCTAGTGCTCCACCCTTTCCTGCCCTTACCCACAGAGGGCCCATTCTCGGTTGCAGCGAATTGCCAGCGCGTTTCTCTGGCTTGGTTGTTGTAGGTTCTACTTTGGTGCGGTTTTTCTTTTGTTTTTCTGAGATGTTCTGGGCGGTTACCTTCTTATGTTTTCCTGCTTTCTTGTTAATTAGGCTTCCCTTATTTTCTGAGTTCGCTTGCGAGGTAGGGACGGGTTTTTCTTTGGGGCGAGATGAAAAAAGAAAAAGAAAAAAACGAAAAGTGTGTAAGTAGATAAGCTCGGCCCAGGCTCGATTCCAGGGCCTTCTCTCCCCCAACCAAACTGGGTCCCTACCTGGTCTGAGTACCTTCGACGCGGCGGCCATCCTCTCCCACGAGGTCCAGCTGTTTATGCGCCCCAAGCTCCAGGTCTCCGCCCTCTTCCTAGACATCAAAGGAGGCTTCTACAACGTCTCAGCCCCACTGCTATGCAACAGACTCGCCACCAAGGCAGTCAACCCCTACCTGGTCTCGTGGATAAGGTCTTTCCTCCGCGGCCGCACATGCCGCTTGGTCTTCCAGGGGGCACCGCAAATCTTCTCCCCAGTTTCGGTCGCGAGCGCCCAAGGCTCCCCGATCTCCCCCCTGCTCTTTGTGATCTACGTCTCAACCCTCCATTTCCCGGTCCCATGGGGCCTTATCCTTTCCTATGTGGACGACCTCGCTGTCACTGTAGCATCGGGCTCCTACCGCAGGAATATCCAAAGACTGCAAGGCATAACTAAGGTCCCTCAGCGGCAAGCTGGCGGGCTAGGTATGTCCTTCTCGATCCCGAAGACAGAATTGATGCATTGGGAGACCCCCTCTCTGAATATCACCCCCCCCCCGATCCCGGTCCTGCTGGAAGACCTTGTCTTCCGCCCCTCCAAACTGATTTGCTGGCTAGGATATTGGTTCGAGCCCTCCTCCACTTCGCGTACAAGAGGTACCACCTCCCACTTCGTGAGGAGACTTGGACTGGCCCAAGGGGCCTTCGCTACGATCATGAGACTCACAAGGCCTGGTAAAGGCCTTCCCCCATTTCTCGGCCACCGTCTGGCTTCCTCCTTGATCTCCCCGATCCTCCTATACAGCGCGGACCTGTTTTCCTGGAGTCTTACCCTCCTCGACCGCATGTCCGTCTTCCGGCGATCAGTCCAGAGATGGGTAACAGATTGCTTCTCCTCAACACCTGTTGGCATCCTAGCTTGTGAGTCGGCCCTGCCCCCCATGCCCCTGTTAACCCGCCACTGACAGAGACAGGCAGCGGTACGGTTCGTCTGCCTCCGGCCAGAGGCCAATCCAGCAACTGCGAGGTCCTACTCCACATTCCCGACTTCATCCCCTTTCAGGGCCTTGGATGACCATCGACACCACACGAGGGGCTTAACTTCGGTCTACGCTCCCCTTTCCTGGAAATCCCCTGTCCCCTCCCCACCCATGCGGAAACACCTCCCCGTCGCTGCAATCGCGCACCGAACCCTCCCTTTCATCCCGGCCTCCGGCCCTATCCCGGTTGCTTCCCCCGACCGCCTCCCATCAAGCTGTCTACCGATCAGGAATGACACCCCCTCCTACCGATTGACCAAGATGAAAGTTAGATCGGCCATGGTCAAAAACTGGAATGATCAATTCCCACCCTCCCGACATACCCCTACCCCGCGTCCCTTTCGCCCCTCCCTTTCATGGGTCTCGTGAGGTTCATAGCGGGGAGATTATATCAAATGCGGTAGCGTAAGAGTTCCCTCGCTGCCCACCCCTTCTGGTTCACTGAGAACCCCTCCCCCCTCTGCCCTTTTTGCGCGGAGGATGAGGAGGACGTCACTCCTGCCATCCTCTCCTGCGTGTCCCGAAAGGAACCTCGTGAGCACCACCTCCGCGGGCTCACTTCGTTGGAAAGGGACAGCCCCCTATGGTCAGACCCCGTCGCCCTCAACTCCCTCTCTAGCTACATTAATGTGACAGTGACGGGCTTCCCACCAGTCATGCCCCCGGCAGTACGGGACCCTCCAACTCCGTCGGACCATGTCGCGTCCATTCTACCGATGCACGATTTCGCCCCCTGAGAGGGACGGCCCCTTTCCCATTATTTTTTCTTTTAGTTCGTTGCTATGGGATTTTACATTCCGTTATGATCATCTATTTTATTGTTTTATTTCCTTAGGGATTTAGTGTCGGCTATCGGACACGTTTAGGAGGTTTTTATAGTTTGGTACGAATATTTCCTTTGTTACTGCGAGTTCTTGAGATTAAGGTTTTGTTTATGCCATAGCTAGCGCTGCATGCAAGCTCTTGTACTATAAATCAATTAATACATGAAGATAAAAAAAAAAAGAAGAAAAAAAAGACGCAGGAGATAAGCCATCCTCCATCTCCTCTATTTTCCTCACGCGTCAAATCAACCCTCAACGCTTGGAGTTCACGACCCATTCACGCCCCCTCTCCTCCCACCATGGCCACAGCCTGGGAGCGGCGGCCATTGCCATCCTCTTCTCACTGCCTTCTTTCGTGTTTCTACGCTTCAGGGCTTTCCTTCCTCTGGGTTCCGGTACTGCTTTCATGCTGCCCGTTCTCTTTCCCCTCCTCGCTTAGAGAGGCTTATCCGCAGGGTCGGCGACCCTTCTCTTCCCATACTTCAGATGGCTAGGAACACGGTTCCGCGGTATGCGAGGGCTACTCTTTAGGCCTGACAGTCGACCTCACTCTTCTCCTTCTTGGGGGACCTCCCTCCTTCGCTTCCGTTTGGCGTTGGCTGTGGTGGACGGCTTTCTCCCTGTGTGCACAATGTCCGAGGTGGAACGACTCGGCCTAGTAACTTCGGGGTCTGTCTCGCTGCGAGATTTGGCCATACCTACCTAGTCTTGCAGTTCAAGTTGTGGTTTCTTTTGTCAGGGACTGCCTAGCGAGACACGAACACGATTACCGATAGTTGACACGGTCGCGTTCGGTTTCCTTCCTGTTCCGGCGGCTGGATCGGCTTGCACCCTACTGCTACACCCTCCCTCGGCTGTGACCCTACTGCTCCACCCTTCCCTGCTCTCACCCACAGGGGGCCCAAACTCAGTTGCAGCGTTTTGCCGGTGCGTTTCTCGGGCTTGGTTGTTGTGGGGTCTACTTGGGTGCGGTTTTTCTTTTGTTTTTCCGTGATATTCCGCGCGGTTACCTTCTTATATTTTCCTGCTTTCTTCTTAGTTAGGCTTCTGCTATTCTCTGAGTTCGCTTCTGAGGTAGGGATGGGTTTTTCTTTGGTGTGAGATGTGCGGTTAGGCTCATACCAGAGGGTCGTGGAGATACGGTCGCGCCGGGCGGAAGGCGGTTTTAGGTTTTCTTCTATGACATAGCTAGCGCTGCATGCACAGTTCTTGTACCTTAAACTCAGTAATCATATGAAGAGAAAAAAAAAAAGAGAAAAAATGAAGACCAAGTAGATAAGCATCCTCCGTCTCCTCCATTTTCCTCTCGATTGAAATCAACCCTGCGGGCTTGATCTTCACGCACCATCCACCACCCCTCTCCTCCTACAATGGTTTCGGCCTAGGAGTCATGGCCATGCCCCCCTCACTGCCCTTTTTCTCTTTTGTTACACGTCGTGGCTTTCCATCCTCTGGGTTCCGGTACGGCTTTTCTGCTGCCGGTTCTCGTTTCCCTCCTCGCTTAGTGAGGCCCCTCCTCACGGTTGGCGACTGTTCGCTTCCCATGCTTCACACGGCTGGGAACACGGTTTGCGGTACGCGGGAACTCTCCAACAGGCCCTGGCGTCGATCTCGCTTCCCCTCACGGTCGGCTTAAGCGGTGGTATCCCATCCACTAAGTGACACTATCTCTCGTAGAACAAGGGACTACATGAGAGATGTGGAAAAACGCTTGCCTTCTGTTTCTTAGGACCGCCTAGTCAGACACTAATACGATTACAGATAGTTGATACAGTTGTGTTCGGTTTCCTTCCTGATCTTACGGTTGGATCGGCTTGCATCCTACTGCTTCACCCTCCCTCGGCTTGCACCCTACTGCTACACCACCTCGCCGCGACCCCCTTTGGGCATCTACGCAGGGCTTCCCGGTCCGGATGGCACTGCTCTCTGTGCCCTGCTCCGGGTTCTTTCCTTCCGCTCTGGCTTTCCATTCGGTCTCCAACCACCTTTGCCGGGTATATCCCTTTGGCCGCAGATACATTTATCGCAGGTGGCTTAGGGCTGCGTCTGTATGGTTGGGGTTACTGCTGTCTAAGGGCTTCTCGCCGCGGGGCTGGGCTTTTACTGTCGGGGTTTGGGGTTTCTTTTATTCTGATGGGCTTGGGTGGCTTTTCTTTACAGTCTTTACCATTGTGTATACTACAAGTCGTAGGGCGGGAGAGTTTTTGCAACTGCGCGGGGCTGGGGGGGGGGGTGTCATATTCCGGGGGCTTCGGTCCTGTCTGCCAGTACGCTTCCTGTTTGGTTCCCATGACGGTTTTTCTTCTGGCTGTTTCGGGCTGGCATAGGGGAGGAGGTTTCGCGTCTGCCATAGCATTTAAGAGCTGCATGTGGACGGTGTACCTTAGTTTACCTTAGAACACGGAATAAAATTGAAGAGAAAAAAAAAAAGAAAAAAAGACCCAGTAGATGAGCTCAAACCCCACCCCCTTATGGGGCTGGGTAGGTTTATTGCAGGAAGGATCCACCAGATGCACTCGGGCAAGAGCTGCCTCGCTGCCCACCCCTCCTGGTTCACCGCTGACCCCGCACCCGTCTGCCCGTACTGCGAGGTGGATGAGGAGCACTTCGCACATGCAATCCTCTACTGCGAGTCTTGCAAAGGACCTTGCCAGCGCCACCTCCAGGGGCTCATGGACGTCGGCAGGGACAGCGCGCTCTGGTCAGATGAGAACTCCCTACGATCTCTGGCAAGGTACCTCAATGTGACCGCCACAGGCTTTCCCCCTGGTATGCCCCACGCAGACTGGGACCGCCCCTCAGAACCCGCCCCCAACGACTCGGGAATCCCGAATCATGGCTGCAAACCCTGAGCCGTGGCGCCCGCCCCACGGTTTGACTTGCCCTGCGTTTACTTGTTCTGTTGGCCACGGGTTGGTCCTGTTTTTCGTTATGACTTATGTGCTTTTTGGTTTTAGTTCCAGGGGATTTTGTGTCAGCTATCGGACACCTTAGGAGGATTTTATATTTTGGTGCGGATTTATTTTCTTTTGTATGTGCGTTTTGTGATTGAGGTTTTGTTTATGCCATAGCTAGTGCTGCATTCAAGTTCTTGTACTGTGAACAATGAATACATGATGATAAAAAAAAAAAAAAGTAAAAATAAAAAAACAGACCCAGTAGATAAGCTATCCTCCATTTCCTCTGTTTTCTGCGCGCTCGAAATCAACCCTCAATGCTTGGGACCTCACGAACCAGCCACACAACCCCACTCCTATCATAATAACTTCAGCCTAGGAGTGACGGCCATCCCCCTTCTCCCGCTGTTGACTTTCGCCTTTTCACAGATCCAGGCTTTCCTTACACCAGGTTCTGGTATGCCTTTCGTGCAGCCCATTCCCACCCCATGCTCGCTTAACGAGGCCTCTCCACACGGTCGGCGACTATTGGCTTCCCATGCTTCAAACGGCTGGGAACAGCCTTCGCGGTATGCGAGAACTCGACGGCAGGCCCACGTATCGATCACACCCCTCTCTGCTGTTGCCTTAAGCGGTGGTATCCCATCCATTAAGTGACGCTATCTCTCGCAGAACACGAGACTACATGAGAGACGGGGTAAGATCGCTTGCGTCCCGCCCCTGGGGACTGCACAGAGAGACGCACATACGATTACCGATAGTGGACTCGGTGACGTTCGGTTTGCTTCCTGACCTCACGGTTGGATCCGCTTGCACCATACTGCTACATCCTCACTCGGCTTGCACCCTACTGCTACGCTACCATGCTTCGACGGCCTTCGGGTGTCTCCACTGGGCTTCCCGGTCTGGATGGCACTAGTCCATGTGGCCTGCTACGGGTTGTTTTTCCTCGGCCTGGGCTCTTCTCTCTTCGGTTTCCTTTCCAGGTTGCTGGGCATATCCCTTAGCCGTAGACGTGTTTTGGTTGTAGGTGGTACTGTTCGCCCAGGCCAAGGCCGCTTAGGGTGGCTCTTGTTATGGGGTTGAGACCACTGCCTGCAAGTGGGGTTTCTTTTGTTCTGACGCACTGGGTGGCTTTCGTTTTACAGTCTTTACCCTTTGTGTATACCACAATTTGCGGCCCGGGGGAGTTTTTTCGACTGCACGGGATTCGGACAGGAGGTCTCTTGTTCCCGTGGTTTCGCTCCCGTCTGCCAGTGTGCCTTTCTGTTCAGGTTCGTTTACGGTTTTTCTTCTGGCTGCTTCAGGCTGGCGTAGGGGTGGGGGTTTTTTGTGTCTGCCATAGCTAGCGCTGCATGCGGACGGTGTACCTTAAACACTGGATGACATTGATGAAAAAGAAAAAGTTTGTAAAAAAGTGAAAAATTAAAAAAGAAAATGACTTTTTAGATAGGCCATGCTCCGCTTCCGGTATTTCCCCCGCTCTATACTTCTTCCTCATCTTCCACAGCATCAGCGTCGGGTGTGGCTATATATTTGTGCTATCCTAAAGACCATCAGGCTGAAGCCTACCTGTCACAACTGGGGATGGCTTCAGCTCCCCTTTCTTGCTCCGAGCACTCCTCTGTGTCAGGAGTGCGTCCACATTTCCCCCTCATCCTGGAGCTCCTCAAAAGGTCCTGGATGGACGAAGGAATCTCCAACGAAGCCTTTCCGCCCATAGGTTCCACAGAACTTGATGACCTCTCCCCTGGACAAGCCGTCATTATTCCCCTTCTATGCACCTAACTTCTGGCATCAAGGTCCATCTCCACTCCAATCGATGAACTGGCCCTCAAGGTCGCCCGCCTCTAGAAACAAGTTGACGAGCTCTACTCCAGTTAGGACAAATCCCAGTGCCCCTCTCCTCACCCTAGCCAGTCCGACACCGCGGCAGCGATGCTCTCCACCCTTCTGCTGTCAGTTAGAGACCTTATGTCCAGGCTGACCACCACTATCCTGCAACCAGTGCTGCACCAGCAACCCCCACTCTAACACCGCATGCCTGTAGGGTCCACCACCCACACAGCTCGGTCAGCTCGGTCCCGAAAACGTAAAGAGCCCGCCGCATCCCTTCCTACCTCAACCCTCGCCGTTGAGCTCACCACCCTCTATGTGGGTGGTGGTGACACATACATCCCCTGTTATATCACGAATGACCAGAAATGGTGCGGTGACCCGGCCACATATGCGGTAAAAGTCTCTCTCTCCTGGGAGGCCCAAACCTACAGGGAAGGGAAGTACCACTCACTCTCGGAGTTCTACCATGTCCCCCGCAGCGCAACTCAGTCCGGCGCCCCCTCCTATGCTCAGGTTGCTACGGCTGCCAGAAAAAAGAAAGAAAAACCAAGCAAAGTGAAGAATGCCCCCTCGGCTGCCATGGTTGCCTCTGGTCCGGCATCTCCAGGGCGGTCAAAATAACCCGAGAGCCTCCCGGCCGCTGAGAGATGTTTCTTCGCCCCAAGGTCTTCCCCCTTCTCACACTCCCAGTCCGACCGTTGAGTTGCTTCTGTTCCCGACATTGCCGCCTCCATCCTCCACGAAGGTGGCTGTACTCTACCCTGATCCTTTGCTACCCGGGTCAATGACAGAGGGGCGGTGACGCTTCTTGCCCTCTTTCCGCTTGTTCCCTCTTCCACATACACCCCCTACTATGACGCCATTGCAGCCTGGCTGAACCAGCTCTTTCTGCCTGGAGACCCTCCCTGGGTCCCTGTCCCCCCTGCTCCCCAGGAGGTCCAGTTGGCGATCGACTCCCTCCCTATCATGTACCTTCCGGTGGACGATGTCGAGCTCCTGAGATCACTGAGCAACACCATCCTGAACATCAAGAACATCCAAATCCTCTCAGCCCTCTACCGGAATCCCGACCATGGCTCCAGAATCCACAAGAAAGCGACCTGAGTAGTTGTGACGGTTGCGCAAGAAAATGAGCCCACAACACTGGACAACAGTTACCTTTTCTCCTCTCGATGTAAGGTCATGAGAGCATATGTGGCTAATAGCCTAACCCAGTGCCACAACTGCCAGGAATATGGATACCATTTAGCTCGATGCAAGATTAACCACCCAGTTTGCCCAATCTGCGCCCACTCCCACGGAAAGCAGGCACCTAGGTACCGGAACCCCACCTGTCCCAAGGGCGGTAACCTCGGAGCCATGGTCGACTGCTGTCCAACCTTCCCCTCGATGTGTGCAGGCTGCAAAGGCCAACACCCAGCTTTCACTAGAGAATGCCCCTCTTGACCTCCCCCACCTCCTGCCCATGGGGAGTGCCCTGTTCCAGAGAATGAGGAAGCTATGGACACGACTAACGACTCCAGCGAGAGTCCTTCAACTGGTGCACGATCCCTCTTGCCCCCCTTCCCTCTTGCGACAATGCTCCCTGGGCATGGTGATGCTCCCGAAACATGTCGCCCAGTTCCTGCCCCAAAACCCCAACGAGGTGCTCTGCCGAATCCAGCATGGCAGGAATCTCCCTCTCCTCTCCCTGAGCCTGACAGGCTGGAATGCATGTAATGGTTGTCCCACCTCTCCAGTAAGTTCAGCGCTGGCGGGGGGCTCCCGTAACCCCATATTGGTTCTACAACACAACTCCTTGGGAAGCTGGGATGTGTTTATTTCCCTTTTCAATTGGTTTTCTCTTTTGGATTTCCCCTCTACCCTAGTTGCCCTGCAAGACCCCCCCCTGCACAGAAACAGACCTCCGTCATTGACTGGATTCAAACCCTTTTTGTCCCCCTGCCCCAATGGCGTCAAGCCCAGAGTGGCCTGCTACCTCCATCTTTCCTCTACTCAGCAGGTCTCGGTCCTCCCAGTCTTTTCGGAGGCGAGGGACTGGATGGCTGTTGACTTCGACTCATCTGGAGGTTTCTTCAACTCCTTTGTCACTCAGTTCATGATCATGAACCTCTACAGCACCTGAGATGGCTCCCCCTTCCGCTGGACTATCCCTACCGAGGTTGCTTTCCCCTACACCGCCACACCGATGCTGGTCATTGGGGATTTCAATATTCACCACCCCTTGGCGGACCCAGTCCACCCCGTCTCGACCTCAGACCTCTGCGCTTCCACACCCTGCTTTGAGAGGGCCGCTGATCAGGGGTATTCCCATTTGACCACATCAGATACCATCACCTACTTCCCCGTCGATCCTGGGCTGCGCACCTCGGTTATAGACCTATCCTTCACCAACACTGTACTATCACCCAACTTCCAGGCATTGGACCCGCTCCTTGCTCCTGCTGGCTTGGACTAGGTCCCGATCCTTGTAACCCTGTCCGTACTCCTGGCCCACCCACCTCCTCCGGCCCCTACGTGAACAATAACAGACTGGCTCTCTCTCGTGGGAGAGATCAAAGCCATGAAAATTGACCCCCCACCCTCCCCCCCGATGTCCTACTCCTTTCCCGCCTGGTTTGACACTGCCCTTGCCATGCTGAGGGCTATCCTCAAGTTCCATACCCCAGACAAACGGCTCTCCTATAGGTCCAAGCCCTGGTTGATGCCCAATCTTACAGCGCAAAGAGCTGCCTTCCACTCAATGGTCCAGTCATCACGATACGACCCCCTCCCCTCATCCAAGCCGCAGTGCAAGGAGGCAGGCATTTTATACTTCAAGGCCACAAAGAAGGCCAAGACCAAATACTGGCACAATTGCCTCAAGACAGCGACTCCACAGAAGCTCGGGACGGCGAAGCGATATGCCTTCGACAGGCCTCCAGACAGGTTCTTCCAGATACCTGAGGCTGACAGCCCTATGGGCATTAACAAAGCCCTACTCTGCCACTTCTTTCCAGAAATACAGTCCTCACACCCACCAGGCATCCTACGAGAGTTCATGGACATTCTACCGCTGTCAGCGGTGGAAATTACAGCTGCCCTCCGGAGCTCCACCTCATTATCCGCCCCCAGTCCAAACCAGATCCCCCACTTTGTCTGGAAGAAAGTCCATTCTTCAAACCCCAACATCTTGACGTCCCTCCACGGCCCCCTTGTCCAGTACAGACACCACTCTCCCTCCCTGAAGATAGCCAATGGCATTGTACTTGACAAGCCAGGGAAGCTCTCCTATGACACTCCAGCCTCATTCAGCATCATGACCCTGTTGGCGACAGTCTTCAAGATCATGGAGAGGATCATGGCTACCCGCCTCTCTGATCTTGCCTGTTTCCTGGGCATCCTGTCCCCCCACCAAACCGGGTCCCTCCCCGGTCTGAGTACCTTTCACACGGCTGCGACCCACGCTCACGAGGTTCAGCTCTTTATGCGTCCTAAGCTTAAGGTCACGACGCTTTTGCTTGACATCAATGCTGGTTTCGACAAAGTCTCTCCCCCCTTACTATGCCACTGGCTTGCCACTAAGGATGTCAACCCTTACATAGTCTCATGGATAAAGTCCTTCCTGCATGGCTGCTCCTGCGGCCTGTTCTTCCCCAGGGCCGCCCGGGTCTTCTCCTTTGTCTCTGGAGGCCCGCCCCTAGGTGCCCCTCTCTCACCCCTTGTGTTCGTCATTTACGTGTCATCCCTTCACTTCTCACTTCCTCTGTGCCTGATGCTCTGCTGTGTGGACAACTTCATGGTCACTATCGCCTTCGGCCCGTACCACTGGAATGTCTAGCGGCTGCAGGGCATCACCCGCGTGCTCCAGGTAAAGGCTGCCAGGCTGGGCGTGTCCTTCTCCATCACGAAGGCGGAGCGCATGCATTGGACAACCCACGAGCAGAAGGTCACCCCCCCTCAATCCTGTCCTGTGGGACGGGCACCTGTTTCATCCATCCAAACTGATATGATGGCTTGGGTACTAGTTTGAACCCTGGTCCACTTCCTGCACCAAAGGCACAACCTCTCACTTTGTCAGGAGCCGTGCCCTGGCCCAGGGGGCCTTTGGGACGATTAAAAGACAGTCCACACCTGGTGAGGCTCTCCGCCCCTCCCTCTACCATCGTCTGGCATCCTCCCTCATCTCCCGGATCCTCCTCTATGGGGTAGACCTCTTCTCTCCGAGCCTCACTCTTCTAGACTGGATGTACGTCTTTAGGAGAACTGTCCCATTGTAAGTGACCAACTGCTTTTCTTCAACCCTGGTGGGCATCCTGGCATGGGAATCGTCTCTCCCCCCGCTTCCGGTTCTGGTTCTCGACCACCAATGGTCGGCCGCTGTCTGCCTAGTGTGCCTCCCCCCCGAAGCCAACCTGGCGACTACCAGACTCCACCCATCCTTTCCGACCTCCTCCCCATTTTGGGCACCAGAGTTCCACCACCACTTCACTAGGGGCCTGACATCTGTTGACGCCCCGCTCATCAGGAACTCAGCTCCCCCCTGCCTTCCTATACACAAGCACCTCCCACGCGATACTATTGTCCACCGGACTCATCAGTTTATCGACGCGGCGGGCCCTGTCCCTGTGGCCTCACCTGACCTTCTTCCCCCTGAGCAGCCTCCCCTGCGAGAGGAGATCCCGCGCTACTAGTCAATCAAGTTGCGACTAAGAAATGCTCTCGCCAGGGATTGGGCCACCAAATTCCCCCCCCCCCCTACTACACCTTCACTGTGTCCCTCGAGCCCCACCCCTTTATGGATCCTTGAAGGTTTATCGTGAGTTGGATTCACCAGATGCACTGGCGTAAGGGTTACCTCACTGCCCACCCCTCCTGGGTGAGCAACGAATCCTCCCCCCTTTGACCTTACTGTGCGGAGGACGAGGAGGACTTTGCTCACGTCATCTTACAATGTGAGTCTCGCAAGTAACCTAGTACGTGGCACCTCCCGGGGCTCACGGACGTTGGTAGAGACAGCATACTGTGGACCAACACAGACTCACTCCACTCCTTGGCGCGATACCTCAATATGACCGCCACTTGGATTCCCCCTGGCAGGCGGCCCGCGGACAGGGACCCACGCTCTGAGACTGCTCCGCGTGACACAGGGCATCCGATCCCTGGCTACAGGCCTGGAGATGCAACACCCGCCTCACGCTTTGACTCACCTGATGTTTCCTGCATTCTGGGTCTCCAGCAGGGTTTTCTGTCTTTTATAAATTTTGTATTGTTTTGTTTTAGTTCATTAAGGATTTTGTATCTGCTATCGGACACTTGCAGGAGGATTTTACATTCTGGTGCGGATTTTTCTTTTGTGGTTGTGTGTTTGAAATTGAGGTTTTATTTATGCCATAGCTGGTGCTGCAGGCAAGTTCTTGTACCGTAAACAATGAATACAGAATGACAAAAAAGGAAAAAAGAACAAGATGTAAAAAAAAAGAGAAAAAAAAACAAAGAAAGAAAACCGTGTAGATCAGCGATTCTCCATCTCCTCTATTTTCCTGGTGCTTGAAATCAACCCTCAACACTTGGAGTACAGGAACCATCCACCCCCCTTCTCCTACCATGATGGCTTCGGCCTAGGAGTGATCACCATTTCCATCTTACCCTCACTGCCCTCTTCTGCTCTTTCAAGACTCCAGGGCTTTCATTCCTGTGGGTACTGGTATGCCTTTCGCGCTGCCTGTTCTCACCCCTTTCCTCACTTAGAGAGGCCCCCCCCCACGGTTGGCGACTGTTCGCTCACCATGCTTCAGATGCCTGGGAACACAGTTTCCGGTGTGCGAGAACGCTTCAACAGGCCCGTGGATCAATCTCGCCTTTTCCCACCGTCGGCGTAAGCGGTGGTATCCCATCCACTCAGTAATGATGTCTCTCTTAGAACAAGGGACTACATGAGAAAGGGGGTAAAATGCTTGCCTTCTACCACTGGGGACAGCCTGGTCCGACAGGAACACGATTACTGAGAGTTGACACGGTCGCCTTCCATTCCCGCCCTGTTCTGGTGGTTGGATCCGCTTGCAGCCTACTGCTACCCCGATACTCCCCTTGCACCCTACTGCTCCACCCTCCTTCGCTGTCCCCCACAGGTGGTCTATTTTCTCGCTTGCGTCGCGTTCAGGGGTAACTTCTGCGGTTTCTACTGCTAGCGCCTACACTTGGCATGCTTGTTGTGGGATCTACGGTGTACTTTTTCCTTTGTTTTTTCTGTGATGTTCGGGGTGGTTCCCTTCCTATGTTTTCCTGCTTGTCCTTAGTTTGCCTTCTCCTATTCTCTGAGTTTGCTTGCGAGATAGGGATGGGTTTCTCTTTGGGGTGAGATCTGCCATTAGGCCCATACCAGAGGGTCCTGGGAATAGGGTCGGGCCTGGCAGAAGGAGGAATGGGGATTGTTTATTCCGCAGCTAGCGCTGCATGTAAGTTGTTGTACCCTAAATAACAATGAATACATGATGATAAAAAACAAAAAAGAAAACAAAAGAGAACAAAGCAAGAAAACAATTGTGACTGAGTAAATAGGATCTTGTAGAACAAGGGACTACATGAGAGACACGGTATGATCCCTTGCCGTCTGCTGGTTGGGACCGCCTAGATAGACAAGGAAAGAATTACCGATAGTTGATACGGTCGCATTAAGTTTCCCTCCTGACTAGTTGCTTGGATTGGCTTGCACCCTTCTTCTATACCCTCACTAGGCTGGCACCCAACTGCTATACTAACTTGACTTGACGCCCTTCTGGTGTCTCCACCTGGCTTCCCGGTCTGGATGGCACTGGTCCCTGGGCCCTTACATCAGTTCTTATTTCCTCAGCCTGGGATTTTCCCTCTGCAGTTCCCCTTCCACTTTGTCAAATTTATCCCTTGGCCGTAGATGTTTTAGGCCATAGGTGGCAATGATCCCGCGGAGTTAAGACTGTTTTGGGTGGCTCTTACTCTGAGGTTAGACCATGGTCTGGAAATGGGTTTCTTCTATTCTGATAGGCGGGGGATAGTTTCTTTTACAGTCTTTACCCTTTGCGTATACTGCAAGGTGAGAGGCGGAGGAGTTTTTTCAACTGAGTGGGGTTCGGGCAGGGGGGGTCTTGTTGCGGGGGTTTCGGTCCTATCTGCCAGAGCGCTTTTCTGTTCGGGTTTGTTGACCGTATTTCTCCGAGCTGTATCGGGCTGGCATAGGGGGGGAGATTTTGTGTCTCCTATAGTTAGCACTGCATCTGGGTGGTGTACCTCAAGCAAAGAATAAAATGCAGGATAAAAAAATAAGAAAGACAAGAAGAAAAATGGACCTAGTAGATAGGCATCCTCTGTCTACTCTATTGTCCTTGTGCTTGAAATCAACCCTCAATGCCTGGAGTTCATGAACTATCTACCCCCACTCTCCTCCTGCGATGGCTTTGCCTTAGGAGTGGCGGCTATTTCCTGCCTTCCCTCACTGCCCTCTTCTGCTTTTATAAGATTTCAGGGCTTTTCTTCCTCCAGGTACCAGTATGCCTTTTGCACTATCCGTTGGGGCCCCCTTCCTTACTTAGCAAGGCCCCTCTATAGGGTCGGCGACCATTCACTTCCCCTGCCTCAGACGGCTGGGAAGACAGTTTGCGGTGTGTGAGAACTCCGCAACAGGCACGCGGGTTGATCTCGCCACTCCCGAAATTTGGCTGAAGCGGTGGTATCTGATCTAACAAGTGATGCTATCCTACTGAGAACAAGGGACTGCATGAGACATGCGGTAAATTACTGGCCATATACCCACGGGGACCGCCTAGGAAGACACGAACACAAGTACCGTGAGTTGCTAATGTCGCGTTCGGTTTCTGGCCTCTTCTGGTAGTTGTAGCCACTTGTACCTCACTGCTATACCCATACTTGGCTTGCACCCTACTGCTCTACCCTCTTTTGCAGTCCCCCAAAGGCGGCCCATTTTCTTGCTTGAATCGCTGGCCGGGATAACTTCTAGCGTTTCCGCTACCGGCCCGTATACCTGGCATGGTAGTTGTGGGATTTACTGTGTTCTGCTTCTTGTGTTTTTACTTCTGAGATGTTGCGTGCGCCTACTTCACAATGTTTTCCTGCTTGTTCTTAGTTTGGCTTCTCCTATTCGCTGAGTTCACTTGGAATGTAGGGATGGGTTTTCTTGGGGGCGAGATGTGGGGTTTGGCCCATACGAGACGATCTGGGAACATGGTCGGCCCAGGTAGAAGGAGGAATGGGGATTGTGCATACCATAGCTAGCGCTGCATGCAAATTCTTGTACCCTAAATAAGAACCAATACATGATATAAAAAAAAGCAAAAAAGCGCAAAAAAAGACCGCATAGATAGGGATGCTCATTTCCCCTATTTTTCCCCTCCACATTTCTACCTCATTCTCAACACCACTGGCGTCTGGTGTGCCCATACATTTTTGTTCTCCTTTCACACATTTTAGCTAATTCCTTCTGGATGTAACAGGTATTGCCTCTATCCCTGTCTTACCCTCTGAATACTCCTTAGTGTCAGGTGATAGCCCTCACGTCTAACTCCTCCTTGACCTCCCACAATGATCGCTGATAGAGGCAACCGTGTCCCTCCTGCTTTTTGCTCCCATCAGGTTAGGTGAGCTCAATGACCTCCCTCCTGGTGAAGCCGTGATTCTCCCTGGCCTGTGGACCAGTCTTCTGGCCTCGAGGGGCCTCGCCACTCAAATCAGTGTACAGGCGTACGACATTGCAGGCCTTTTGCAATAAGTCGACAAACTCTACTCTTGCCGGGTCGAAGCTCACTGCCCTCCCGCTCTCCCCACCTAGAGGAACAACACAGTGAGGTCACTCTCTGCCCTGCAGCTATTGGTCAGAAACCTTGCATCCAGGCAAAGTACCCTCCTGCTCTAACTAGCGCAGAAACAACAGCCCCTACCCCAACACCTACTCCCACGCTATCCAGCAGCAAAGTGACCTTAGCCAGTGCTTCCCGCCTGGGTAAACACAAGGCCGCACCGGCCCCCACCAAATCCCTAGCCAATGAACGGACCCCCCTCTACGAGGCTGGTGGTGACCCAGACATCCCCTCCTATAATAGGCGTGACGAGAAATAGTACTGCGATCCGAACACTTATGCGGACAAATTAGCTTGCTCCTGGGACGCACATACCCATAGTGAAGGGTGGTACCCTCCCCTCTCGGAATTCCACCCGGTCCCATGCCCGCCGGCTCTGCCCAGCTTGCCTTCCCACACTCAGGCCACTTCCTCAGGACTGAACCGGAAAGGGAATGCTAACAAGGTAAAGGACATACCCTTTGCAGCCCAGGTAGCTACTGGCTTGGCCCCAACGGCCCCATTCAAGTGTCCGAGAGGCCTCCTTGCTACTGTGAGACGTTTCTTACCCTGCTGGTCCTCTCTCTACCCTCACTCCCAGTCTGATCCCCTAGTTACCTCCTTCTCAGACACTGCTGCCTCTGTCTTTCACGAAGGTGACCGCACCATACCGCTGTATTACTCCACTGGGTAAATGATAAGGGAGCAGTCACCCTTCTCATCCTGTTTCCATTGGTCACCTCCCCAGCCTACATTCCCTATTACTATGCACTCATGGCCAGGTTGCACCAGTCCTTCGCGACAGGAAACGCTCCGTAGCTGCATTTCCACCCTGCTCCGGACGAGGTCTAGCCCGCAATATACTCCCTCAAAATCGCAAAGCTACTGGGGGATGACAGTGACCTCCTGCGGTCCCTCCGCAACACTATCTTGAACATCCAGAACATCCAACTCCTCTTCCCCCGCTACCTAAATCCTGACCGCCCCTGCAGAATCTTCAAAAAAGCACCCTCCACTGTAGTGAGAGTTGCACCCGAAAATGAGGCCTCTACCTCGGGCAACCCTTAGATCTTGTTTTCTCGATCTTGGATCGAGAGGGCATATTCAGCTAACAGCCTCACTCAATGCCATAACTGCGGGGAATATGGACTACATTCGGGTAGATGCAAGATTGACCACCCAGTCTGTCCAATCTATGCCCTCTCACACAGAAAGCAGGCACACCAATGCCAGAACCCCACCTGCTCTAGGGGCAGGAACTTTAGCCTAGTTGTGGACTACTGCCCAACCTCCCCCCCAATGGATACGGTCTGCAAGAGCCAGCACCCAGCTTTCACTAAAGAGTACCTATGGAGACTCGCCTCTGCTCCTCCCCATGGCGAGTGCTCTGTTCTGGACAATGAGGAAGCTGTGGACATGGCGAACAACCCTGGCGAGGGTCCTTCAACTGGCTCATGACCCTTCCTACCCCCCTTCGATCCTGCGACACCCTGCCGTAGGCATAGTGATGCCCTCCCATCATGTCCCCCATCCCAGCTCCCAAACCCATGCAGGTGTCCTGCCGAACCCCGTATGGCCAGAATCTCGCACTCCTTTCCTCCTGCCTGTGATGCCAGCCGGCATGTAATGCTTGGTCACACATCCCCTATGAGTTTCACACTAGAGGCGGACTCCCATAACCCAATATACATTCTACAACCCAACTGCTTGGGAAGCTGGGATGTGTTTCTCTTCCTTTTTAATTCCTTGTCTTTGCTGAATTTCCCCACTATCCTTGTTGCCCTTCAAGACCCTCTGCGGTGCAGGAATAGACCACCATTGTTCGCCAGCTTCAAAGCCTTTCTGCACCCCTGCCCCAATGCTGGCACGCGAAACGTGAACCGCTATCTACACCTTTCCACCACTTAGCAGTTTCCAGTTGTTCTGGTCGTTTCTGCGGCGAGGCACTGGATGGCAGTTGACTACTACTCATCTATTGGTTTCTTTGACTCCTTTGTCACCAAGCTACGGGTTACAATCCTCTACAGCACATGGGATGGCTCCGGCTTTGGTCGGACCACCCAGCCAGAGATTGTCTTCCATCACACCGCTATGCCCGCGCCGGTCATTGGTGAGTTTAACATTCACCATCCCGGGACGGATCAGCAAGGCCTCTTTTCGACCTGAGACCTGCGTACCTCTACTCCTTACTTTCAGAAGGCTGCCGAAGAAGGTTTTTGCCTCCTGAACGCCCCTGGCACCCACACCTAGTTCCCCTGAAATCCTGACTTGCGCCTCTCGGTAATAGACTTATCTTTTGCCAATGCACCAATGTTACCCAATCTCTGGTCCTTGGACACCCTGCTGCCCGCAACGGGATCCGATCATGTTCTAGTTTTGATAACCCTTTCGGAGCCTGTGGCTTAGCCTCCCCCTTTGGCCCTAGTATAGGCAAAGACTGACTGGCTCTCCCTTGAGGATTAGATTAAGGCAATGAGGTTTGATCCTCCTCCCCCTCCCCCAATATTCCGACACATTCTCCACCTGGTTCAACACGGCCCTTGGTAGACTAAGAGGTGTACTCAGGCTCCACACCTCGGACAAGAGGCCCTCTAACAGTTCCAACCCATCGTGGACCACAACCTTAGGGCACAGAGGTCTGCCTTCATCTGAACCATCCAGGCGGCACAAAGAGAGCTCTTCCCTCTTCACAATGTCAGTACCAGGAGGCCCGGCTTCTATACTTCAAGGCTATAAAGAAGGTCTAGACCAAATACTGGAAGAACTTCCTCACATCAGCCACACCTGAGACAATCTGGACTGACAAGCCCTATGCCTGCCGCACGCTCCCTGACTGGCTTCTCCAAATTCATGGGGCCGGCGACCCCGGCGCAATCAATAAAGCTCTCCTTTCACATTTCCTCTCTCAGAAGCGGTCCTCCAATGCAGCAGCCATCCTGCGAGAATTCACAGATGTTCGTCAGCTCTCGCCAGATGCGATAACCACTGCCCTTCAGAACTCCTCCTCAACTTCTGCCTCTGGCCCTGACCAGATCCCTTACTCAGTTTGAAAGACAGTATACTCTCTGAACCCCAATATCTTAGTATATCTGCTCACTCCACTAGTTCAATATGGGCACCATCCTGCCTCCCTGAAGAGAGCCAATGCAATTGATCATGACATGCCAGGGAAACACGCCTATAAGCCACCAGCCTCATTCCGTATCATTGTCCTTCTCGAGACCGTCTCCCAGACCCTTGAGAGGATCATGTCATCATGCCTCCCTGCTCTAGCCCGAGTCCTGGATCTCACGTTTCCGCGCCACACTGGATCCCTCCCAGGCTTGAGTACCTTTGATGCGGCGGCCACCTTGTACTATGAGGTTCAGCTGTTTATGTGCTCCCAGCTCAAGGTCTCTACCCTTTTCCTTGATATCATGGGTGGATACTACAATGTCTTGGCCCCCTCGCTTAGCGATAGGCTTGCCACGAAAGCAGTTAACTCTTACATGGTCTCGTGGATTAGATACTTCCTCCACAGCCGCTCTTGCCACCTAGTATTCCAGGGGGCCCCCAGATCTTTTCCCCCTTTTCAGTTGGGACCCCCCAGGGCTCTCAGCTCTCTTTACTCTTGTTTGTCGATTATATTTTGTCCCTTTATTTCACACTTTCTAGGGGCCAAATCCTTTCCCACATGGAAGACTTCATGATCAAGGTCCCATCCGATTCATACCGGAACAATGTCCGGAGGTTGCAGGGCATAACCAGCACCCTCCAGGCCAAAACCTGTAAGCTGGGAGTGTCCTTGTCCCTTTAGAAGACGGAGCTTAGGTACTGGGTAACCCTAGCGTAAAAGGTCCGCAGATCCGTGATTGCGGTCCTCCTGGATGGCATTCTCTTTCATCCCTCCAAGCGGCTACATTGCCTTGGGTACTTGTCTGAGCCCTCATCCAGCTCGTGCTCTAAAGGCACTACCTCAGCTTTCACCGGGAGGCTCGTCCTGGCCCAAATGGCCTTCCCCACGATTAAAAGACTATTCAGGCCCAGTAAGCCCTACCCCCCCTTCCTCTGCCACCACCTGGCCTCCTCTCTCATCTCCCCAATTTTCCACTACCCAGCGGACCTCTTCTCACCAAGCCTCACCCTCTTGGATCATATGTCAGTCTTCTGGAAAACTGTTTAGCGTTAGGTGACAAACTGATTTGCTTCAACCACACTCCGCATCCTGGGATGTGAAGCATCCCTCCTCCCCCTCCCACTGCTAATCCTCCACTGGCCAAGATTGGCTGCAATCAGGCTCATGTGCCTCCCTCCGGAGGCCAATCCCGCGACTGCAATACTTCACTATTCCTTTCACACGTCCTCCACCTGCCGGGCCCTGGCAGACCACCAGCACTTCACCAGTGGCAAGAGGTCTAGCTGTACCCCTCTCCTTTGGAAAGCCCCCCCCGCCCCCCCCACCTGCCACCTTATAAGAAAATACCTTCTGCTGGACGCGATTGCACACTGCTCTGTCCCTTGCACTGACACCCCAGGCCCTATCCCACTGGGGTCACCCTACCTTCTTCCTGCCGGCTAACTTGACTTGAGAGACGGGATACCGTCCTACAAGTCAATCAAGGCTCGCGTGACACTTGTACTTGCCAAGGATTGGGCCTTCCAATTTTCCCCCCCACCCTACTACAGATACGCCGCATCCCTTGCACCCCATACTTTGATGGGTCAGGGAAGGTTTATAGCTGGCGGGATCCACCGCATGCGCTGGGGCAAGAGCTACCTCGCTGCCTACCCCTCAGGGTTTACTGACAACCCCTTGCACCTCTGTCGATACTGTGAGGAAGATGAGGATGACTTTGCTCGTACTATCCTCTACTACAAGTCCTGCAAAGAACCTGTTGAGCTCCACCTCCAGGGACGTACAAGCATTACCAGAGACAGCTCAATATTGACCGATAAAGATACCCTCCACTCCTTGGCATATGACCTTAATGTTACCACCACCCTCTTTTCCCCAGGCACACCTCCTGCAAGCTGGTACCCCACGCCTTTGCCCTTGCCCTGCTGCATGGAGCTGCCGATCCAGGCCTGAAGGCCCAGAATTATGAAGCCCACTATTGGTTTTCTTCCTTCCATGGTGATGTTTTTGTTGTGTTGGTTGGATTCATATTTTGTTATAACTTTTGTATATCCTTGCTTTAGTTCCTGGGGATTTGGTGTCGGCTATCGGACACTACTTGGAAGATTTTATAACGCGGTGCGATTTGTTCCTTTTGTATTCACGCATTTCGAGATTGAGGTTTTATTCATCACATAGCTCGCACTGCATCCTAGTTCTTGTACAGTAAACAATTAATACATGATGATAAAAAAAAGAAAGAAAAAGGAAAAGAGACCGCATAGATAGGCCATCCTCTGTCTCCAGTATTGTCCTCACGCTCGAAATTAACCTCAATGCTGGTGATCTCATGAACCTTTCACCCACGCTGTCTACTCCGGTGATGGCTAGGGCCTAGGAGTGATGGCCATTGACCTTCCTCCCCTGTACTCTTTCGATGTTTTACCCTGTGAGGCTTTCCGCCCTTTGGGTTCTAGTCTGCCGGACGCACTGCCCGTGCCCACCCCTTTTCTCGCTTAGTGAATCCGCTTCTTGCAGTTTGTAATCAGTCGCGTCCCATACTTCAGGCAGCTGGGAACATGGTTTGTATTACATCAGAACTGTACAATAGGCCCAAGGGTCGATCTCGCCCCTCTTTGCGGTCAACTTTAGTTGTGGTATCCCATCCACCAAGTGACACAATGTCTCATAGAATAAGGGACTACATAAGAGACACGGCAAGATCTTGGGCCGATCCCCTCCTAGGGACCACTCAGAAAGAGTCGAATACCATTGCCGATAGTTGACATATTGGAGTTCGGTTTGCTTCCTGACCTGATGGTTGGATCGGCTTGCGCCATACTGCTACACCCTTGCTCGTATAGCACCCTACTGATACAATGCCTTACCTCCATGGCCTGCGGGCTTCTCCACCAGGCTTCCCGGTCTGGATGGCACTAATCCATGTACCCTGCCATCGGTTCTATTTTCCACGGTTTGGGCCTTGCGCTCTGCCTTTCTCCTTCTACTTTCCCGAGTATATCCCTGAGGCGTGAACGTTAATTCTCATTGGTGGCACTGATCAGGCTGATTAAGGCTATCCTGGAAGGTTCTTGTGATAGAGTAGGAACACTGTCGGGAAGCGGGATTTCCTTTGGTTCAGATGGGCTTGGGTGGCTTTTCTTTACGGTCTTTACAATTTCTGTAAACTATAAGTTACTAGGCGGTGGAGTTTGTTCAACTGCGCATGGTTCGAGATGCATGTCCCTAGTTCCATGGGTTTCAGTCCAGTCTGCGAGAGTTCTTTCCTGTTTGTGTTCGTTGACAGTTTTTCTTCTGGCTATGGAGAGCTGCAGTAGGGGGGAAGGTTTTTGTATCTGCCATCGCTAGCATTGCATGTAGCCAGTCTACCATAAACACAGAATAAAATTGATGACAAAAAAGAAAAAACAGAAAGACCATGTAGACAGGCCATCCTACGTCTCCTCTATGTTCCTCATACTTGAAATCAACCCTCAGTACTTGGAGTTCACAAACCATCCGCCCCCTCTCTCTTCCCCCAATCCCCTCGGCCTAGGATTGATTTCCACTTTCCTCCTCCCATAACTGCCCCCTTCTGCTCTTCCAAGAGGTCAGTACTCACCTTCCTCTGACTGCCAGTAAACCTCTACCGCTGCTCATTCTTGCCACTTAACGCGCTCAGCGAGACCCCACACGAAGGTCGGTAACAGTTCCCTTCCCATGCTTCAGAAGTCTGAGAACACGGTTTGTGGTATATGACAACTATGCAATAGACCTACAGGCTGATCTCGTAGCTCCCTATGGTCGGCTTACGTACTAGTATCCAATCCACTAAGTAACGCTATCTTTCTGAGAACAACAGACTACTTGAGAGACTCGGTAAAATGCTTACCGTGTGCCACTGGGGACGACCTAGTCAGATATAAAGGCGAGTAAGGAAAGTTGACACGGTCGCGGTATGTTTCCACCCTGTTTTGCTGGTAGTAATGCCTGGTACCCTACTGCTGCCCCCACTCCGGGCTAGCACCCTTCCGCTCCACCCTCTTTCTCTACCCTCACAGAGGCATCCTATTGTCTCTCCTGGGTCGCGGTTAAGCATATCCAGATCCGAGACAGGCACAAAGACCCACGGTAGGGTAACTGCGCAGAGACCCTCAATTTACCGCAGCCAACACTGCCCTTCGGCCCCCTTATGGGACCCACACGTCATTAGCGAGATTTCGAGAGTGGCGTCCCATAATTAAAATGTCACATCCGTGAAGCCCTCTTCATAACACCATATACGTCACCGCCGTCCGTCCAACCACATGCTGTTCGCGGTATATAGTAGAGGGGACCTTTGACGACATCTGGGAAGTGGAATGGAGGAGATTCGTGGGAGGTGCATTGAAATAGTGATAGTAGACTTGCAGGTTAGGGATCCTAACTGCGGGCCGAAGGTGATGGGACGTTTGCGGCGAAATACGCGGTGACGATATCCCAGTAGTAGAAGCTATTAGGGGTAAACCGAATGTACCCATACCCTTCTGAGATCAGCTGTAGGTTTGTTGGTCCTAGTAATAGGACCCCTCGATGGAGGCCGGCGGACCAAGGGGAAGCACGGGCAGAATGGAAGACCTAGACAAGTTGGAAGCCGCTAAGACACTGACACATCGGGTATGAACTTGCAATTCGCACTAGGTGGCCCGGCATGAACCTGATCACTTCATGACTGAAGAGACGATTGGGACGATAGTCAACAAGACTAAAAAGTCATATAAAAGTCTACGCGGACATCTAACTTGGAGGCCGCTGTGTGGTATAACAAATAGCGCAGACATCTCAACGGAGGAATACTATTCCTAGTCCGCGAAACGGTGTGATAAGTTTCAGGATCAAACGGTGTTCGCACTTACAAGATTCTGGACGTTCACATATTTAAACTAGAGGGGTACTTCGGAGGCATAATAGTCTGAAGTAGTCCGCGAACACTTAGATGTGGGATATAAATATCGAACTGCCTCCTGAGCTTTACAGACATCATCAAGCAACGGAGAAGATATCTTTTCAATATAAAATTTATCTACACTTTAAATCTTTACCTACTTTACTTTATCAAGACAAGCCTTCCTCGACAGACTCTCCAATCAAACATTTCGGGCCCACGTCCCTCAGGTATATACTAGAGTTTGGTGTCCACCTAACTCTATATTGAGAGGGCTCCTGTTACCAAGGCTCACTATATGAACTACGAGTTCACTTCAAATTCCACCCTCACCACAGACTTCGATTACATTTTCGAAGCACCTCACAGTTCTATCTATATTCATTCCTTGGAAGAAATATGCGAAACTGAGCTGTTCGCAAGCGAAGAGGAATATACACAAGAACCCTCTTGTTTCACAGTACCTTGTGGGATCCCAACGAGGGATCAATTCAATAGCATATATCGCACCTAACACGGTTCGGATTTTGAGTGGAATTTAAGCGAATAGGAAAACTCTGTCGCCTGGAGTACCCAGTGCGCTTTAAACATGGAACAGAAAGCAAAAAAAAACCTGGCACAGCCATCCGAGGGCCAGACATCCCCTCGGCCTGGGCCTGAGACCTATATATGTACTACATGTACATTTTGAACTTCGAGAAAAAGGAGATTCAGGTCCTGAGTCCAGAGTTGGACCAACCGAACCCCTTTATACCTACACCTTCAGAATACCTCGGACGTTGGATACCTTACACACAATTCATTAAACCCTTTAAGGGATATCAAGAACTCTGGTACGAAGTACTAGTAATCACTCATCCAGGGCTACCAGAGCAGCTAGCCTATCTGGAAAGTATCACAATGGTTAAGATACCTCAGGACCCGAGGAAAAGAATAACGGCGGGTGAACCGATGGATACCCGACCCGGCAGCATGGATACGACGGATGATTCCGCTATTCATAGTCCCTTCCCTTCAACACCTGATGAACCTACGTTCTGGAGAGGAAATGTACCCTCTCAACGATCCTCTAGTGTCGCAAGCACTCATAGGATATCAAGGGCCCCCAAACCGAAACCAGGGGACCACGCTGCAAATTTAGCTAGATTGGCTTCACGTCTCGGAGTCACTTTGGGTCAGATAAACAAGACGTAAATACCGCGCTCGATCAAGCCAACATCGCCTTCAAACATTTGAAGGGGGCTACTCAAGACAATACCTTAAAGCTACTTAAGGTTCAACAGCAAATCATCGATGGACAAGATATCCACAATAATGATATTGCAATCTTGTTGATGCAGTTAGCAGGCGTGGAAAGCCAAGTTAAGGGGATCCAAGAGGAAATGATACGCAAAGTGGCAAAGAAGACTCATGCCCAAAATAGGTGTCAACAGGAATATGAAGAAGTAACCACGAGGTTAGATGGGACACTAGGGTAGGAAAGCCAGGCGGCACTAGCCTGTGACCAGACGTTAGAACAAATGGTCAAGAACCTAAGGACGGAATTGCAAGAATTCCGAAATCAAAGTATCACCTAGGAAAGAGAAGTCCATCGTACTCTTGGACATATCCGCCTAGATCAGACTACTTGTCAAGCACAGATTCGCAGATTGTAGGACCAGCAATATCAGCAGAATAATGAGACGCACAATACCCTAAAAGCATTGACGGCATCTGCAAACCGGTTGTTGGCTGCTGCCCCAACTCCTGGAGTCTCAGGGCCCGCACCCTTGCGTGCCATCCAAGAAACAGATGACGAAGCATACTACACTCCGCCTACCAGGAGAGAGAAAAGGAAAGGCAAGGAAGCTACTAATGCATCCCCCTCAGGTGCCCAGTGAGGTAACCCAGGAGATTCTAGTGACGACGACAATGATGATGATGAAAGAGGAAGAAGGAGAGGAGGTCCTAGCCGAGGCAGGCAAGGACAAACAACAGGCAAGTCTGGCATGGCAGAAGCACTTGCCAACGCGATCACGCTGAATATTAAGTGACCATCAGAGCCACCCCCATTCTTTAAAGATAAACGCGCTCAGGACATATATGTCTGGATCATCCAATGTACAGACTATTTTGAGCAAAATCCGGGAAATTGGGAGGATGCCCAGGAACGAGTTATATATGCACTCAATCATCCAAGAGGAGAAATAGTGCTTCCTTAGACCGTTTGGTATAGGAAAGCTATGGATGGACTTCAAGGGGAACCCCAGCAACCGGAACTAGCAACATGGACTCATTTTGAACACGATATGTTCAAATGGTTCGCTGCAGTGGAAGCTGAACGACTAGCACTTCGGGAGATGAAACTAGTCGAGTATGATGGTAGCCTTGAACGATACCTATCGATCATGCACAACCATAACATTCGCGCACGCATGCCGGGAGAGTCCTGGATGGAGGAAGTTGAAAATAAACTTCTCCAACAAATTGTCCGCAGATTGTCAGCTCTGCAATATACAACAGATCAAGAATGTAAGTAGGCGCTAAGACTGTGCAGTCGGTCAGATGAAGGACTTCTGGCGAGAGAAAAAATTGTACAAGACAAACCGTCCAAGCCCAAGGTAGTCCAAGAGGTCACAAGAGAAGACCGACGAGACTCTAAACCAAAGGGACAACGGAAAACTAAGTCGTACATCAAGGGAGGTGGAGCCCCATGACGAAAAAAGAAAAAGGGACGATTAACTGGAGACACCCAGGAAAAGGTTGGCAGGTGCGGCAAAGACCACCCATACAAACTTTGCCCAGGCACATAGTGGTATCCCAGAGAGTGTAATAGACACTCGAAAGAAAGAAGGAGTTTGCACGCGTTGTGGGAAGACAAACCACACCTATCACACATGGTGGGGAGACGCCCATATATCGGCAGTAAGTATCAGCGCAAGAGCGTTAAAAATGGAAATTCGACAAGCAAGATCGGCTATTGTAAAGCCCAAATTAGCTCGCAAAGTCGCAACTATTCAGCACCCAGCCCGCGTGAATAAAATCTGGGAACTGGCAGACGACGAAGAACTGACCTAGCGCAGTTCATTGGCACCACCGGAGACGGCGTTTGGGTATTCAGTGTACTAGGTGAGCGGGAATCTAAATGGGAACCCCCTTTGGGTGGGGTGTATTGGGTACAGACCGCGAGGGGGATCGGGTAGTCTGTGTGCAACTATGGGAATCGAAACTCCAAATGATCAAAGCGGTGCCAAGCGAGTCTCTCCTTTCAGGATCAACGCAAGTAACCTCTAAGTGAAGGGACCCTATGAGGGACTCAGGAGCTCGAACACAACAATCAATATATGCAGAGTCTCGATCGAAAGAGAGGATAGTGAACATGCCCACATGGCCCGAGAGCCAACAGTACGAACTTCCTCAAGTCACCTGGTGGTTGACTGCTACCCATGTGCAAGCCAGTTACTATACTGAAGAAGCTGGGACATAGCAATGCAAGATCTACCTGATAACAATACACGACAGGAGGACAACTGATGCGGGCCGTTCTACCTACCACATGAGTCTAAGTCGTATTATACGTGTGTACTATGTTGCCTTCTGGCCAGAGTGTGGGATAGGGATGTACCGCTTTGGTCCGCAAGGCCCCTCTGAGGGAGCTGGACGGATAACCGGAATCCTAAGGGAAAGCATTCTGTGAAAGTGGGAACCCCACACCGGGCGAGTAAAATGGCTAATAACTGCCCGAACATTGGCTATGAGCCTTGGCCTGGTGTCTTGGGAGAAGGCATCGAGCCTGAAAACTGGTCGTGCGCAATCGCGTATCGGTGAAAGGCCGCTTTAGTATGTAGACCCAGATTGTTAGAGCTAAAGAGTTACTAGTTTGTCTGAGGAGACTTCAATGGTCGAGACTACGCAGGTGTAGTAACAAAGATCTGGTTACCTACACCATATATCAACGATGCCTAAACGAAAGAACCAAGAAAATCTGATCCACGCCAAGCGCGTCGAACTAGACGCTCCAAAACCAAATCGATACAACTGTCCGGAGGGGATTGTTTACCTCCACATAAACGACAAGCGCTTCAAAATTAAAGTCTTAGTAGACTTGGGATCCAATTTGTTCGTTATCGACAAGGCCCTAGTTGAAGACCTTCGTGTCCCCTCTGCAGAACTCGATAATGCAGTTGATATCTTAGGCTTTGACGGATCACCCACTACCTCTGGAGGAAAGTGTTACACCCTCCCAACAAAGTTGGAAATAGGAAAAAACCGCCACATCTCTCCAGTGTTGTGGGAAGTGGCTAAAGTAGGTCACTACGGAATGATAATTGCTTTGGGTTGGTGGCATCGTGAACACCCAGTGTCTCACATAGATGATGCAGAAAATTGGACCTTCTCTGCAAAATGTTGTGAAAACTGTGGGGAAGAAGATGAAGGAATACGGGATATGTTCGAATATAACGAATCTGTCGGTTGGGAGCCTAATGCCTGCCACAGCGGAAGAATCGGAGCCATCAAAAATACGCTAGAACTCCGATTATTGCTGAAAGAATACTAGAGATACAAACAGTTGTTTGAAGCCCAGACAGTAGAAAGATTAGCCACAAGACGGACAGGCGATCACGAAATTAAGTTGATTCCAGGATCAACCCCCTGTGGGCGGCCGATATATCCACTGTCCAAAAAACAGCTTAAGGCTTTACGAGAATACTTGGAAACGATGATTAAAGAAGGGAAAATCACTAGGAGCCAATTGCCAGCAGGTCCACTCATATTATTCGTGCCTAAACCAGATGGAAGACTACGTCTAGTTGTGGGTTATCGGAATCTAAATAAGATACCCATCTTCAACAAACATTCCCTTCCCCTAATGTCCCAACTCAGAGATCGAGTAGCCAGCACAAAGATCTTTAGGAAGTTAGACCTCAAAGACGGCTACCACCGGATTAGGATCAAAGAAGGAGATGAATGGAAGACAGCGTACTATACGAGATACGGACACTACGAATATAAGGTTATGCCTTGTGGATTGGTCGACACTGCGGCAACCTTGCAAGATACGATGAACCAAGTTCTACAAGAATACTTGGACGTCGGAGTCGTTTGTTATCTTGATGATATTCTTATCTACTCAAAGGATGAAAAGGAACACATCGAAGCTGTTAAGAAAGTTTTACAGGGTCTATCAGACTTTCAATTAGCGGTATCGCCAAAAAAATGGACTTTCCATGCCACAGAGGTAGAATTCCACGGCTATATGGTGGCGGTCGATGGGGTGTCTATGAGCACCCTCAAGTTGGAATCCATAATGGTCGGGAAAGCGCCTAAGTCGGTTAGAGAAGTACAAGTCTTTATGGGGTTTGCTAACTTCTACCGACAATTCATAAAAAACCTCTCCACTATTTGCAAGCCAATAACCGAGACGTTACAAGGAAATCCTCGGAATTTTAAATGGGGAGTTGAACAGGATACTGCTTTCGAAGAACTCAAGCACCGAGTCACCACAGCCCCCATACTTCACCACTTTTTCCCAGACCGAGAAACAGTGGTAGAAATGGACGCTAGCGATTTTGTACTCTGCTGCGTCCTTTCTCAATACTTTGAGAAAAGATTACATGTAGTCGCTTTCCATTCCAGAAAATTAAACTCGGCAGAGCGCAGTTATGAGATTCACGATAAAGAACTTCTCGCAATCCAGGAAGCTTTTAAAGAATGGAGACACCACTTGATCGGAACCCAGAAACCGATCACAGTTTTTATCTACCATCAGAACCAACAATACTTCCTCACCTCCAAAGTCTGGAGAGGCCGTCAAACTTGATGGGCCCAGGAGTTGGTGGAATACAATGTTCGTATTGTATACCGACCAGACACAAAGGGCGAAAAGCCTGATACATTAAGGAGAAGCCCGGCGTATAGTCCTGAGGAGGAAGCTGCGCATTGCGAACAGAAAGTTTTGAAGGAGGAAAATTTCTTGGTGTCGCTACTAGCAAGGGTAGGCGATGAAAGAGAAGACAGAGATGGAGATAAAGATTTGGATTTGAAAGCGCGAAGAAACGGAAAGCAACCCGTTATTACGGTCAAGAGATTGAGCAAAAGGGAATACTTGCCGACAAAGGACTCAAGAATGGCGGCTGTACATGACCTATACACCATAGAAGATGACATTGTGGCGAAATATGGGCCAGCATTAATAAGGGCGGGTATAGCTGTGGGCTACCCGAAAAAACTCACGGAAGACTTGTCTCAAGTAGTGGATCAGCAGTCCGAAGTACAATCTCTACCGGTGCAGGAGTCATCGATGCTGATTACACAGGTGAACTCAAAGTCGTACTTTTCAACCATGAAGATGTGGACTGCCAAATAAGATTAGGCAATCGCATAGCTCAACTAGTGGTAGAAAAGGTCAACACCTTGGACATGCTGGAAGTTGACAACTTGGAGGAAATGGAGCCAGGAACCACGGCATTCGGAAGCCCTGATATAGCGATAAGATCCTTGATCGTCAAAGAACAGGAACCTAGTATCAGCTACCTACAAGCATTGGCTAAGGACAACGAAGATTGGTACGATATTTCAGAAGTACGCGAAAAAGTACTAATGTCAAATGCTATTACCCTGCAGAAAGGTATGAAGCAGTTCAATCCTGAATTCTTGAACAAGATACAGGCGGCTATCGAAACACATGCAGTGTGGAGGCAACGAAGGGAAGAACTCATTAGGTTACGAGACTAAGGAAAGGATTTCCACAAAGACTGAACCTTGACCGACGATCTACTATACTATAAGCAAAGACTGTTTGTACCAGAAGGTCAGGCATTATATACCAAGATTGCAGAAGGATTCCACAATGCAAAGGTTGCAGGACATTTCGGGCAAGAAAAAACTTGGGAAATAATCATCTGAGACTTCTACTGGAAAGGACTTGCGGCATGGGTCAATGACTACAAACAATCCTGCGATGAATGCCTACATAACAAGTCGCCTAGACATGCTAAGTACGGATTTTTGCAACCACTGCAAATACCCTACGTGGCATGGGCGTCCATCTCAGTGGACTACATTACCCAACTACTAGAGTCGCAAGGAGGTACTCAGATAATAGTAGTAGTCGATCGATTCACGCAGATGGCACATTTCGTCGGACTTCAAACCACGGCTACGCTATGGATGTTGTAAACGCATTCCTGCAAGAACTATGGAGGCTGCGCGGCCTATCAACGGAAATCATCTCGGACATGGACTCAAAGTTTCCATGAGAATTTTGGCAATCAATTTGCAAGGCGCTGTTAATAAAGCGAAGAATGTCAATGGCATACCACCCGCAGACTGACGGACAAACTGAACGTACCAACCAAGTGCTGGAAGGTTACCTGTGAAGTTTTGTCAATTACAATCAGGATGATTGGTATCAGCTACTACCGGTAGCTGAACATGCCTATAACAACTCCGCAACCAAGGCTCACAGGATGTCGCCATTCTATGCAAACTACAGATTCCATCCACAGACAGAGCGGATGAAGTAGCGCGAAGCTCAAAATCCAGGTGCAACACTATACGCAAACTGGATTAAGACAATACATGAACAAGCGAGAGGGTCACAAGAGAGGACGCGTGAAGGAATGGCCAAATATTATGGCCAAAAAGCGCAACAACAACTAGATTTCCAAATCGGGGACACAGGAATTTTCAACGCAAAGAATATTGGCACGCGACGAAAATCGAAGAAGCTAAGTCCAAAGCTATACTGCCCCTTCCCAATTATGGAAAAATAGCGGATCCAGAGTATTCAAGCTCAACATATCCAATCGCAGGAACATTCACCCCGTATTTCATGTCGTACTATTGGAACCCTACTGTGAAGCAGTTCACGCGAATCGTCAGCAACCCCCTAGAAAGCCGGAGGACATTGATGGTGATCTACAACGGGAGGTTGAAAAAATAGTAAGAAGCGAGATTTGTTCTTACAGGAAATGGGTATGCGGCCGTTATCAAGAGAAGCGGGAACTGTAGTACTTCGTTAAATGGCCAGGGTGTTCTGCAGATGAGAACACATGGGAGCCTGCCACCGGTATGGAAAATGCGGAGGTAGTTTCGGAGACTTTTCATAATGAAAATCCGGACATGGCAGGAAGGACAGAAGTAAGATAGTGAGTAAAAGGCTTTCCTACTGTGGCCAAATAAACACGCGAGGTTTTTTACCCTGACCACAGTGAGTCTTAAAATATATTTAGAAGAAATTATAAAATGGTTATAAATGCATTCGAGCCAAAGCCTAGTACGAGGGAGCTCATGTTAGGCATATGGAAATCCGAGACATGTGTACAGACTCACGGTAGGGTAACTGCGCACAGAGCCTCAATTTACCGGAGACAGCACCCCCCTACGGCCCCCGGATGAGGCCCGCACGTGATTAGCAACATATCGTGAATTGCGTCCCATAACTGAAATGTCAGAGCATTGAAGCCCACTTCATAACACCATATACGTCGCCGCCGCCCGTCCGACCGCATGCTGTTCCCAGGGCATATGGGATGGGACCTTTGGTGACATCTGGGAAGTGGAATGGAGGAGATCCGTAGCAAGCACATTGAGATAGTAGGCTTCCAGGTTAGGGAACCTAACTATGGGCCGCAGGTGATGGGACGTTTTCGGCGAAATACTGTAAGAGGAGATACCAGTAGCGGAAGCTATTAGGGCTATACCGAATCCACCCATACCCTTCCGAGATCAGCTGTAGATTGGTTGGTCCTAGTAATAGGACACCTCTACGGAGGCCGGCGGACCAAAGGGAAGCATGCTCAGAATGTAAGACCTAGACAAGTTGGAACCCGCTAAGACGCTGACATGTCGGGTTTGGACTTGCGAGTGGCACTAGGTGGCCCGAATGAACCTGATCACTTCTTGATCGACGAGACGATTGGGACGACAGTCAACAATTCTAAAAAGTCATATAAAAGTCTATGCAGACATCTCCGTTGGAGGTGGCTGTTTGGTGTAACATATAGTGGAGTCATCTCAGCGCAGGAAAACTATTCCGAGTCCGCAAAAGAGTGTGTTAAGTTTCAGAGTCAAACGGTGTTCGCACTTATAAGGTTCTGGACGTTCGTGTATTTAAACTAGAGTGGTACTTCGGAGGCATACTAGTTAGAAGTAGTATGTGAACACTAAGACACGGGATTCAAAAATCGAAGTGCCTCTCAAGCTTTGCAGATATCATCAAGCAATGGAGAAGAGATCTTATCAATATAAAATTGTTCTACGTTTTAAATCTTTACCTACTTTACTTTATCGAGACGATCCTTCCTCGACAGATTCTCCAATGAAAGATTTTGGGCTCCTGTCCCTCAATTATATTCTACAGTCTGACGTCGGCCTATTAGTAGCATTTCGCGCTGAGTTACGCTGTTTTCCGCTGCCAGTGCATATATCGGGCTCAGCTTGTTGTGGGATTTACTGCGTGGGTTTTCCTTTTCTTTGTTTTCGAGATGTTCGTGGCGGTTGCTTTTGTATATTTTCCTGCTTGTTTTTACTTAGCCTTCCCCTTTTCTCAGAGTTCGCTTGCCAAGTAAAGACTGGTTTTTCTTTCGGACCAGATGTGCTATACAGCCCATACCAGAGAGCCCTCTGAATCCAGTCAGGCAGAGTGGAAGGCCGAATGGTGTTAGGTATCCTACCTATTCCCTGATGTCAATACGGGTTCTGCGACAGGCAACAGCTCTCTATTAGTTTCCTCATAATATTGTAATACTTCTCTTCCTTAGTGTAGTGTTACTTCGTTCCTTCTTCTTACCAAGACCTTGACTTTTATTCATAGACCGCTGTCTACGTTGCTTCTTTGAACGCTAATAATCAAGTCGTATCATGCCAGAACTCTCAAAGTGGTAGAATAGAATCTATTTTTAATAGTATAGGTATGAAAGTATAATAGGTAGTTGCGTGAAGAACTAACTATCAGGCTCTTCCAGCCTGTTTTTATAGTCCTTCACTCCACCCGCTTATAAATCAAAACAACTATGAGTTGTAACCGTAACTCCAGAAAACATCATGTGACTGCATCATTGGTCATGTGCATAAACCACCTGACCTCTTAATAGGTCATGTGCGTGAAGGTAAATCAAACTGTGTGGCCCCCTTGGCCTCGTGCGCTGCCCCCATGACCTCTTAATCGGTCATATGCGTGAACCAATGTATAATCCATAAGACTTCATGATGAATATCTGCATCATGGTGAAACGTCTCCTTCCACTACCTGCCACAAACATCTCATTCCACTATCTGCCACAAACATCTCCTTCTACTATCTGCCACAAACATCTCCTTCCACTATCTGTCACGCGACCATGACATTAGCTCCCCTCTCGCTACGGCCTAAGTCCCTTTAGGACATCGGGAACTTGTCATCCTTCACGGTTCCAACAGTCTGCAGGATACTGCGTCCTATCTGACCCTATCCGACGCATCCAACTCTTGCTTTGTTTCTGAAAGTTTTCCAATCTTCCAATCCTCGCCTCCCTCCTCTTCGGCTGCTATTCTGTCTTCCCAACCTTGTATTCCCCCCAACTTGTCCTAACCTGTTGAGCCATCACCGCTCTTGCCAGTTGCAGGTTCTTTTTCTCCCATCCCCTTCCCTTCTGCTCCCACATCGCAGCCTGGCCTTCGTAGAGTGCCATCTCTACTTCTGCTGCGGGTTTTTTGTTGGATGATCGTGAGCAGCGCCCGCTACAGGTATTCCACCATATCATCCTGTATTGCCCACGAGATTGGCGATGGTGCTGGGTCCCGTTCCGAGGTTCCTTTCTTGCATTATTTGGCCCCCTTCGCCATAGCCTTTGCCCCCGAACGCTTGTTCTTGTCCCCCAGTGAAGGTGACACCGGTGGTGTCCTGTCTCTTTTTCTGGGAAAATCATTTGTTCCCATCTACTACGTGTAGTGGCTGGAGTACCCGTCGTCGTACTACCGTGTCCATGACAGACACTTGTATGCTTTCTCGCCTTCCGTTTCCTAGGTTTTCCTGATCGGTAGGGCCACGAGTTGGACCCAATCTGCATCGTTGACTGCTTCCTTGATCCAAACCCCGCCCTCCATCGTGCAGAAATCTGGGCTTGTTGGGGTAGGTTTGGTGGAATTGCCAGACGGCATCTTGGGCATTGGTGAGGTTATTAGCTGGATACCACTCTTGATCGAGTTCTTCCGAGTAGCCAGTCCACTTCGCGCGGTACTGGAGTTTGTAGTAGGGTAGTCTTACGTCGATGATTTGCTCAAGTTCGTATTCGTCCGCCCCCTTGATCACAATGCGCGCCGCAGGAATTTTCTTTTGTGATGCGAATGTGTCATCTTGGTAGGGTTCAACCAGATTGATGTGGAAGGGAGGATGAGGGTTGTTCATCGCGGGTGGGAGGTCGAGTTTACGTGCTCTTAGTCCAATACGTTCGACGATTCTAAATGGTCCTAATTTCTTGTAGTCTAGTTTCCTCGACGGTCGGGTGGTCCGTATATTCCTTCGTATCAACCACACCTTGTTATTGACAAGGAGGTTGGGATCGGGCTTTCAGTTTAGATCGGCGTATTCTTTCAGTTTTTCTTGTATGAGGCATATTTCTTCACGCAATATGCCCTGCAATCATTGCGTGTTCTTTGTTTCGCATGCTTCCGCTGGTATGTCGTAATTTGCCGGTTCGGAAATTGGATCATATCCATAATTTGCGAAGACGGGTGTCGTTTTGGTAGTTTCTTGTTTTCCATTGTTGTATGCGAACGCGGCAGTTGCTAGCATATCGGCCTAGTCATGCTGCTGATAATTGACATATGTCCTTAGATATTATTCCAGTTTGATGTTCCCCCTTTCTGTTTGTCCGCCTGTCCACGGGTAGAATGCCGTGCAGAGTTTCCTTTTGATGTGCCACTGTTTTGTGATTTCTTTCCAGACATTTGCCGTGAATAGTGATCCTCTCTGTGATATGATATCTTTCGGTAGTCCATGGATTCTGAACACCTGATCCTGGACTAGGTGAAAGAATTGTGGTGTTTCCATGTCTGTTCTGCGGGGTATAAAGGGGGACATTTTTGTTAGACGATTAATAACGACCCATATTGCGTCATAATCTTTCGACTCCGGAAGTCCAGTTATAAAATCCATAGCAATAGATTGCCATGGTCTTCTACGAGGTTCAGTAGGTTTTAGCAATGCGCATGGTTTGTGACGTACTGCCTATGTCATCTGGCATATCTCGCAGTTCTTGACATATCTCTTAATCACTTCTCTTATCGTCAGCTAATAGTATCATCTCCGGATCAGTTCCATGATTTTGTCCGCTCTGCCGTGTCCCGCTTGTGGTATGTCATGTTTTCTTCTTATCGTTTCGGCTTGGAGGGGTTCGTCATCAGGAATCCTTTTCTTGTTGTCGTACCAAAGGTATCCTCCTCTTTTTTCGTATAGCCCCAGTGCTATGCGCTTCATTTCTTTTTGTTTTTCGTGTAAGGCCTTCCTGATTGTTCGTATTTCGTTATGTTTTTCCATCGTGCTCTTTACCCATTCTGCGTGGTCATTGTTGAATAATATTGTTGTTTCCATCTCATTGATGGATTAGTTTCTTCCGCTTACTTTCTCTTCTTTGAAGTACGTTTCCCTTCGTAAGAGAATCCCTTTTGTCCGTTGGATTCTTTGGTGCTCCTTGGTCAGTAGGTCTTCTTGTCTCCTGGTAAGGGCGTCGCGTTGTCCTCCTTGTTTTCCAGGTCGGTACTCAATCTTGATGTGATATTGAGATAGGGTTTCACTCCATCTCTTTTGTCGTTGATTGAGTTCTTTGCTGGTGGTTAAGGCGAGGAGGTTCTTGTAGTCAGTTACTACCCTAATATCGTGTTCATTTCCCAGTGCGTAGTTTCTCCACACCTTAAGTGCCTGAACTATACCCAACAGTTCCTTATCGAGGATGTCGTTGAAGCATTCAGCTTTAGCCATCATCTTCGACCGCGATGCCCTCTGGCGGCATAGGTTATCCTTGTCTAACTGTGATAAAATCCCTGGGTAGCTGTAATTCGACACATCCGTTTCGATCATGATTGGCAATTTCGGATCCAAGTGTTGCAGTATCCGTGCCGCGCTGAGTTTCCACCATAATTTTTGCAATAATGTTTGCTGCTTGTCTGCCCAGTTCCATTCATTATCCTTTTTCGTTGTTTCATATAGCGGTCTCGCCACCCCGCTGAATCCTTTGATGCATCGGCGGTAAAAGTTGCAAATGCCCCTGAAGCTTCGTACTCCTGTTACGCCCTTTGCGGCTTTCCATTCCTTGATCGCCGCTGTCTTGATCAGGTTGGTTCGTATTCTATCAGGGTTGATGACAAACCCCAAATATTCCGTTTCCCGGTGATGGAATTCGCTTTTCGTTGCTTTTAGTTTGATCTTTGCTTCCCCTAAGGGCTGCATAACGTTTAGGATGTCCTTCGGGTGTCGTTGCATTGTTTTTGAATAGTTGAGGATATCGTCTAAATAGATGATACAGCATATAT
This sequence comes from Tuber brumale, assembly GCA_014065205.1. Taxonomy (NCBI): domain Eukaryota; kingdom Fungi; phylum Ascomycota; class Pezizomycetes; order Pezizales; family Tuberaceae; genus Tuber; species Tuber brumale. The sequence goes on from JACCEG010000202.1 coordinate 49,640, forward strand.
CCAAGAAGTTATTGAGTTTGTTGTTCATCCATCGTTGGAATGTTGCCGGTGCTTGGGACAGTCCAAATGGTGTTACCAGGTATTCGTATAGCACGTATGCAGTTCGAAATGCCATTTTCCATTCGCCTTCTTCGAATATTCTGATATAGTGGTAGGCATCCTTGATGTCTAGCTTTGTGTAATGGCGAGCTTTTCCCAATCTGCCCAATGCTTCATCGATCAGCAGTAGTGGATGTCGGTCCTCCTTGGTGACTGTGTGCAGTCGTCGAAAATCCAAACATAGTCTCAGCTTTCCATCTTTCTTTTTGACGAATAGTATCAGTGCTCCCGCTGTTGACGAAGATGGCCGTATCATTCCACTCTCCAGGTTCTGCTAGAGGCAATCTCGTAGATCCTTCAACTCTTCTTCTCTCAAGGAGTAAAGTTTGATCAACGGTGCTCTGCCTACTAGGTAGATCCTATGGTCCTCTTGTGTGTGTTCTGGCAAGTGCATCCTTTCTCCTTCTTCGAACATGTCTAAGAAGTCGTGGTATTCGCTTGGCACTACTGTCTCAGAGTTGCTTTCTTTTTTGTTGCTTCGGGCCATCCCGCTAGCCTGGTAATGATTGCCCAGGTCTCTGCAAGTGTTGTTTCTTATTCTTCTTGACCCCATTTGAGAACACCAGTTTGTTCTCCTTTCCAATAAAGTATTCCGCATATTTTAGCTGCTATAATATTGATATCGATGCGTCGTCCTTCAGTTTCATTCTGAGTGTCTTTTCCAATGCTTCCAAATCCACGATCTTGTCTTTCTGTTTCGTCGCAGGTGTCTACATCTCGCAGTCCTCTATTGTTGAGCTTTGCGACCATTAACCCTGCTATCCGATGTCCTTTCTTGACTTTGTAGTCTTCTTCATTCAGGTTTATCAACACAACCCTGTTTTCTCCACAATTGTCTGCATCTATTACCCCTACTCCTGTGGTTAGGCCATGTCTAGTTGTTAATCCACTTAGTCGGGCAATTCGTCCATAGGTGCCATCTGGTAGTCCAATAGGGTATTCCTGTTTTTATCTTCCCCTCCCCTTTGGCTGGCATGATTTCTTCTACAATGCTGTACAGGTCATGCCCAGCTGCTCCCTTCGACCCTTTGGTCTGAATCTTTGCTTCCGAATCCAACCATGAGATCTGAATATCCTCCTCTTTTCTTCTTGTCCCGTTGATTCAACTGTATTGGTTTCCCTATTGGGTCAGTCCGGTAGGGACTGTGTTGATACTTGGTGATTCCTTCAGGCAAACCCGCGTACACCTCTCGCTTCTGAAGTTGATCTGTCTTTTTTCCTAATCAATGTTCGGGTTGTGTTTTCTTAGCCACGGTATTTCCAGGATAGTAGTATGTTTGACCATATTTGCTACCTGTAACATTATCGGTTCTTGATGAGGTCCTGTTTCCATTGCTATTTCGGCCACGTGGGTTATGGAGCCTGCTTTGCTTTTTTCCCCACTAACCAGGTAGATGTTTTTTGGTCTGTAGAGTTTCGTGAGTGGTATCCGGTGAGTATTGCAGAACTTTCTGACGATAAAGTCCTCCATTGCTCCCGAATCAACCATTCCATTGATTTCGGTAATCCCGCATTTTGCCAGTATTTTGATTTTTATCATCAGTTTATCCCACTGGTCGTCAGTGTTATCCGTTGTATTGATTTACGCTTGGCAGTCTTTTGCACACGATATTTGTATAGTCCTAGTAGGTTTCTCATGCTGGTCGTCCCTCACACCACTCATTACTGGGGACTGTTGTAGTTTAAAGCCTCCTACGTTTCTTCCGAGTCCCATCCGTCCACTTCCCGAATCTTGGCATTCTTGTCCGGGCATTCGCTCCCCAGATCCCCTGCCTTTCCGCAGCGGAAGCATAAACTGATGTCCCTGCCTTTCCGTAACTCCTGCCCTGTTTTCCGCAGGAGTTTTAACGGTATTGGTCTCCAGGATAGTCTGACCCTCTGTCCTGGTGTCTAGAGTTGTTGACTTGTTCCTCTTGTTACGTCAAGGTCCATCGCCTCTCCACGTTGATTGGTGGTTAGGACCTTCAGTAGTCCATTCTGTTGTCGGGCTGGTCTCTCCCAGTTGTTTCGTCCTTGCTTTTTCCTTTCCGCTAGTTCCGCAAACCACTGGGTTTATTCTTCGGCCTGGTTGAATACTAGATCCGAGTTGGTCCATCCTTCATATACCTTTTCGTGGACCACTGTCAACATTTGTTGCCACAGGGTCTGTGTATCACATTCAGCCTCAGGGGCCAACAGTTGTATGTTGTGGCAGAATTCGATAACTGTATTCTTTCCCCGAACAAGTTTCTCGATCTGTTTCCTTGCTCCCTGCCGCTTGTCCTTATCTGCAAACTGACCGCTCTGGTCCTTCTCGAACTCTTCCCATTAGTGACACTCCTTGGGGGTAGTCCCTTCCATGATTGGAGTGATCCAATTCTCTGATGTTCCCCTGAGCCGAGCCTTTGCGAATCTGATTTCTTGGTATCATGTTCACTCATCCATTCTTTGGCTCCATAGTACAGTTGGAGCTGTGCCCGGAATCCTCAGAGCCTAGTTGGTTCTCCGTCGCAGACGTCATGGTTCCTTAATTTGGGTCATTCTGATGTTTGCGCAAGTCTCAGTCCTGCTACCATATATTCCAATTGTTCTCCCTTCATGCCCCGCACATTCACTGGTGCTGGCGGGGACGGGCTCGTCACCGTCCCTTCTCCTGCTTGTTTCGCTTCCATGTCGCTGTTGGGTGTCGCTGTTGAGACTTAACCAAATGTTAGGTATCCTACCTATTTCCTGATGTCAATACGGGTTCTACAACAGGCAACAGCTCTGTATTAGTTTCCTTATATTATTGTGATACTTTTCTCTTCCTTAGTGCATCCTTACTTGGTTTTTTCTTCTGACCAAGACCTCAATTATGATTCTTAGACCACTGACTACATTCTTTCTTTGAAGGCTAATAATCAAGTCGTATCGAGGTAGAACGCTCAAAGTGGTAGAATAGAATCTATTGTTAATAGGATAGGTAAGAATGTATAATAGGTGGTTGTGTGAAGAACTAACTATCAGGCTCTTCTGACCTTCTTTGATAGCCCTTCACTCAACCCGCTTATAAATCAAAACAACTATGAGTCGTAACCGCGACTCATGAAAACATCATGTGACCGAATCCTTGGTCATATGCATAAACCAGCTAACCTCTTAATAGGTCATGTGCGTGAAAGTAAATCAAACTGCGCAGCCCCCGTGGCCTCGTGCGCTGCCCCCATCACCTCTTAATAGGTCATGTGCGTGAAACAACATATAATCCATAAGACTTCATGATGAATATCCTCATCATGGTGAAACGTCTCCTTCCACTACTTGCCACAAACATCTCTTTCCACTACCTGCCACAAACATCGCCTGCCATTATCTGCCACAAACATGTCCTTCCACTATCTGTCACGTGACCGCGACAAATGTGGATTGTTTATGCCATAGCCAGCACTGCATGCAAGTTCTTGTACACTAAATAATGATGAATACATGATAATAAGAACAAAAAGAAAAAAGACCACGTAGATAGGCTATCCTCCATCTCCTCCATTTTTTTCGTATTTGAAATCAACCCTTAAGGCTTGGAGTTCACGAACAATCGGCCCCCCCTCTCCAACCAGGATAGGCTAGGCCTGGCAGTGATGGCCACTTCCCTCCTTCCATCACTTCCCTGTTTTACCTTTCCCCGCGATCAGGGCTCTCCTTCCTCTGCGCCCCAGTGCACTTCTCGTGCTGCCCAATCTTGCCCCTTTCCTCATTTGCCGAGGCCCCTCTATACTGTCGCCGACCGCTTGGTTCCCATGCTTGAGACAGTTGGACACACAGTTTGCGGTACATAAGAACTTTTCCACCGGCCCATCGGTTGATCATGTCCTATCACACTCTCTGCTCACCTGGTGCTATCCCATCTGCTAAGTGAAGTTTTCTCTCTGGGTATAAGGGACTACATGAGAGATGAGGTCAAATGCGTACCTTCTGCCACTGGGGAGCGCCTCGGCAGACACCGAGAGGATTACCAAGAGTTGACAAGCTGGTATTCGGTTTCTTACCTGTTCCGGCACTTGGATCGACTTGCATCATACTGCTGCCCCGTCACTCAGCTACTACCCTACTACGACATCCTCATTCTCCTTCTCCCACAGGTGGCACCTTTTCTTGGTTGCCTTGGGTTTTGGGATAACTCCAACTGTTTCCTGATACCAGCGCGTATATCAGTCTGAGGTTGCTTTCAGACCTACGGGGTTGTTTTTCTTTTGCTTTCATTTTCAGGATGTTCAGTGCGGTTGCCTTCTTCTGTTTTCCGGCTTGTGCTTAGTTGGGCTTCCCCTGTTGTCTGAATTCGCTTGCTAGGTATGGATGGGTTTTTATTTGTGGTACAATGTGTGATCAGGCCCATACCAGAGGGTCCCCAGGATACTGTCAGGCCAGGCGGAACGGGGAATGGGGATTATTTATGCCATAGCTATCACTGAATGCAAGTTCTTGTACCCTCAATAACAACGAATACATGCTGATAAAGAAAGAAAAGAAGAAAAAAAAAGCAACAAATACTATGTAGATAGACTTCCACTATGGACAATCCTGCCACCTGGTCCACCAAGGTGCCCCCCTGGTGTTCTCCCAAGTTTCAGAAGGTACCCCACAGGTTCCCTGATTTCGTGACCGATGTTTGTCGTATACGTCACCTCGCTTCATTTCCCAGTCCCACAGGTCCTCATCCTCTCCTACATGTACGACTTCGCGATTACTGTCACCTCCAGTTCATACCGTAGGAAGGCCCAGAGGCTACAAAGGATCACCAATACACTCTAGGTGAAGGTGGCGAAGCTAGGGGTGTCTTTCTCAATCCCCAAGAGAGAACTCATGCACCGAGTAATCCTGGCGCAGAAGGTCACATCATCTGTGATCCCAGTCCTACTTGATATCCTATACTGCCCCCTCTCCAAACTGATCCACTTCCTTGGTTACTGGTTCACTCCCTCAGCCACCTTGTTTTGTAAGGGCACTACCTCACACTTGATGAAGAGACTTGCCCTTGCCCCAGGAGCCGTCGCTACAATTCAAAGACTCCCCAGCCTGGCAAGGCCTACGCTCCCTTCTTTTGCCATCGCCTGGCATCCTTCTCCATCCCCCCAATCCTCCTCAATTGGGCCGACCTCTTATCACCAAGCCTCAACGTCCTAGACTGGATGTCCGTGTTTTGGAGTACCGTACAGTAATCAGTGACAAACTGCTTTTCTTATACCCTGGTTCTGATCCTATCTTGCGAGTCAGCTCTTCCCCACCTCCTACTATTGATCCTCCACCAGCAGAGGTTGGCCGCTATCCCCCTTGTGTACCTCCCTTTGGAGGCCAACCTGGTGATGGCGAGACTTCACCCTACCTTCCCCACATCCCCCCAGTTCTGTGCCTTGGAGGACTACTGACCCTTCACCAGGAGCCTGACGTCAGTCTACGCCCCTCGTTTCAGAAAGTCCCATCACCCTTGCCCCACTATAAGGAACCACATACCCCTGGACACGATTGCGCACTACCCCTTGCCCTTCATCAGTATCTCAGGCCCTGTTCTAGTAGCCTCCCCTGGTCTCCTCCCACCTGACCAACTCCCGGTGGGGGAGGTGGTCCCATCCTATCAGTGAATCAAGGTACGCGTGAGAGATGCCCTTGCCAAGGACTGGGCTGCCCAGTTTCTCCCCCCACCCAGTTACAAGTACACACCGACTCTCTTGCCTCAACAGTTCGTGGGCTTGGGGAGGTTCATGGCGGGCAGGATCCACCAAATGCATTCGCGTAACAGCCACCTCGTTGGGTACCCCTCCTGATGCACCGATGGCCCCTTGCACCTTTGCCCGACCTGGGGAGAGGATAGCTGGGACTTCGATTATTACATCATGTACTGCGGGTCTGGTAAGGAACGACGCTCACTCCACCCCTGCCGGCTGGCAAGTGTTCCCAGGGGCCACTCTTTATGGACCGATGAGAAGGTCTGCCACTGCATAGAACTGTACCTTGACCTTACCCCCACAGGGTTTCCTCCCGACATGCCACCAGCTTGCGGAGACCCTCTGCCCACGCCCTCTCGCTGCTGCAGGTAGCTACCGATCCGTGGTCTCAGGCCCTGAATAGCAACCTCCACCTTTAGTTCCCTTACGGGCAAAGCTTTCCTCACTTTTGGTTAGTTTCAATTTTTTGCCCTGGTTTTTGTTTATGTTTATTTTAGTGCCTAGGGATTTTGTGTCAGCTATCATATACTATTCGGAGGATGTGTAACTGGTACTGGTTACTGGTTCAGGATTTTCATGTATCAGTTGACACTCTTTGAGTTTTGAATTTGTTACAGGAAAAACGAGGTGTGCCTCTAGCCTGAAAGTATAGGTTTTGATACTCTATATGTTTTATGCGGGGTTTCGAGTACAGGGTTTAATACTCCCAGTGTTTTATGTTTGGTTTTGAGTATCAGTTTGATACTCCATATGTTTTACGTTTGGTTTCAAGGCTACCATTTAGGAGTCTTATATGTTATGAGAACAAGGCTCTTAGAAGGCTAAGAAGTGTATTTAAGAACTTATATTCTCAACGACAGAGGAAGCAGACTTTGGCAGACAGAGTTTTCAATATACATGGTTGAACAGTTACTCTCTTCAGTTTGCTTCAAGAATCTGTAGTTTGAGACATACCAAAAATCTCGTAGACTTCAGTAGTTGCGATAGAGTAAGAGTTCAATTCAACAACCTTGACTAAACCCTCCGGACTTTGATTCGCTAGCTACAGCCTCGTTACAGAACAAATCCCGTTAACTCTTTGATTACCGCATCTCCCGATAGGTGGTAACACTTTTTTTAACTTCTGCAAGGTATCGAGATAGGAAGCGTTTTAGGACCCAGTAAGGGCAAGGCCCCTGAACCAGGTTCTTAACAGCACACCAGGGATTCCAAAGGACGGTTCACAAAGACTCCAGCTTTGGAGCAGGCAGCAAGCGAAGCAGCTTCTACGCAGTTAGCCAGAGACGCTGCTTAACAATCGACAGGAGAATTATTACAACAACCACTGGAACTGGCAGCCCCTACCCCCAGAGGGTACCCGGAATCCCGACGAAAACTTAGAGGTACACAAGTACCTCCAGCTCAACCAAGTACCGATCCTGATAGCTCCAACAGCGACCAAGGATCAGACGACATGGCTTCTGAAGCAGGACCCTTAGGGTCCGGAGCCCTAGCACTAGAGATCCCAAGACCACCTACACCTAGGCCTAACCCAGCTGTTACGGCCAAACTTGGTATCAAAGTTTCTCAGTCTAGTAAGTTTACTTATGAAGAAGATGACCTCAAACCATAAACGTTCTCTAGATGGTATAATTCAGTACAGTGATACCTACGGATTAATGGACTACGGACTTGCCAGGCTGGAGGAGGAAACTATGGGATTCTCTATAGCGAAGGACAAGGTCAACAAGCAGCTTTCCAAGCAGCAGCAGAGTATTTCGGTGAAGACATGACCAGAGAAGACCTTGTTGGATTCTGAAAAGAAAGATTCCCGCCTTAAAAACAGAAAGATGATACCTATTGCAAGATGCATGAAATCACGCAAGTGTATAATGGCAAGATAGAGAGAATATCAACCATAGCAACCGACATGCTAATGTTCCGATCACGCCTACCTGCAAATACCATAAGCGACTATCCCTTCATTCAACAGTTCCTCCAGAGCATGCACCCTAGACTACAGCAAGGTGTAGAATTACAGCATGCTGAAACTGACACTGTTATGGAAGTTGTACAAAAGGCAGAGAGCATAGATGCTACCCTAAAAAGAACTTGTGCTTATGGGAAGGAAAGGTTTGAAAAACCAGCAAAAGGATTCATTTCCAAACAAGAAGGGCAGAAGGACAATCGGAAAACTAACAACAAGCCCCTCTCCAAACCTAAGGAACGAAAAGAAAAAGGTCCTTGCTATACCTGCAGAGGTAAAGGACATCTAGCAAGAGATTGTACTAGCAAAGATGACAAGGGCAAAGGCAAGGGCAAGGCTAAGGTGAAGAAAGAAGTTACCTCTAACAGAATAGAACAACAACAACTAGTGGAAGAGGTGTTTATCGATGGTATGGAAATAGAGGAAGAAGAGGAAGACATTATCACGATGGCCGCTAGAGCAACAAGCGTCAAACCCCTCGACGCTCGCTAAAGAACGATGAACATCAATGGCAAAGAAGCCAGAGTCCTGTTTGATACCGGATCAATAGGAGCAAACCTAATTAGTGCAACCTTTGTGACCACGCACGGGATTCCTGGTAAGGAATTGAAAACACCGATCACAATACAGCTAGCTATGAAAGAATCACGATCTGAAGGTCATAAATAATGTTCAGTCAACATATCAGCAGGAAAGGTGACCGCACCAGGGACTAGGATGTAGGTCGGAAACCTAGCGAAATATGATGCACTAATAGGTATGCCTTTTCCAGAACAACACCAAGCTCAAATCGAATGTGGCAAATTAGCTATCCTGTTTTCCAAGCAGAATGTGTGAATTATTTGCACACCTACCAGTGGTATAATCCGAGCAGCAGTGATCAGCACTGCAGATGTCGTGAGCCAATACTGGGAAGTATTTCCCGATGAAATGCCGGAAGACTTGCCACCCCTAAGAAAGATCAATCACAAGATAGATCTGCAGACAGAGAAAGAGCAGCACTCATTACCCACTTACTCGACACCGGCATGTTGGGCACCCGAGATGAGCATATGGCTAAGAGAAAATGAGAAGGCCGAAATTATCAAGAGACAGGCAGTTTCATCGGCAGCACCCATGTTTGCGTAAGAAAAAAAGGAAAAGAAATGAATGAGGCCATTAGTGGACCTCACAGCAAGAAATGATATTACAATCAAGGATGTGAAGACCATTCCCGGCCAAAAGATGATCCTCAATGCACTAGCTAGGGGAAGATACTGTACTAAAATCGATCTTAGCGATACCTACTTTCAAACAAGAGTGGAACCAGAGGATGTGAGCAAAAATGCTCTTAAAATACCATTTGGATGTTTCGTTAGCAAAGTAACACTACGTGGAGATATGAATGCGCGAGGAACATTCATGCGCATAATGTCCGATCTATTCACGGACTACCTGTGATGTTTCATGTCTGTATATGTTGATGATATACTCCTCTTTTTCAATACAGAGTCTGAATATTTAAAACATATATCTCTTATTTGCAACTAGTGCAAGGAGGCTTGATTCTAAGCAAGCAGGAAGAAATCAGAATTCTTCGCCAGAAGGATAAAGGTGTTGGGCCATGACATCAATGATGAAGCACTCTTAGTAGCACTGGAAAAGATAGCAAAGTTCAAAGAATGCACTATGCCACTGACTAAGAAACAATTACTGGAATTTCTAGGAACAGTCAACTACACGAGCCAGTTTTTGCCACACATTGCAACCGTTACATCACCCCTAACGGAACTCATCGGAAAGTTGCAGAATTTGTGTAGACCGCCACCCAAGACAAAGCTCTGGATAATGTTAAGCGACTTGTTTCAAAATACGAGGTTATGAAACCACTAAACTATGATTCATCAGTTCCAATATAGTTGATAACTGATGCATCCAACATTGGCGTGGGAGCATGGGTAGGACAAGGAGAAACACCAGAAAACGCCAGACCTGCTTCACTTCATCGCAGGAAATTCTATAATGCCCAAATGAATTATCGCGCAAGCAACAAGGAAGCCCTAGCAATAGTCGATGCATTGACGGCATTTCATCATATACTTGCAGGAAGCAAGTTTACTATTGTCACAGATCACTTACCTCTGACATACCTCAAGACAAGCAGAACACACACCAAAAAGCTGCTAGGATGGCGAGGGTTCATTGGGAAATACGATACTGAAATAGTGTATCGACCAGGAAAATGGAACTATTTAGCTGATGTATTATCCCGCCTTTATAATGAGAGCGATGATTACCCACATACTGAACACGATTCCACATTAGAAGACGATTCACCAATCTCCTCACCTATTTTGTCCCTCCTCTCATGTGAAGAATCTACTATTGAACAGTAAATGTCTCGATTCGAAACCCTCAAAGTTGAAAACATCGGTGTTCATTCAGAATGCGCAAGCAATTGCCTCTTGCAGCTAGTACAACTAGAGGCAAACGATTACAGAAATAGCAAACCTCTAAACGATTGGGGAGACCATTGAAGCTATACCAGTGGTAAGGGTGAGGAGAAACCTGAACATGCATCCATGCATTGGGAATTCTGCAACACATCCTGCTGCCTTGACCACGAGGAATTGAAACCTAAGACTAAGACCTACGCCGGCTCCCCGTGCAGCAGCACACCAGTTATCGAAACTCCACCTAATACCAATGAAGATCACAATAATAGAGATACCCAATCACCACGACACTGCCTCGATATCTGAGCCATCAAAGAGCATGTCAAGAAAGCTTTAGGCTGTGGCACACCCTCTCCCGAAAACCATAACTCTGGGTACCCTGAACACCAACAAAACGGAACCCTCTATGGAGTGCCCCTCGCATACCTGAATGAGGTTCCGGTAGTGGAACCACCCTCCCGATCTCACACGAAATGTCAGCTATACAAAGTTTAAGAAACACCTGCAGAGGTGGAGGGAGTACCAGTATTAGAAAGAGTGGTGAGCGAAAGGGATATCCTCCAAGCAGTGGATGATATGACGAACATTTAAAGTCAACTGATGGTTAAAGGATATAGAAACGACCATATCTATCGGTTAGTAAAGGATTGCTGCCTCATGTCACGAAATGGAATGATGCAACCTTACTGAATACACCACGGTCTACTCTACGCGACTACAAGAGGAAAAGATGATTGCGTTTACATTCCGAAGGGTCATGGAGTGAATGGAGAAATGTTAAGAGAGCTGATGATAGGGGAGATACATAATAAAGGACACCATAGCGCTGATCGAAACCTCCAGTATGCAACAGAATACATCTACTGGCCGGAGATGAGGAAGGACTACAAAGACTATGTCCCGCAATATGACATATATCAACTGAATCAGGAAAGGACTACAATACCTACCGGCAACACCCTGTCGCTTTCCTTTCACTCAGAGATATTTTCGAGCTATGCTGTCGACTTGATGGGTCCCTTTACAAAGCTGAAAGGATATGATTCAGTATTGGTGGTAGTAGAAAGAGCGGTGGGGTTCAGCTGGCTGATACCAACATCTGTAACCGCTGCTGCGATTTCGACTACAGAGTTACTCCGTTATCATATTTTCACCCCACATGGAATACCTGCGTCGATTAATAGCGATGCTGACCCTCGGTTCACCTCCCGGTTTTGGAAACAAACATTGAAGACGATAGGAATCGAACACATGATTGCTACGCCTGGCTACCAGCAGACCAATGGACAAGCACAAAAGAGGATTCGAGAACTGAAAACAGCAGTAACCAATTCTGTGAATGCACGCCAGACTAACTCGCTTACCTTACTCCCTGAAATAATAGCTTACTCCAATGCAGGTCACTCCGTTACTATTGGAATGTCCCCATATAAGGCAGTGTATGGATGAGAATACCAACTACTTGATACCTATAAAGTCAATGCGACCACAGTACCCCCATCCGATGATTCCTACAATCGACACCAGGAGATCAGAAATGTGGCATAGCAAGCGTTACAGTTGGCTAGAGCACGATCTAACAGAGTGGCAATTAAGAAGAGGAGCTCACACAAACCTGTCGAGATTGCGGCAAGGTTTATAGGTTTTGGTGACTAGTTTGCGACGGAATCTGGCAGATCTCAGAAATTGCAGTCACGCTGGCGTGGCCCTTTAACAGCACTGGAATTTGGCAAACACACCCAAGACTATATGATTAGCATGGATGCTAGAATGTACTCTAGGAAGAAAGGAGGGTTACACCGTTCTGTATTCAAACCTTACGACCCTAACAACGATTTCCGATTTCCAGGACGAGTATTTGCAAAGCTGGCACCCATTCTCATCAATGAAGAACAGGAATGGGAAGTTCAAGCAGTCATCAATTGCAGGGAAAGATAATGAAATGGACAGTTCTTGGTTAGTAGGAAAGGATACCCTGCGAGCAGGAATAGTTGGGAACCGGTGGAAGGATTAGAACATGCGATTGATTTGGTTCAGGAATGGTGGATAGATAACATGCCAGGAGCTGAGTTTCCTCCGGCATTTTCTGGGTTTATTCCTCTGTGTTATTCTCCTACTAAGGATGCCTTTGAGAGCTATCAAGATATACCTGCGGTTGATAGAGGTTTTTGGGATCCTCATTTGAATTCTGATTATGATAGTGAGGATTAGGAATTTTCTTGTTATGTTTTGAAATAAGGGTTTTATTTTGTTTGCGGGGTGTAACCGGTACTGGTGACTGCTTTAACATTTTCATATATCAGCGGATACTTTTTCAGTTTTGAATTTGTTACAGGAAACGAGGTGTGCCTCTAGCCTGATACTATAGGGTATGATATCCTATATGTTTTATGTTTGGTTTTGAGTATAGGGTTTGATACTCCATATGTTTTATGTTTGGTTTTGAGTATCGGTGTGATACCTCATATGTTTTATGTTTGGTTTTGAGTATCGGTTTGATACTTTATATGTTTTATGTTTGGTTTCAAGGCTACAGTTTTGGAGTCTTATATGTTGTGACAATAAGGTTCTTAGTAGCCTAAGAAGTGTATTTAAGAACTGCTATTCTCGACGTTAGAGGAGGCAGACTTTGTCAGACAGACTTTTCAATATACTTGGTTGAACAGTTAAGCTCTTCAGTTCGCTTCAAGAATCTTTAGTTTGAGACCTACCAAACATCTGGGAGACTTCAGTAGTTGCGATACAGTAAGACGTCTATTCATCAACGTTGGCTAAACCCTGCGGACTTTGATTCGCTAGCTACCATCTTGGTAAAGAACAAAGCCCGTTAACCCTGCGCTTACCGCATCTCCCACGAGGCGCTTATACTGGCTGCAATCTCCTCTTGCCATAGAAAATCTCACTGCATTCAGCATTTGGGAAAGTATTGATATTGGTGTAATTCCACCCTGACATCGGGTCTGGTACCATTTTTCTTGACGCTGTATAGAGCCGTCTGCCACGATCATCGTGGGTGAAATCAGGCCAGGTCTGATACTGGCTGCTTATATTCTTTGTGGCCTTCGCAGAGATAATCGCCCCACGGCGTACCACAGCTGGGAGTATGTATAGGTGCCCCTGTGTTGCTATATCTTCTATTTAAACATTTGGCATATGGACGTACTGCTTACTATTATTGCAAGTCATGTCTTCTGATTAGTTCCGTCAGTTGATATTGTGTGCTTTGTGTATTTGCAGAATGCTGTATAAGTTGTTGATACTTTCGTGGGTTTGATCTTCCCGGAGTCGTGATCCATTGTGTTTAAATATCAGTCCCTGACCCTCCTGGTATCTTGAAACTGTTCCCTGGTTATTATGAATGCAATCATCAGGGACCAGCGATACCAGTTTTCTGCTGTATGACTCGAAATGTAGACATCTGACACACTGTAACTGGCAAGCTGGGTCACTTCTGTTCATGTGTAAATGAAAGTATTTCTCGAAAACAAAGCATTGTCTGATACGTATGACGTTAGCATCTATAGGCGAACCCAAATTAACCATTAACTTGGTTGCAGATTGTTGGACCTACTTACCTCAATTTACCATCTTTATCTAGACGCGTGAAGGAGAGCATCTTCTTTTTTTTCTTTTTTTTCTTTTTTTTTTATCTCTTTTTTTTTTTTT
>JACCEG010000202.1:69151-278010 GCA_014065205.1 Tuber brumale
TTTCTTTGAGTTTCAAGGGGACCTTACGGTGGCCCTGGAATGTTTTACTATTGCTGTTAGTCATCGTTGGCGATGCTTGGGTTCATACGTACCCGCTTTGGAGGAAATTTTGTGAGATTTGAGTTTTGTTGTTTCTTTTGTTACCGCGTGGAATTGAGGCTTTTTGTATGCCATAGCGCGAGCTGCATGTACGTTTTTGAGCAATGATCAATAAACTAATGAATTAAAAAAAAAAAAAAAAAAAAAAAAAAAGAAGCGCTAGCAATGGCATAAACAAAACCTTAATCTCAAATGTACGCAATAACAAAAGAAACCTCTCGCACCAACTATAAAAACCTGCAAACGTGTCCGATAGCCGACACCAAATCCCTACAGAAATAAAACAATAAAGCGCGCGATCATAACTAAAAATAAAAAACACCTAGCCCAAAAGTAAAAGAAAAACAAAAGGTAGGTAGCCTGCCCCCTCAGGGGGCAAAGCCGTGAACCGGTAGACCAGACGCTGTATCATCTGATTGAAGTAGGTGGTGCCATGCTGCTGGGGGCATGCCTGGCGGAAAACCCGTGGCCGTGATGTTGATGTACCTGGCGACGGAGTGGCGAGCGTCGGTGTTTGACCAGAGGGGGCTGTCCCTGTCTAACGAGGTGAGCGCGCGGAGGTGGCGCTCACGCGGTTCCTTGCGGGACTCGCATGATAGGATGGCGTGGGTGCAGTCCCCTTCCTCCTCCTCGCACAACGGGCAGAGGGGGGAGAGGTCCTCGGTGAACCAGGAAGGGTGGGCCGCTAAGTAGCTCTTGCCCAAACGCATTGGATGTATTCTCCCAGCCATAAATCTTGCGAGCCCCATGAAGGGGTGGGGGGATAGGGACACTGGGTAGGGGTATGTTGGTGGGGGCGGGAACTGATCGTTCCAATCTTTGACCAATGCCGATCTAACTCTCAGTTTGACCGATCTGTAGGAGGGGGCTCCATCCCCGGCCGGCAGACCGGCTATCGGGAGGAGGTCGGGGGAGGCCACCGGAAGAGGTCCGGAGGTCGGGATGAAAGGGAGAGTGCGGTGCGCGATCACGTCAATTGGCAGGTGTTTCCTAATGGGCGGGGAGGGTACAGGGGCTTTCCAGAGGAGGGGAGCATAGACCGAAGTCAGGTCCCTTGCGTGGTGTCGGTGGTCGTCAGAGGCCCTGAAGGGGGAAGAGGTTGGGAACGTAGGATGGAGCCTCGCAGTGGCCAGATTGGCCTCTGGGGGAAGGCAGACAAGTCGTAGTGCTGCCAGCCTTTGTTTGTGGCATATCAGAAGGGGCATGGGGGGTAGGGCCAATTCGCAGGCGAGGATGCCAATCGGTGTCGAGGAGAAGCAGTTTGTTACCCATCTCTGAACGGACCCCCAGAAGACGGACATACGGTCCAGGAGGGTGAGGCTTGGGGAGAAGAGATAAGCGCCATATAGGAGGATAGGGGCTATTAAGGAGGAGGCCAGGGGGTGGCAGAAAAAAGGAGTAAGACCCTTTCCAGGCCGTGAGAGTTGCTTTATCGTTGCGAAGGCACCTTAGGCCAAACCAAGTCTGCGCATGAAGTGGAAGGTGGTACCTCTCGTTCCTGAGGTGGAGGAGGGCTTGAACCAGTATCCGAGCCAGCAAACTAGCTTTGAGGGGCGGAAGACAAGGTCATCCAGCAGGACCGGGATCGGGGGGGGGATCTTCTGGGAGGGGGTTTCCCAGTGCATCAGTTCGGTCTTCGGGATCGAAAGGGACACTCCTACCCTGCCTGCCTTCCGCTGGAGGACCTTGGTGATGCCCCGCAGCCTTTGGATGTTTCTTCGGTAAGAGCCCGAGGCCACAGTGAAAGCGAAGTCGTCCACATAAGATAGTATGAGGCCCCTGGGGTCCGGAAAGTGGGGGGTCGATACGTAGATGACGAATGGCAGGGGGGAGATCGGGGAGCCCTGAAAGGTACCAATCAAGACAGGTGAAAAGACTGGGGGAGCCCCCTGGAAAATCAGGCGGCAAGAGCGACCGTGGAGGACAGACCTTATCCACAAGACCAGGTAGGGGTGGACTGCTTTAGTGGCGCGTCTTTTACAAAGTATCGGGGCGGAGACATTATCGAAGCGTCCTTGTATGTCTTGGAAGAGGCTCAAGACCTTGAGTTTGGGGCGCATAAATAACTGAACCTCGTGGGAGAGGGTAGCCGCCGCATTGCAGGTGCTCAGGCCAGGTAGGGAACCAGTCTGGTTGGGGGAAAGGAGGCCCAGGAATTGGGCTTGGGTGGAAACTCGGTTCGCCATCACCCTCTCCAGAATCTTCGAAACTGTTTCTAGGAGGACAATTATGCGAAAGGAGGCAGGGCTGTCATAGGAGGGTTTCCCAGGTTTATCCAGCACAATGCCGTTCGCCTTTTTCAGTGAAGAGGGGTGGTGCCCGTACCTAACTAGGGGGCCCAGGAGAGAGGCGAGAATGCTGGGGTTTATCACGTGGACTTTCTTCCAGACAGAGTAGGGTGTCTGGTCCGGACCAGGGGCAGAGGACGAAGAGGACTTCCTAAGGGCCGCCAAAATCTCTTCCGCCGACAGCTCAGGGACGTCCCTGAATGCATGAAGGATTCTAGGAGGGGGGGAGGATCTCTTCTCAGGAAAGAAGTGCCCGCGGAGCGCCTGGTTGATTTCGTGGGGGCTTTCAGCACCCGGAATTTGTGGAAACCGGTCGCGTGGTCGTCCGCAGGCAAACCTTTTCGCCGTCCATAAAGTGTGAGGGTTTGCTGTTTCCCGGAAGTTCTTCCAGTAGATGTTCTTAGCCTTCTTGATGGCCTTGAAGTACAAGAGGCAAGCTTTGCTGCATAGTTCTCTAGATGAGGGGAGGGGGTCCTTGCGTGCTGCCCGGAGGGTAGAATGGAAGGCCTCTCTTTGGGCAGTGAGGTTGGGGGTCCGCCAAGGTTTCGACCTGTAGGTTGGTCTCTTGTCGTGGGTGTGGCTCTTGAGGTGGGACCTGACCCTGTCCAGGGCCATGTCAAACCAAGCTACCAGTGTGCGTGGCGTGGGTAGGGGGGGTGGTGGATTGAACGTTATCATTTTCAGTCGCTCCTCAAGTGCTTTCCAGTCTGTTTTCGTCCATGAAGGAGATGGTGGTGGGGGGCGAGCCCAAGGTTCTGAGAGTGTTGTGAGGATCGGGACATGGTCGGAGCCCATTGGAGGAAGAGGCGTGCTCTATGATCTGAAGCTAGGCGAGAGGGAGGCATTTGCAAATGCTAGGTCTATTACCGATGGGCAGAGGTTCGTTTCGAAGGGAAAGTATGTGAGGATTCCAGGGGTGTTTAGGAGGCAGAAGCCTTCACTGGCAGCCTTCTCAAAAAAGGGGGAAGAGGCACCGAGATCCGAAACCGAGAAGAGACAGCCCGGGTCAGCTGAAGCGTGGTGGATGTTGAAATCTCCAACAACCAGCGTGGGGGAGGACGTTTGAGGGAACGCAGCCTCAGGCGAGACGGTCCTTTTAAAGGGGGAGCCGTCCCAGGTGCTGTAGAGGTTTACCACGCGGAACTTGGTAACAAAGCAATCAAAAAAACCAACAGAGGAAAAAAAGTCCACAGCCATCCAGTCTCTCGCGCTGGAGAAAACGGGAAAAACCGAGAACTGTTGTGTAGAAGATAAATGTTGGTAGCAGGCTACTCTGGGCTTGCTACCGTTAGGGCGCGGAGGAAGAAAAGACTTAAAGCCCGCATACGCGGGTGGTTTGTTTCTATACAGGGGGGGGGTCTTGTAATGCAATTAGGGAGGGGGGGAAATCCAGAAAAGAAAAGGAATTGAACAGGGAGAGAAACACATCCCAGATTCCCAAGCAGTTGTGTTGAAGAATGCATATAGGTTTATTGGAGCCCGTCGCCAGCACGGAACTCACAAGGGAGGTGTGACCAGCCATTACACGCCTTCCGGCGTCTCAGGCAGCGGGAGAGGAGTGGGAGTTGCCTGCCAGGCGGGATTCGGCAGACCTATCTACGCGACCTTTTTTATTTTTTTACTTTTTTTACTTTTTTAATTTTTTTTATCTTAATGTATTCATTGATTCATGGTACAAGAACTTGCATGCAGCGCTAGCTATGGCATAAACAAAACCTTAATCTCAAAACGTGCGCGGTAACAAAAGAAACAATGGCACCAAACTATAAAATCCTCCTAAGTGTGTCCGATAGCCGACACCAAATCCCTGCGGAANGGTGAGGGCCTTTACAGACGGCGCAGAGCGATGGGGAGGTCATGCAGCAGTCAGCGACTGCTCTAAGGTTCCCGCCCCTGGGGCAGGTCGGGTTCTGGCACCTGTGTGCCGGTTTCCTGTGGGAGAGGCCGCAGATTGGGCAGACTGGATGGTCAACCTTACACCTCGCGGAGTGGTGTCCGTATTCGCAACAGTTACGGCATTGAGTGAGGCCATTAGCCGAGTATGCTCTCTGGATCTTGCATCGAGAAGAGTAAAGGAAAGCGTTGCCCAGCATTGCGGCCTCAATTTTCCGGGGCCACAGTGACGACAACCGAGGTCGCCTTCCTTTGTAGTCCGGAGTCTCGGTCGGGGTTAAGGTAACCGGCAGACAGGATTTCGACGTTCTTGACGTTTAGTGTGGTGTTGGAGAGGGACTGGAAGAGGTCCTCGTTGTCCCCCGGAAGGTATGTGATCGGTAGGGAGTGAACAGCTAATTGCACCTCATTTGGCGCAGGGCGGAACGGGAGCCAGGGGGAGTCTGCGACCGTGAAGGACTGGTTGAGCTTGGCAGAAAGGGCTTGGTAGTAAGGGGCGTATGAAGTGGAAGAAACAAAGGGTGAGAGAGCGACGAGGGTTACAGCGCCTCGGTCATTGACTCGGGCGGAGAAAGATAGCGGGACAATGCATCCAGCCTCGCGTAAAACCGAGGCGGCAGCGTCGGGGAAGGAGGCAGCTATTAGCTCAGCCTGGTGGTGAGGAAGTGGGTGCGAACGTGGCGCGTAGAACCGTCGCTCGGCTGCTGGCAGACTCTTCGGACCCCGCGAGGGGGCAACAGTGGGCATACCAGACGCAACCTGGGCAGCAGACGGGGAGGTCTTGGACTTGTTCGCCTTGCCCTTCCTCTTCTGTCCAGATGAGGCGGCCTGCGCATAGGAGGAGGCGCCGGGATGAGCCGACGACGATGGGAGCGGGTGGAACTCGGAAGCAGGTGGGTATTTTCCATCTCGGAAGGTCTGAGCCTCCCAAGAGCGCGGGAATTTCGCCGCGTAGGCGGGGGGGTTGCCGTACCATTTCTGGTCCTTAGTGCTGTAAGAGGGGGAAATCTAAGTCTCCCGCACCCGCGTAGAGGGGGTTGAGTTTGTCTGCAAGGGTCGGGTCTGAGTTGGCCGGGGCCTTCTCCTTACTCTTTTTGGATGGGGCTACCCGAGCCGTGTTCGACACTACCTGCGTGGGTGCGTTTTGTTGGGGTGGGGGCTGTTGGTGGCATGTTTGTTGGGGGAGGGGGGTGGTCAGACGGGACACAAGGTCTCTCACCGAAAGCTGGAGGACGGAGAGTGAGGCCGCCGTTGCGTTCTCAGGAGAGGGAGATGAGGGGGGATTCCTGCCACTGAGGAGTGTTCCGAGGGGGGGAGGGGGACCGAAGACGAGGTCATTNTTCTTTCTAGCGTGGAGGTCGTCGATTTGTCCAGAAAGTCTTGCGACCTCTAGTGCTAGGTCGTCGATTTGAGACGATAGGGCCCTGGAGGCCAGGAGCGAGGTGCATAGTATGGGGAGGATAACGGCTTCGCTAGGCGAGAGGTCGTCCAGTTCCCCAGAGGTGATCGTGGGGAAAGGTTGTGGGAATACTCCCGCATCTGCCGTGGCATTCTCGAGCAGCGCAAGAAGAAGGGGGACATGTGGGCGGATTCCTGACACTGCGGAATGCTCTGAGGGGGGGAGAGGGACCGAGGTCATTGCTGTCTAGGCAGGCGGGCCTCAGCCAAAAGGCTTCTGGAGATAGAACGAACATGTGGGCACACCGGACGCCGATGGTGTTGAGAATGAGATAGAAATGTAGGGGGGGGAAAATAGCGGAAGCGGAGCGCGTGAAAGAGAGCATGGTGCCTGCACCTCATAATATACAGAAGCTTTTTACGATCCAGTGAGCCGAGTCCCGCAATGCCTGTGAAATGTTCATTTTTCCAAAGTAAATACACCTGTACTGGTGCCTGCAAGAAGCACCTACAAGGAGCACACGCAAACAGCGCCGATCTTCTTACATCGCACATACTGAGTGCTACCTCTGCAAAGAGTATTCATGTCGAAGAATCCTCCCAATTGCCTGACGATGTCGCCGCTTATGCGAACGATCTGCCAGATTCCACCTACGAATCAGATACCGCTTTGTCCGGCTTGCTGGAAGTCACTACTAATGCAGGTGATGGTAAGGAATCTGACCATGAATCACTCAATATATTCAATGCGTAGTCCTCTCCTTGCACAAAGTAGTATTATCTAGGCACCGGGGAATATATTGCGGAAGTGTAGTGATTTGTTGAAGAATGCCAAAATCTGTGTGAGGACCTGTGGACACTATTTGCTAGCGGTCACCATTTCAAACTTGCATCCAGGTTCATACAAAGCAAGGTATCCAGAACACATATTAACAAACATTTTTCAAGTGGCCTCTGCAATTGAGTCGATGCCGCCAATAACCAGATAAATACACCCGAGAACGGATTTTCGTCATTGGATCTGTATAGTTCATATTTACAATAGTTCACAGGGCAAGGTGAGGATTGCGTTAGCACTTTGCCTTTCTTCTACCGCAATGTTCTAGACTGCATCCGATACCTTGTTCAACAGAAATCATACCAAGACGATTTTATTTATACACCGCAAATTGAATGCGAAATCAATGGACAACCTGAAGATTCAGCAATGCATGCAGCAGACCGCTAGTGGGATACTCAAGTAGAGTGCCAATATAGCATACTCGCTTTATGCTAAATATGCAGGCTAACTGATATCTGGATACACTTCTACCTAGCGCAACAGTGGTTCCAATTAGTGGTATGTCAGGTCGGACACACCACAGAAAGTTCTCCCTTGGCAAGTAGGCGCGCCCTATATATATTACAATTGGAAATATTCTGTCGACCAAGCATACCAGACCTGGAATGATGGCAGTTCTCCTTCTTGCGATATTGCCTGTCCCACTCAAGTTCCCGCAGTCCTCTTCTGCAGATATGTACCAGAGGGAAATCAATGCTAACACACTACAAGGCATGTGCGAGCATCTAGTCTAGCCCTTACAAGAGGCGCCGCTTAACAGTATCTCAATTTACTGCCCCAATGGGAAACTTTGGGGATACTTCCCCATATTGGCACCCTGGATTACTGACCATATGGAAAATGTTATACTACATGCCATAAAATCCAACACCTGTCCTAAATGTGAGATACCTGCCGATATATTACCATCCAACACGCAAGAGAGGTATCAAGTCAGAGAATATGCCCGATCCGAGAGCCTGGATGAATGAATTCTGGAGCCGGCAGTGGAGTCCACATTGGTCGACATCGATATCACATTTAATGCTCCTGGCATCAATATTGGGCAAAATGTTTTTCATGGCCTTCCACGGGCATCCACTACGGATGTGCATGAGCCTGATTTACTCCGTACTTTTTCTCTTGGACTTTCCAAGTACAGGATGGATTAGGTTCCAGGGTTTCTGAAGAAACATGGGTGGCTACAAGTATTTAATGACTACTGGAAATCTGTACGGGAGTACCCCAGATTCTATGTACTAAAAAAAGCCTACCGCAAGGTTACACTGAGGCTGGAACAGGAGATGAGGAACTTGGGTCCTTGTCTTTTAGGTGGTCTCACAGTGGTAATGAGATACCCAGATAGCACTCAACAGCAACCTTGCAAACATGTACGCACCTGCGCCCGCCCACCACTCGATTTCACTCTGATGGTCCAATACCAAGGGCGCAAAGCTGTGACTGTCGATTATCTGGAACAATATCTGAATTGGTTTCACAGGATGAAAGATATCTTCTTGGAGCTTGGAATCTGAAAATAAACACATTCGACGATTCAAGATTGTGTTGTGGAGCTACTATGTGCGGGAATCCTAGTAAAACAATTACTAGTGCAATCGCAGTTGCACTACGTGGAGGAGCCGCAATGGAAGGAACGGAAAAATCTAAGGGTGGAATTCATCCACGCAGAATCTCATTTAAAGATGGTTAAGATCCATCTGCTTCAGCACTTCCCGGATCATGGGTACTGATTTGGAAATATCTCAAACTATACTACGGAGTATAATGACTTAGTACACAGGGAAGAGATCACAGTGGGATCGAGACGTTTGAATAAAAATGCTGCCATATGGCTGATGCTCTACAACTACATACAACACTGCGTGATCTGAATCAGACTTTGGAACCTAAATTCTTTAAGACAATCAGGAGTTGATCTTCCAACCAAGGCTGTGGATCTTTTGGACAAAAAGAGTGCTAAATCTCTGCCACCCTCAAATCGTAGGGTGCGGAAAGGGTACTGGCATGATGACGTCGATATTGTAGAGTTTTGCAACGTCATGGGAAATGCAACAGAGATAATATGTGTCCAATTGATAAGATATGCCCGGCAGAGCCTGCCCGGCGAGCGCCCTCTTCCAGCAGATCTGGAAATACTTCAATACCTCCCTGTTACACTGCTAACTCCACTTCAAATCCCCATTCTGACATTTAAGGAAATAGATGGTGATGATATCCAGCGGGTACGATGTACGGCCACTGTGCGGTTTGGATGTAACTCTCATGGGAATGATTTAGATTGCGTCCAGGCTGGCACAGACGAAATGTATGGTGCACTAAGAGGTCGGCTACTCAGGAAACCCGTCTCCCTGTTCAAGCTAGTTGACTACCGGCACTAAGATAGAGTTGGGAGAAAGAATACAACATGGCATAGAGGACAGATGTCGGATAACTGTCCAACACATGGTAGAAATTTGAGGAACAGCAGCAGTAGTGGTCAACACCCTCAGGACTGGTGGCACCAGGACAAAAATAATGGTACATCCAGATGCATAGCCAATATTTGTCACATCTAGTGCTGCGCGAGAGAGCAGAGGTCACATGGCAACTGTCAGGACTTGGGGAGGGTGAGATTCGAGGAACGGTGTATGAAAAAAGGTAGTGGGCTAGTGGGAGGCGCACAGGACGTGATTCAGATGTCGTGGTATGCGGAAGACATGCGGGATGTGGTTCAGATGTGGGAGTGTGCACAAGTTACACGGGAAGCACAGGATCTGTCGGCCATTGCACAGCAGCTCCTGACACGCACAATTCAGAAATGGCAATCATTGAGCGACTGGCATTTTGATGATGGGCCTACGCATCAGATGTAGGATTTTCCTTTGCTGATGTGGGAACCCCATTTGGCCAGGGTGTATTGGGTATCTACTATGACAGTAATCTGGTATTACGTGTGCAACTACTATAGTCGTAACTCAAAATGATCAAACTGGGATGAAGCCAGTCTCTCCTTTCTGGTTCAACACAAGTAGGCTCCAAGTGAAGGGACCCAGCAAGGGACTTGACAGCCCGAATACAAGAATCAATATATCAAGAGTCCTCTGCGAAACAGAGGACAGTTAACATACTCCCATGGCCCAGGAGACAACAGTTTGAAGTTCCACGGGTTACCTGGTAGCTCCCTGCTGCCTGTTTGCAAGTAAGTTACACTACTGAAGACGGTGGGACATTGCAAGGCAAGATCTATCTGATAATAAGACCAGCAGGAGGACAAGCACCAGGAGCCATGCCACCTACCACAGGAGTCTTAGTCGTATTATACGTATGTACTTTCTTGCCTTTTGTCTACAGTGTGGAGTATGAATATAGAACCATGGTGTGCAAGCCTCCTCTGAGGAAGCTGAGTGGATAATGGATACCCTAAGCGAAAGAATCTACGAAAGCTGAGATACCAGACGTGTGCAGTAAAAGGAGGAATAAATGCGCCAAAACCTGCTATGAGCCTAAGTGGGGCGTGTTGGGAGGAAGCATCTAGCCTCAAAACTGGTCATGCGCAGTTCGGCATGTTTGAAATGCCACTTAGTATGTAGACTCAGATTGTTAGAGCTAAAAAGTTACTAGTTTGTCTGTGGAGACCCGAATGGTTAAAGCTACACAGGTGTAGTAACAAACATCTTGTTACTTACACCCAACATCAAGGTTGCCTAAACACAGGAACCAAGGAAGTGATATCCGTGGTAAGAGCGTGGAATTAGATAGTCGAAAACCAAAGCGACAAAATTGTCCTGAGGGTATCCCTTACCTGGATATACACAATAAGGGTTACAAAGTTAAAGTCTCCTGAGATGTGTGATCCAACATGTTCCTTCTCAATAAGGACCTAGTTGAATACCTTCGCGTTGCTCTAGTGGAACACCACAATGCAGTTCACATTTCAGGCTTTGATGAAATATCGGCCAGCACAGGAGGGAAGGATTATACTCTCCTGATACTGTTCGAAATAGGGAAAAAGTAACACATCGGTGATGTATCATATGGAGTGGCTTCAGTATGTTACTATGGAATGATGAGTCCTCTTGGTTGTTGGAATCGTTGATACGCAGTAACTCACCTAGAAGATGCAGAAAATTGGTCCTTGTTAGCAAAATGTTGTGAAAGCTGGGCAGGAGAAGAGGAAGTGATAATGGATATGGTCAAATATGACGAATCAGTTGTTAGAGATACGAATGCATACTGTATCGGACCGCTCGCAGGGATTGATACTACACGGTAACTAGAATTGCTACCAACAGAAGACTGACTTCATGAACTTGTATTTAAAGGCCAGATGGCATGAAAGCTAGGCCCAAGACAAACTTACGACCAGGAGATTAGGTTGATCCAAGGATTAACTCCCTCGTGGCCATCGATGTATTCACTATCGGAAAAAGTGCTGCATGCTTTACTGGACTACGCGGAAACCGCAATCGAACAAGGAGCCATGGCCCAGAGTCAATCACCGGTAGGAGCCCCCATATTATTCAAGAGAAAGCTAGATAACAGACTTTGCCTAGGGGTGGACAATCTCAATCAAAATAAGATAACAATCCCGGTAACCGTCACGTGGGAGATGTGGCAAATGTAGGTTTACCGGGCACAATTCTGTACGAAGGTGGTATCTAGTTTATCAAAGTCCGCGGGCTTTCACGGAGGTTGTTGAATAGACTTCTTACGTTATCACGAATACTGTACTCTCCAAGATGTTTGGTCGATCTCAAACTAAATATTCTTGAAGCGAACTGCAAACAGTAACTGTTCAACCAAGTATATTGAAAACTCTGTCTACTGAAGTCTGCCTCTTCTAAGTTGACGAATACCAGTTCTTACGTACATTTTCTTAGGCCACCGGAACCCTTACTGCTCACAACACAAAAGACTTCCCAAATCAAAGCCATGAAAGCAAATGTAAAACAGATAAAGTATCAAACCAGTACTCGAAACCAAATATACAACATATAGAGTATCCAACTGATAATCAAAACCAAACATAAAACATGTAGAGTATCGAAACCTATACTATCAGGCTAGAGGGACACCTTATTTCCTGAAATAATATTCAAAACACAAACAGTATCAACTGATACATGAATATCCTACAACTCTAACCAGTACTAGTTACACTCCGCAAATAAAATAAAACCCTTATTTCATAATATAACAAAAAAGAAAATGTCCCTAATTCTTGCTATTATAATAAGAATTCAAATAGGGATCTCAAGAACCTTTATGAACTGGTGGTATATCTGAATAGCTCTGAAAGCCATTCCTCGTATGATATTAACACATAGTAATATACCCAGAAAGAATCACAGGAAATTCATCTCCTAGCATGTTATCTGTCCACAATGCCTGAATCAATTGCATCTCATGTTCCAATCCTTCCACCAGTTTCCAACTATTCTCGCTTGCTGAATAACCTTTCCCACTAAGCAAGAACTGCCACTTGCTATACCTTTTTCTGGAATCGAGGAATGATTGAACTTGACATTCCTGTTCTTTATTAACAAGGATGGGAGCTGACTTCGCAAATGCACATCCTGGGAACCAGAAATCATGGTTGTGGTAGTAAGATTTAACTAGCAAAGTATTGAACATTCCGTGTTTCCTTCGATAAATCTGAGCATCTATACTATCAGTGTTGTTCTCGGTATGTTCATCGAATTCGAGTACCATGACAGGGCCTTGCCAGTGTGGCTGCAGATTCCGAGATCTCCTCATTTCCATCGCAAACTGGTCTCAGAAAACCATAATTCTTTCCCTAATCTTAACAAGTATTTGTGGGTTCTGCCTCTGAGCAGCTACTATGATTGATCTTGCTCTAGCAAACTGTAATGCTTGGTATGCCGCATTTCTTGTCTCTTGGTGTTGGTTGTAGTAATCATCAGATGCGGGTACTATGGTAGAGCTGACATTATAGGTCTTGAGTAGCTGATATTCTCGTCCATACACAGCCTTGTATGGAGACATACCAATAGTGTCAGAGTGACCTGCATTAGAGTAAGCAGTGACTTCAGGCAGGGAGGTAAAGCAGTTTGTTTGGTGGGCATTAACGACATTCCTCAATGCGGGTTGAAGTTCTCGGATTTTTCTCTCCTCATGTCGGTTGATCTCGTGGTCGCCAGACGTAGCCACAATTCGTTCCACTCCTATCATCTTCATGCTGTATTTCTAAAAGTGAGAGGTAAACTGCGGATCAGCATCTCTAATAATCGACATAGGTATACCATGTGGGATGAATATGTTACGCCGGGGTAAGTCCATAGTAGAAATTCCAGTAGCATTCACTCATGTTAGTATCAGCCAGCTGAAACCTAGCCGACTGTCCACTACCACTAATGTGAAATCATGTCATCTCGTATTAGTAAAAGGCCACATGAAATCGATATCATACCTCGAAAATATCTCGGAGAGAAAGTGAAGTGAAATCGTATTGCCTGTATATAAGGTCATCCATTATCTGTTTAGTGGACATATGTCAAACTGCTGGACATAGTGCACGAAGTCCTTCCTCATCTCTGGCTAGTTGATGTAATCCGTTACGTATTGTAGATTTTGATTACCGCCATGGCGTCCTTTATTATGGATTTCTCCTATCATCAATTCTCTTATCGTTTCTCCATCCACTCAATCACCTTTTGGAATGTATAGGCAATTTTCTCCTCCTCTGGTAGTAGCGTAAAGTATATAGCATTACATATTTTGTAATGTTGAATCATTCCGTTTCGTGAAGTGAGGTGGGAATCCTTGGCTAACTTGTCGATAGGGTTGTTCCTATATCCTTTGACCATCTCTTCCCTCCAAAGGTTCTTCACATCATCAACTCCTTGGATGATATACCTTTCGTCCACAACCCATTCTAATCTCGTTGCAGCTTCCTCCCCATCAGGTGTCTCCTACTCTTGGTAGGGTTATTTTTTTTGATCAGGCATGCAGGGTAGTTCCACTACTGGAACCTCATTTAGGTATCCGACGGGCTCTCCATAGAGCGGTTCGTTATGGTGATGTTCAGGGCACTTGAAGTTGTAACATTCACTAGGGGAGTTAAGACAGGATAAAGCTTTCTTGACAAGTTTCTTGATGGCATGGATAGTGAGGTCGGGGCACTGAGAACGATTATTTTTGCTGTCTGGATCATTGTGGGTGTTAACTGGAGTGTCAATAGCCACTGGACTACTGGCTGAAGAGCCGGCATACCGCGTCATTTTAGGTTTCAATTCCTCGTGGTCAGCGCAAATGGTTATATCGCAGAATGCCCAATGCATTGATGGATGTTCAAGTTCACCTTTACTCCTTGCACTGTGATAGCTTCAATGATCTCCTCAATCGTTTAAAGGTTTGCCATTTCTGTAATCATTTGGGTCTAGCAGTGCTCGCTCCGGGCTGCATTTGCTTCCACAATGTGTATGTGCACTGATGTGGTCAACAGTGAGGGCTTTGAATCGAGACATTTAATGGTCGGTTATAGGGGCTTCCCAGGATATGAAAGATGATATAGTTGAGGTAGTGGGTGCATCATCTTCTCGCATAAGATCGTTTGCCCTATGAGGGTAGTCATCATTCTCCTCATCAAGACAGGGTAGTGCATCTCCTAAATAGGCCGATTTTACTGCTCTAAACACTATTGCGGCGTTGTGTTTTCCAATGAACCCTCTCCATCGCAGTTAATCTTGTGGTTGGTATAGTGCTTGTCTTGAGATACGTCAGAGCTCGATGATATGAAATGATGGTTAACTTGCTTCCTGCAAGTATGGGGTAGAATGCAGTCAATAGATCCACTATCGCTAGAGCTTCGTCATCAGTTGCGTCATAATTCATTTCAGTATTACAGAACTTCCTGCTATGCCGTGAAGCAGTCCTCACATTCACAGGTGTTTTTCCATGTCGTACCCATGATCCTACCTCTATGTTGCATGTATTGGTTATTAGCCATATTGGAAGTGATGAATCATAGTGTAATGGTTTCATAATCTCGTATTTTGAAACAGCTCACATAACATTTTCCATGGCTCAGTCTTGGGTAGCAGCCCACCAAAGTTCGGCAGTTCTAGTTAGTTCCATTAAGGCTGATGTAATGGTTGCAATTTGTGGCACAAGCTGACTGATGTAGTTAACTGTTCCTGGAAAGTCCTGTAACAGTTTCTTGGTCTGTGGCACAGTCGATTCTTCAATTGTTGCTATGTTTTCCGATGCTGTTGATCGTCCTTCAATATTGCTAACATGACCAAACACCTCAATGGTAGTGTCGAAGAATTCTGATTTCTTCCTGCTTGCATCCAATCATGCGTCCTTCAACTTGTTGGAAATCAAGGATATGTATTTCAAATTCTCCGACTCTGTATCGGAAAAGATAAGTATACCATTACTTTATGCCCACATAAAATATTCCAAGTAGTTGGCAAATAGGTCTGACATTATTCCCATGAATGTTCCTGGAGCATTCACATCTCCTTGTAGCATAACTTTAGTAACTGAGTATCCAAATGGTGTCTTGAAGGCATTCTTGCTCACGTCCACTGGTTCCACTCTTGTTTGGAAGTAGGCATCACTGAGATCAATTTTGCTACGATATATTGCACTTGTTAAAACATTCAGGATCATGGTTTTGTTGGGAATAGTTTCTATATTCTTAATTGTTATCTCATTCCGGGCCGCGATGTTCCCACCAGCCTCATGTGTCTCTGGTCTTTCTTGTCTGGTGAAAACATTGGCGATGCCAATGAAACTGCTTGTCACACTATAATTCCTGCTCTCTGCTTTTCCATTAGCCATATGCCCATTTCTGTTGCATATCATTCCGGTATTGAGTATGTTGGCAAAGTGTGCTGTTCCCTTCCTGGCCGGGGGCTTATCTTATGATTCATCTTCCTTACATGGGGCAGGTTTTCTGCTATGTCCTCTCGGACCCCTTCCGCATGTTGGCCCACGATATCTTCATTGCTAATTACTACTGCTCGGATCATACCACAGGTAGGTATGCAAATAATCCGAATATTTTACTGCAGAAACAGGATAACTAACTTGCCACACTCGTAATGGACTTGGTGTTATTCCAGAAAAGGCATTCCTATTAGCCCCTCGTATTTCGCTAGGTTGCCAACCAACATCCTTGTTCCTGGTGCACTGAACCTTCCTGCTGAGATGTTGATTGTACATTCTTTATGACCTTCTGATCGCGATCATTTGATAGCTACATGCATCCTCATTGATATCTTTAAAGCCTAGTACCGAATTCCGTACGTGGTCACACCGGTGGCGCTAATCAGGTGTGCTACTATAGAGCCCTGATCAAACCACACTCTGGCTTCTTTGATATTTATATATATTATTCCTTCTCAAGAATCACGCGGTTTGACATTTGTTGGTCTAGCAGCCATTGTGTAGATATCTCGTTCTTCTTCCCCTATTTCTATGCAATTGATAAACATATCTTCTACTTGGTTTTCCTGTTCTACTATGTTGGAGGTGACTTCATTTTTCCACTACGCTTCACCCTCGCCTTTGCCCTTGTCATCTTAGCTGGTGCAGTCGCTTACCAAATGTCCTCTACCTCTGCAGGTATAGCAAAGATACTTTTCTTTTTGTCGCTTTGGTTGGGTGAGGGGCTTGTTGCTTCTTTTCCGACTTTCCTTTCATCCCTCTTGCTTTGAAGTAAATTATTTTACTGGTTTCATAAACATTTTCTTCCCATAAGCACCAGTTCTTCTTAGGATTGCATCTATGATCTCTGCATATTGTATGACTGCAATAACAGTGTCGGTTTCAGCATGCGGTAATTCCACTTCTTGTTATAGTCGAGGCTGCCTGCTTTAAAAGAATTCTTGAATGAAAGCACAGTCGCTTATAGTCTTTGCAGGCAGGCATGATTAGAACATCAAAACTCGGTTGTTGTAGTTGATATTCTTTGTATCTTGCTATTATGCGCTTGTGTAATGTCCTAGAATTTGTAATAGGTATCATTTTTCTGTTTTGAAGATAGGAATCTTTCTCGTAGGAATCCAACAAGATCTTTTCTGGTCATGTCTTCTCCCAAATGCTCGGCTGCTGGGAATGCTGTTTCGGGAGCCCGTCCTGCATGATAGAGGATCCAATTATTCCCTCCGTGGCCTGGCGAGTTCGTAATCCATTTAGGCGTAGATATAACTGTACTAAGCTATACCATCTATCGGC
Organism: Tuber brumale; assembly: GCA_014065205.1. Lineage (NCBI taxonomy): Eukaryota > Fungi > Ascomycota > Pezizomycetes > Pezizales > Tuberaceae > Tuber > Tuber brumale. Next base: position 85,856 of record JACCEG010000202.1, read on the forward strand.
TGCTTGAGGTTTGTAGTCATCTCCTTCTCCTGTAAACCTGCTACAATAAGCCACTTTGATATCGAGCTTGGCCGTAGAGACTGGCCTAGGTATGCTGGTCGGTAGTCTGGGAACCTCAGGTCCTAGGGCATGTAACCCGGATGATCCTGCTTCCGAAGCCCTGTTGTCAGATTCCTTTGCCTCCATTGGAGCTATCTTGATTGTTACAGGCTGGCACCAGAGGCACTCGTGCACCTGTAGGCGTTCTTCCACGTTCTGGATACCCTCTAGTGGTAATGGTTGGCTGTTCTGGTGGTTGTTGGGATGATTCTGCAATCGATTGTAGCGCAGCATATCTGGCTAACTGCCTAGCAACTATGTCGCTTGCACATTGCTCCGTTGCTGGAGTCTTCATGAATCATCCTTGGGAACCCGAGGTGTGCAGTTTAGAACCTTTCTCTGGTGTATTGCTGTTCATTCCACCTGACAGCCCTGCTATGTTGATAACTTGTCGAAGTCAAGAAAAATGGAAACCACATCTTGAGAGATGTGGTAAACCTACAGTTAAGGTCACGGTTGTTTAGCAAGGTGGTATCTAATTAATGAAAGTCCCATGGCTTTATCCGAGGCTGTGGAATAGACTTCTTACGATATGGCGACCGCTGAATACTACGAGATGTGTCATCGATATCAAACTAAAGATTCTTGTAGCGTACAGAAGAAAGTAACAGTTCTACCAATTATATTCAAAACTCTGTCGGCAGTAGTCTGCCTCTTCTAATGTTAAGAATAGTAGTTCTTAAATACATTTTCTTGAGCGAACGGAAGCCTTACTGCTCACAACACACAAGACTTCCAAAATGGCAGCCTTGAAAGCAAATATAAATTATGTAAAGTACTTGGCAGATACTCAAAACCAAGCATAAAACATCCCTTGTATCCAACTGATACTTGAAACCAAACTTAAAATATAACAAGTATCAAACTAATACGCAAAACGAAAAATAAAACATATGAAGTATCAAACCTATACTCAAGACCACACATAAAACACATTGAATATGAAACTAATACTCAAAACCAAACATAAACCATATAGAGTATCAAACACTATACTATCACGCTGGAGGCACACCTCGTTTCGCGAAAGAATATTCACAATAGAAACCGTATCGCCTGATACCTGAAGATCCTACAGAAGTAACCAGTACACTTACAATCCTCAACCAACATCTCCTTCTGTTGATGTCTGAACTTAGCGATAGAGTAGCTAGCGCTAAGATCTTTACCAAGTGAGACTTTGAAGATGATTACCACTTGATTAGGATTAAGGAAGAAGATGAATGCAAAACCACATTCCGTTCAAGATACGGAAACTATGAATATAAGGTCCTGTCTGTTGGACAGGTTAACGTTGCGGCAACTTTCCAACATATCATGAACGAACTTCTTCAAGAATACCTTGATGTCAGAGTTATGGATTACTTTTATGGTATTCTCATCTATTTAAAGGATGTGAAGGAACACATTGAAGCTGTGTAAAGAGTTTCTCATAGTCTATCAGATTTTCAATTAGTGATGTTACTAGAGCAATCGATATTCCATGCCACTGCAATGTAATTCCGCAGCTATATGATTGCAGATGATGGAGTGTCTATTAGCACACACGGGGCAGAATGCGTAATTGTTTAGAAAGCATCTAAGGGGTTAGAGTTGTGCAAGTGTTTTCCAGATTGGCTAATTTCAGTGGACACTTTATAAAAAACTTGGCAGCTATTTGCAAGCCAGTAACTGAGATACTGCAGTGAAAACCTAAGCATTTTAAATGAGTCGTTGAACAGGATGCCGCAGGCGAGGAACTATAGCACCGATTTCCCAAAGCCCCTATACTAGAACATGTTTCTCCAGAAAGAGGTACAGTAGTAGAAACCCACTCTTGCGATTTCGTACTTGGTTGTGTCTTTTCCCAATACTTTGTGAAAAGACTACATCCTTCAGTATTCCATTTCAGAAAGTGCAATTGTGCAACTGACCACAAACATTTTCTCGGGCTTCTTAGAGCATTCAAACAATTGAGATACTAGTTGATCAGACATGACAAACTGATTAAAGTCTTTACTGACCATCGAAACCTCCAATATTTCCTCACCTCCAAAGTGTGGAGTGGCAGTCCCATCCCATCAGTTCACCAGTTGATGTAATAAAACTTTCTCAATTGTATACTGACTATTCATGAAGGGCCGAAAGCCTCACAAGTTGTACAGATGGCGGGAGTACTAGCCTGAAGAGAGAGCTACCCATCGGCAACAGAAAACTTTACAAACCCAATATTTCTTGTTATCACTTGTGGTGAGGGTAGGCAATGAAGCAGTGGACGGGAATGGAGAGAAGTATTTGGATTTGTAACCTGGAATAGGTGGAAAGTAATCCATTATTAGGGTTAAGAGATAGAGCAATAGAGCATATTTGCCAATGAAGGACTTAATAATGGCAGGAGAGTATGACCTGTATGCCATAGAGGATGAGATTGTCTGTAAATATGTACCAGCATCAATAAGGCCCGCACAATTCGCAGGGCTACTCAAGAGAACTCAAGGAGATGTTACTCCAGGCAGCTAATTTGCAGTGGGATGCAGAACATCCACTGGAGCTGAACTAAGCGACGCCGAGTAGACTGACGAAATTAAGGAGCTGCTTTTTAACAATGAAGACATGGACTACGAGATAAGAATGGTTGATCGCGAAGTCCACCAGGTAGTCCAAAAGGTTAATACCTCAGACATGATGGCAAGGGATGACGGCAAACATACAGAATGAGGTACAGTGGGATTCGGAAGTACCGATACAGCTAGAAGCTCTTGGAATGACAAACAACGGGAACAAAGGATCAGTTACCTGCAGGCATCGGGTAAAGACAAGCAACCTTTGCACACCCTTTCTGAAGTACCAGGGAAAGTTCGAATATCAACTGCGAGAATCCTGGAAAAGGGAATGATGAAATTTAACCCTGAATTCTGGGACGCGAGGCAGCCAGCTATTGGGACAGATGCAGCTTGCAGGCAATGGAGGGAAGAACTTATTACGCTATATGGTAAAGGAAATGATTCCTACAAGGATGAGACCCTAACTGACAATCTACTATATTGTAGGCAAAGATTATTTGTACCAAACAGTCAAGCGCTATATACCAAGATCATAGAAGCATGTCACGATGCAAAGATTGCGTGACATTTTGCAAAAGAGAAAAGTGGGAAATCATTATGCGGGATATTTGCGGAAAAGGACTGGTAGAATGGGTTAACAATTACGTACGATCCGGTGATGAATGTCAATACCATAAAAGGCCTAGACATCATAAGTATGGATTCTTATAACCCTAACAAATACCCAACCCTGCATAGCTGTCTATCTCGATAGACATTATCACACAACTAACAGAGTCACAAGGATGCACTTTAGATTATAGTTGCAGGCGATTAATTCACTAAGATGCCACATTTTATCGCGCTTGAAATAAAGCTGGTGGCCAAAGATATCCCAAACTCCTTCCATGCAGAGGTTTGGTAGGTGCAGGACCTATCAACAGAAATCAGCCTGGACATGGACTTGGAGCTCACAGCAGAATTGGCCGAATTTGTCTAGTAAGCTCAGGAAATTAAGCGAAGAATGTCAACCACATTCGACCCTCAAACCAACTGACAAACCGAACCTAGCAACCAAGTGCTATAAGGATACCGATGGATCTTTGTAAACTATGCTGAGGACCATTGGTATCCGCTACTGCCACTAGCTGAACAAGCCTATAACCACTGCGCTACCAATGCTCATGGGATGTCACTATTCTATGCAAGCTACAAATCGGGTCCATAGAGAGAGTGTATGTCGGACTGAGACGAGGAAAGTCATAGAGCTGCAATCAACCTGAACTGGATTAAACTGATACATGAACAACAAGGAAGGTCACCACTAAAGAAAAGGTGAAGAATGGTAGAATATTATGGCCAGAAAGCACTACAAGAGTCGGACTTTAAGATCGGTGACAAAGTAATGTGAAATGCGGAAAACATACGCATGCAGCGGAAATCAAAGAATCTAGGTCTGAAGCCGTGTACGCCTTTCCAAATTGTGGAAAATTGTGGATACAGAGTGTTCAAGCGAAACATGTTCAATTGAGGGAAGATTCACCGTGCATTCCATGTTTTACTATTGCAATACTATCACGAGTCAGTTCATAGCACTGGCCAACAGCTGTCTAGAGAACCACAGGACATTGCCAGTGATCTAGAATAGCAGGTTGCAAAAAGTAGTAAGAAGCAAGATTCACTCTTATAGGAAAAGAGTACGTGGCATCTATGAGGAGAAGGAGGAACTGTGGTACTTCGTCATATGACAAGGGTGTCCAGAGGATGAGAACGCACGGGAACCAGCTACGGGGACAGAAAATGTGAGGACAATGGCGGAGAACTTTCATGATGAAAATCCAGACATGCTGGGAAGTGCAGCAGTAAGATAGTATGGAAAAGGTTTTCCTACCCTGCGTAAGTAAAAGCGGGAGGATTCTTGCCTGACTACCTTGTGTCTGAAAATGTATTTAGAGAAATTATAAAAAGTTATCCTGGCATTCATGGCCAAGCCTGGTAGGAAGTAGCTCAGGTTAGGCATATGGAAATCTGAGTTAAGAAATGTGCCCAGATCCACAGTAGTGTATCTGCACACAGACCCTCAATTGTCCCGAGTGCCAACTGACCTCTCGAGCTCCCTGATGGGGCCCAGATATCAACTGCGAGATTTTCAGAGTTCTGTCCTATGACTGGAATATCACATCAATAAAGCTCACTTTGTAACACCATATATGCTGCTGCTGCCTGTCAGACCGCATGCCTTTCAGATGATATACCCGAGGGGACCATTGATAACAACTGGGAAGTGGACTAGAGGATCTCTGCACCAGGTACATTGAGATAATAGGCTTTTAAGTGGCGCTTCCTAAACCATAACCTGTAGGTGACAGGACGTTTTTGGCGCAATACTCTAAGACAATATTTCAACAGCGCATGCAATTAACAACATACCACTCCATCCATACTCTTCTGAGATTAGCTGTAGGTTGGTTGGTCCTAGCAATAGAACCCCTCAATGGTGGATGGCAGACCAATCAGAAGCATGTTCAGTAAGGATGACCTAGATAAGTTAGTGACCCTTAAGATATTGACACATCATCCTCCGTCTCCTCCATTTTCCTCTCGATTGAAATCAACCATCCGGGCTTGATCTTCACGAACCATCCACCACTCCTCTCCTCCCGTGATGGCTTCGGCCTAGGAGTGATGGCCATCCCCCCCCTCACTGCCCTTCTTCGCCTTTGCTACGCGTTGGGCTTTCCATCCTCTGAGTTCCGTTACTGCTTTTCTGCTGCCCGTTCTCGCCCCCTTCCTCGCTTAGCGAGGCCCCTCCACACGGTTGGCGACCGCTCGCTTCCCATGCTTCAGGCTGCTGGGAACACGGTTTGCGGTACGCTAGAGCTTTCCAACAGGCCCACGGGTCGATCTCGCTTCGCTTCACGGTCGGCTTTAGCGGTGGTATCCTATCCACTAAGTGATACTATCTCTCGTAGAACAACGGACTATATGAGAGACGTGGTAAAACGCTTGCCTTCTGCCTGTGAGGACAGCCTAGTCGGACACGAACACGTTTACCGATCGTTGATAAGGTCGCGTTCGGATTCCTTCCTGATCTTACGGTCGGATCGGCTTGCACCCTACTGCTGCACCCTCCCTCGGCTGGCACCCTACTGCTACACTGCCCTACCTCGACACCCTGGGGTGTCTCCTTTGGGCTTCCCCGGCCTGGACGGCACCGATCCTCCCAGCAATGCCGCGCGGTCTTTCTCTTTGTTGGGCCACTGGTGGGTACTGGGGCTTCTTTTGTTCTGATGGGCTTGGGTGGCTTTCTTTTACAGTCTTTACCATTTGTGTATACTACAAGTTGCGGGGCGTGGGAGCTTTTTCGACTGCGCGGGGTGTTGGAGTTGGCGGCTCTAGGTGAGACCCTTCCGCGTTCAAGTCGTGCGGCCCGCGGGCTGGGCACCCGGTCTCTGATGTTGATGGACTTCGTGACGGTTCTTCTTCTGGCTGTTTCGGGCTGGAGTAGGGGTGGAGGTTTCTTGCGTAGGTCATAGCTAGCGCTGCATACAGACGGTGTACCTTAAACACAGAATAAAATTGAAGATAAAAAAAAAAAGAAAAAAAAGAAAATAAGATATTGACACATTGGGCTCAGACTTGCGATTGGTAATAGGCGGCATGGCATGAACCTGAGCACTTCATGACTGAAGAGACTGCAGGAACAATAGTAAACAAGACTAAAGTCATATAATAGTCTATATGGACTTACAGGTTGAAGGCCGCTGTTTGGTATAACAAATAAGGGAGTGATCTCAATGGCGGAATACAATTCTGTAACTGTTAAAGGGGGTGATAGGTTTTGCGGTCAAACAGTGTTCGCACTTAAAAGATTCCGCACTTTTTGAGATCACAACTACGTTTGTACTTGGAAATCATAGTAGTTAGAACTAGTCCGCCATTACTGAGACGCGGGATATAAATATGCAAGTATCTTCCGAGCTTTACTGACATCCTCAAGCAACCGGAGAAGAGATCTCAACAATATAGAATTTATTTATCTTATACAATCTTTACTTTATCTATATTATCGCGACAAGCCTTCCTTGACCGCTTCTCCCAACGCAGAATTTGGCCTATGTCCCTCAGTCATACTAATACGCCATGTCTGCCTGACAATACCCTATAGTCCCATAAAGATTTGGTCTCTTAAGTCTGCCGGACCTGTCTTTTGAATAAACTACAAGTAAAATAGTCACTCTATCTTCTCTTTACCATTCCTATTATTGAAAAACTGCTACTGAGGGTTCTTCTCCTATCTTAATAGTTCCAGAGAAGCTGTTGGAGATTCTCAAAATATGTAGAAATAGATTACAATACTTCAAGCTGAACAGTCACCCAACCTTTCCTGAAGGGTTACCAACTTTAAAGAACTTCTACCAATACTTAGTCCCATTTTATAGTAGTGTTCACACATATATCTAATATTCACGATATCTCTTGAAGTAGCTTACATTAATAGCAAGCTGTACAAAAATTCCTCATAATAACATAAAAATGACTTATACATATGTTATATAAAGGATGCTGACCTCCAGAGAGACAACATTTAAGACTTACCATCATCACACCCCATCTTGATTAGTCACGTAAGATCTCATTTTTGCTACGCCTCTGTTACTTACAGGATGAGTACACTCAGGTTCTATAAAGTCATGTAACTGTTGATGGGATAATAGTGCATTTTACTAGTTATAAAATTTATATCTTGCTTTCTTGTAGGATTATTATTGCGTCAGAATATGTAATTGTGGGCTCTTGTAATTCTGTACACACATATTCATTTATCTCTACAAGCTGAACAAGGTTCTTAGTTAATGTTGATTTTGAGTTATTTTCTGGATTGAAGAGGCTTACTGCCAGCTCTCAGGTTATGTACTAGCTTGCATTCGCCTTTCCCTCAGATCTGGTTTCCTTCAACGTATATATAGACTACTACTTTAGAAATATTTGCCTTTTACAATCTTCATGAGATAGTACTACTAATGCTTGTAGTACCTGCTGACCTAGTCCCACCAAGTACCGTAACCTCTTCAAAGTCGGACAAAAGAAACTTCACTTTTCTTCATATACTACTTGCATGACACAACCAGATATAACCACAAAATCAACGGTACATAACCAAATTAAGCAACTTAAGCTTGAAGACCTAAGCAGAGGGAGTAACTAAATATCCAGGACATATGTTGACACAGCATCGGCATCAAGAGCTATTGATCCATTTACCATATTCACAGAATACAAGAGTCATGCAGCTAACCTAGGTCACGCTTGGCATTTTACAAAATCCATCCACCAAAGTTTATTTATTACGGTCCAAGTATCCTACAAAGGCTACTATGCAGAAACAGCAATTACTAAAGTAGTAGATATGCACTTCCATAATATCCTGTAACTCCATGGATACTGGTTTTGAGCAGATATTTTGTAGCTTCATGAGTGGCCGGAATCGGTCAGGTCTAGAGCTTAAAGTATCTAATACTGGGTCCTAAGAACTGTGAAGTAATTTGGTATCGAAGTTACCAGTTAGAGAAAGCCTTGGCGCTGAAATAGCACTTTTATAGCAGCCTGTCACTCACTGGATGTTAATGCAAGCTAGGTAGTCTGTATTTGCTGAAAGGTTGTAGTCCAGTATGTCAGGGCTCTAAGGTACAGATAGTGGTGTCAGAATAGTTGTGCCACCACCTGATATCAAAGTAAGCTGTTCACTAATACCTTGCAAAGGAAATTCCACTTTGATAACTGTGCGTAGCTTGATTGAGCTTGATGCCGCATATATATTCTTTAGCTCATTGAAAGGCTATTATCCTCTAGGCCTATGGAACAATGCGTTGGAGGTTTTTCCATAAGGACTGTGATTGAATCTGCTGTCAAGGTTCGCCCTTCACTAAGGTTTGGCTAAAATGGTGCAACTTTTATAGTAGCCAGTATCTTCATAGTTGTTGACATGGAGTAGGCATTCTATTACTGACTACAAGGATGGTACCAACTGAGACTACATATACAAGCATCTGAGGCTGTATCCAAAGGACTATGATCGGTGCTGGCATCAATGTCAGCACTTGGCCAAAGCTTTACCAAGATGACACTACTGTCTTAACCGCCTGTAGCTGAATAAGTATTAATGCTAAGTAGTAATTCTATCACATGTTAGAAGCAGGATGTGAAGTCTGTCAAGATTGCAAGGTATGTGTGGCTCAGTCTGAATGTGTGAGAAAAAATCTAGCATCAGAGTCAGATGAGAGCCAAAGTACAGCCTAGAGTTTATTACAAGTTGGGGTGGAGCAGGTTTTACTCTTGGGCACCCAGCCATCATGTGAGCCCACAGGGGGTATTTTGATGGGTACCCTTAGTCCTGTTCCTACCCAGCGCCCCACCTTACTCTTTCCCTAGATGGGGACCTGTTTCTTCCTATGTAAATTTACCGTAGGCCTATCTGGTGCACCGGTGTGTGGGGCCCATGGCAGAAAACTGGACATGGCAAGCCATGATAAGCACTCCACTCCAGGCTGGTAAGCTGACCAGGATCGGAAATGGGGCTTGGCGCCCTTGTTTTATAGGGCCCTCGAGGCCCTGTGATAAATACCATTACAGCCAAGGAAATACCACTCCCATAACAGCCTCTAGTGCTATAAGTCTTGATTACAAGTAGATGTTCTGTAGCCTTTTTGAAATCAGCTTTCAGGAAGGCCTAGGTCCCAAAGTATCAGACACTGTGCCAAAGGAGTTGGGAAGAGATTTTGTGTCAGGTTTGGCACTTAGCTAAAGCCTCATCAAAGCCGTAATACTTTTATAATATCCTATATATCTATGGGTATTGTCAATTGGTAGATATTCCATAACAGGTTGTGGAGCTGGCATCAGGTGCATCAAGGTACTCGAATATCAGAGGCAGTGTCTAAAGGGCTACAAATAAAAGTGGCATCAAAGTTGGTATATAGTCATAGCCTCGCCATAAAATACCATTTTCACAGCAGCCTCTATCTGAACAAGTATTGATATTGAGTACACATTCTCTGAATCCTTCGATAGCTGGTGCCAGCTGTGCCCAGGTGCTAAACGATTGGATAGCATATTCAAGGAGCCATGCAGGAATCTAGTGCCAAATGCAGACCTGAGCCAAAGGCTGCCCAGCTTTTAACCCAATAGGTATTGGTACCAGGGAGAGGTTCCATCGCTCATTAGATAGCTGGCATAGTATGCCCCTGGGTGCTGAAGTATCACGTGCTGCATCCTAAGAGTTCAGTGAGAATCTAGTGTCAAGGTTATTACTTAAACTGTCGTGAATGTAATTGACATTTGCGAGGTTGTCTGATTACGAGAATGTGCACTGTAGAACAAGCAACCATACCTAGCCTGGGGCTATGTTACTACCAGCAGAACTCAATAATTACTCGCCTTCAGCAGTGGACCCTGAAGGCTGTTCGTTCTACAATTATTTTAGAACCTAAAATATATATCTTACCATTTCTACCATTTTTGCTACTACTTCAATATTATCTTTCTTCCAAGAAGCCATGTTCTACTAGTTAGGGGGGCTAGCATGGTATCAGGTCTTTGTCGATCACGAGCTGCTGTTAGGACTCTAGGCAACTGTAATCATATCAAGAAATAGATCTTGCCAAGTCTTCCGCTAGTCTGTCTTCCTGATGCCCCCGATATTCCTGGTTATCACTAGATGAGAGAGAGACATACTCAATTACCACCAGATGCCTTAGATATCACCTGTTTGTACCTGGTGGCCCTGATATACCTTGTTACCACTAGATATACTAGATGTACTAGAGACGTCTATGGTAGCTCTAGATTCACAGTACATACCGGAGACATCAATGGCACCACATGATTCACCTGATTCACCTGGTGCTGATAAGGGAGTCGCATTGTCCCGATATCGTACATGCATATCTAATCAAGATTTAATTTTTACTTATAGACTAACTTTTCTGGTTGGTATACATTGCAAATTCGATCAGTCAAACAACTTCCCCTTACCAGAATTATAAAATATGCTACAAAGCATACACCTTTGCAAGAAGTGAGAAATGAAACCGGACAATGTTGGCTCTAGTACGGCAAGGAACAATATTGCTTCTTTTGGTTTACTTAAAGAAATGCGCGGAAGATTTTGAATGGGTTTATGAAAGGGGTTTCGAAGCACAAAAGAAAGGGTTTACAATATTATCTTGTCCTTAGTATAAAGTTCCACATTATAAAGATGTTTGCTTTTCAATTTTTCATGATTTTTGATCAAGTTTATTACTCCAGGAATGATTTCTTGAAGATAATTCTCTACTACATCCTTATTTAATTGTTAATTTCAAAGCCAAATAACTGCGTTTATGTTAGGCAGACGCCAATCTCAAGTATGTAACCGAGGGACGTGGGCCTGAAATCCTGGATCAGAGAATGTGTCGAGGAAGGCTTGGCGTGATAAAGTAAGGTAAGGTAAAGATTTAAAGTGTAAAACAATATTATATTGATAAGATCTCTTCTCCGTTGCTTGATGATATCCGTAAAGCTCGGGAGACACTTCAATATTTATATCCAGCGTTTGAGTGTTCACGGACTACTTCTCACTACTATGCTTCCGAAGTACCACTCTGGCTTTAATACACAAATGTCCAGAATCTTATAAGTGCAAACACCGTTTGACCCTGAAACTTATCACACCCTTTTGTGTACACGGAATAGTATTCCTCCGTCAAGATGACTGCGCTATTTGTTATACCAAACAACGGCCTCTGACTTAGATGTCTACATAGACTATTATATTACTTTAGTCTTGTTGACTATCCTTCCAGTAGTCTCTACAGTCATGAAAGGATCATGTTCATGCTGGATCACCTAGTGCCAATCGCAAGTCTGACTCCAACGTGTCAACGTCTCAAGAGGCTTGGACTTATCAAGGTCTTCCTTTCTGAGCGTGCCTCCCCTTGGTCCGCCTGCCTCCGTCGAGGGGTCCTTATTACTAGCACCAACAAAGCTACAGCTGATTTCAGGAGGGTATGGGTGGATTCGGTATACCCCAAGTAGCTTCCACAATTGGGATATCCTGTTAGAGTATTTCCGTACAAACATCCCGTCACTTTTGGCCCATGGTTAGGATGCCTAATTTCGAAGCCTTCTATCTCAATGGACCTGCGACGGACTTCCTCCATTCTACTTCCCAGATGTCGCCGAATGTCTCTCTCATGTATACTGCGAACAGAATGCGTTCGGACGTACAGCGGCAACATATATGGTATTATGAACTTGGCTTCATTGATGTGACATTTTCGTTATGGGACGCAACTCACGAAATCTCGCTAATGATGTGCCGGCCCCATAAGGGCACTGGAGGGGGGTGTTGGCTCTGGTAAATTGAGGGTCTGTGCGTGGGTACCCTACCGTGGGTCAGTGCACATGTCTCGAATTTCCATGTGCCTAACATGAGCTCCCTCCTACTAGGCTTCGCCTCGAATGCCTTTATAACCAATTTATATTTCTTCTAAATAAATTTTAAGACTCAGTGTAGTCAGGGTAAAAAACCTCCCGCGTTTGCTTGGCCATGGTAGGAAAACCTTTTCCCCACTATCTTACTTATGCCCTTCCTGGCATGTCCGGATTTTCATTATGAAAATTCTCCACAACTTCCTCCGTATTTTCCATGCCGGTGTCAGGTTCCCATGTGTTCTCATCTTCCGAACACCCTTGCCATTTAACGAAGTACCCCAGTTCTCACTTCACTTGATAGTGGCCGCGAACTCGTTTACTGTAAGAACGAATCTCACTTCTTGGGATTTTTTCAACCTCCCATTGTAGATCACTGGCGATATCCTCCGGCACTCTAGGGGGTTGTTGACGATTGTTATGAACTGACTCATGGTAGGGTTCTAATAATGCGACATGGAATACAGGATGAATGTTCCATCTATCGGATATGGCGAGCTTGAAAGCTCAGGATCGGGGTCTTTCCATGATTTGGACGGGGCCCTATAGCTTCAGACTTAGCTTCCCGGATTTCCCTTGGATGCGGATCTTTTTCGCGTTTAACATTACCTTGTCCCCGATCTTGAAGTCCGGCTGTTGTCGAGCGTTCTGATCATAATATTTCGACATCCCTTCTCCTGTCTTTTCTAATGCCCATCTTGCTTGTTCATGTGTCGCCTGAATCCAGTTTGCATGAAGTGTTGCTCCTGAATTTTCCGCCTCGCGCTCCTTTATCTACTCAGTCTGTGGATGGAATCTGCAGTTCGCATAGAATGGCGACATCCGGCAAGCGTTCGTTGCGGAGTTGTTATAGGCATGTTCAGCTATCGGTAGTAGCTGATACCAGTTATCCTGATCGCAATTGACAAAACTTCGCAGGTAACCTTCCAGCACTTGGTTGGTACATTCAGTTTGTCCCTGAGTCTGGGGGTGGTATGCCGTTAACTTTCTTCGCGTAATTGCCAGTGCCTTGCAAAGGGATTCCCAGAATTCCCCTGCAAACTTTGAGTCTATGTCCGCGACGATTTCGGTTGGTAGGCCGTGCAGCCTCCATACTTCTTTCAGGAAAGCGTTTGCGACATCCTTGGCTGTTGCTGAGGTTTGAAGTCCGATGAAATGTGCCATCTTTGTGAATCGATCAACTACTACCATTATCTCGCTGCATCCTTGCGACTCTGGTAGTTGGGTAATCAAGTCCACTGAGATAGACGCCCATGCTGCGTAGGGTATTTGCAGTGGTTGCAATAATCCGTACTTGGCATGTCTAGGCGAGTTATTATGTTGACATTCATTGCAGGATCGTACGTAGTCGTTGACCCATGCCACAAGCCCTTTCCAGTAGAGGTCTCTCATGATAATCTCCAAGGTTCTTTCTTGTCCAAAATGTCCTGCAATCTTTGCATCGTGACATCCTTCTGCAATCTTGGTATATAGAGCCTGACTGTCGGGTACCAATAGTCTTTGCTTATAAAATAGTAGATCGTCGGTTAAGGTCCACTCTTTGTGGAAATCTTTTCCTTCATCTTGTAACCTAATGAGTTCTTCCCTCTGTTGCCTCCAAACTGCATCTGCCCCGATAGCTGCCTGTATCTCGCATAAGAACTCAGGATTGAACTGCTTCATACCCTTTTGCAGGATTATTGCATTCGACATTTGAACTTTCTCTGCTACTTCTGAGATGTCGTACCAGTGCTCATTGTCTTTGGCCGATCCCGGTAGGTAGCTGATGCTGGGTTCCTGTTCTTTGACAGTCAAGGATCTTGTCGCTATATCGGTGCTTCCCCATCCGGCGTTTCCTCACTCCATTTCCTCCAAGTTGTCGACTTCAATCATGTCCATGGTATTGACCTTTTCTACCACTAGTTGAGCTATGCGATCGCCCATTCTTATTTGGAAGTCCACTTCTTTATGGTCGAAAAGTACGACTTTGAGTTCTGCGCTGTAATCAGCATCGATTACCCCTGCGCGGGGAGAGATCCCGCTTCGGACCGCGAATCCACTTCTTGGGGCAACTCTTGCGTAAGATCCTTCGGGTAGCCCCACAGCTATACCCGTTCTTATTAATGCTTTCCCATATTTCGGGACAATGTCACCTTCTATGGTGTACCGTTAATGTCCTGCCACCATTCTTGAGCCCTTTGTTGGCAAGTATGCCTTTTTACTCAATCTTTTGACGCTAATAACGGGTTCTTTTCCACCTCTTCCAGGTTCCAAATCCAAATCCTTATCTGCATCTCTGTGTTCTCCTTCATCGCCTACCCTCGCTGCTAGGGACACCAAGAAACTTTCTTCTTTCAAAGTTTTCTGTTCGCGATGCGTAGCTCCCTCCTCAGGGTGGTACTCTGGCCGTCTGCTCAATACATCAGGCTTTCTGCCCTTTGTGCCTGGTCGGTATACAATGTGGACATTGTATTCTGCCAACTTCTGTGCCCATCGCATTTGACGGCCACTCTAGACTTTTGAGGTGAGGAAGTATTGTAGATTCTGATGGACGGTAAAGACTGTAATTGGTTTTTCTGTTCCAATTAAGTACTGTCTCCATTCATTAAATGCTTCTAGGATTGCCAGAAGTTCTTTATCATGAATCTCATAATTGCGTCCCGCTGAGTTTAATTTTCTGGAATGGAAAGCTACTGGGTGTAACTTTTTCTCAAAGTATTGAGAAAGGATGCAGCCGATTGGCAAATCACTAGCATCCGTTTCTACTACCGTTTTTCTTTCGGGGAAAGCGTGGTGGAGTATGAGGGCTGTGGTGAACCGCTGCTTTAGTTCTGCGAAAGCAGTGTTCTGTTCAATTCCCCACTTACAATTCCTAGGATTTCCTTGCAATGTCTCGGTTATTGGTTTACAAATAGCCGACAAGCTTTTTATAAATCGTCGGTAGAAATTAGCGAATCCCATAAAGACTTGTACTTCCCAAACCCACTTAGGTGATTTCCACACCCTTATGCATTCCCCCTTTCGGGTACTCATAGACATTGCATCGAGTGCCACCATATAGCCGAGGAATTCTACCTCTTTGGGATAAAATGTTGATTTCTTTAGCGATACCGCTAGTTGAAAGTCCGATGGACTTTGTAAAACTCTCTTAACCGCTACGATATGTTCCTTCTCATTCTTGGAGTAGATGAGAATATCATCAAGGTAACATACAACTCCAACATCCAGGTATTCTTGGAGAACTTGGTTCATTATATCTTGGAAAGTTGACAGAGCATTAACGAATCCAAAAGGCATAACCTTATATTCGTAATGTCCGTATCTCGTACGGAAGGCCGTCTTCCATTCGTCTCCTTCTTTTATCCTAATCAGATGGTAACCGTCGTTAAGGTCTAACTTGCTGAAGATCTTTGCGCCGGCTACTCTATCTCTGAGTTTTGATATTAGGGGAAGAGGATATTTGTTGAGGATCGTAATCTTGTTTGGATTTCAGTAGTCCACAACGAGATGTAGTCTGTCATCAGGCTTAGGTAGGAATAATATGGGTGCTCCTGCTGGCGATTGGCGCCGTGTGATTTTACTTGTTTGATCATTGTTTCCAAGTATTCTCGTAACGCCTTAAGTTGTTTTTCAGATACCGGGTATGACGGTCCCAAGTGGGGAATTGATCCAGGAATCAATTGGATTTCATAATTGAACGTTCGTCTGGTTGCCAATTTTTCAGCCGTCTGGGCTTCGAACAAGTGTTTGTAATGCCAGTACTCTTTCGGTCATGATTCGAGCTCCACCGTATTTTTGATGGCTCCGATTCTTCCGATGCGGCATGCATTTGGGTCCCAAGCGACGGACTCATCGTATTCGCACATATCCGCTATTACTTCATCTTCTTCCACACAGCTTTCACAACATTTTGCTGAGAACGTCCAATTTTCTGCATCCTCTATGTGAGACACTGGGTGTTCATGATGCCACCAACTAAATGGAATTATCAATCCATAGTGACCTGCTTTAGCCACTTCACATGACACTTCTGAGAAGTGTCGATTTTTTCCAATTTCTAATTTTATCGGGAGAGTGTAACACTTTCCTCCAGATGCGGCTGATTATCCATCAAAGCCTAAGATATCAACTGCATTATCGCGTTCTATAGCGGGAATGCGAAGGTCTTCAACTAGGTCCTTGTTGATAAGGAACACGTTGGATCCCGAGTCTAATAAGGCTTTAACTTTGTATCGTTTATCGTGTATATAGAGGTAAGCGATCCCCTGCGGTCAGTTGTATCACTTTGGTTTTGGAGCGTCTAGTTCTACGGGCTTGGCGTGAATAAGACTTTCTTGATTCTTTCATTCAGGCATTGTTGGTGAGGGGTGTAGGTAACAAGATACTTGTCACTATACCCGCATAGTTGCGACCAATGAGGTCTCCTCAGACAAACTAGTAACTCGTTAGCTCTAACAATCTGGGTCTACATACTTAAGTGGCATTTTACCGATACGCAATTGCGCGCGACCAGTTTTCAGGCTGGATGCCTTCTCCCGACACGCCAGACCTAGACTCATAGCAGAATCTCCGGCGCTTATTAGCCATTTTACTCCCAAGGTGTGGGGTTCCCACTTTCATCGAATCCTTTCCCTTAGGACTTTGGGTATCCATCCAGCTCCCTCAGAGGGGCCTTGCGTACCAAAGCAGTACATCCCTATCCCACACTTTGGCCAGAGGGCAAAATAGTACATACGTATAATACGACTCAGACTCGTGTGGTAGGTGGAACGGCCCGCATCGCTTGTCCTCCTGTCATTTATTTGTTATCAGGTAGATCTTGCATTGCTATGTCCTAACTTCTTCGGTATAGTAACTTGCTTGCACACGGGTAGCCGGCAACCACCAGGTGATTCGCGGAACTTCGCACTGTTACCTCCAGGGCTATGTTGGCATGTTAACTATCCTCTCTTTCGAACAAGACTCTCCATATATTGATTCTTGTGTTCGTGCTCGTAAGTCCCTCGTGGGGTTCCTTCACTTAGAGCCTACTTGTGTTCATCCTCAAAGGCGAGACTCGCTTCGCGCCGCTTTGATCGTTTTTGAATTTCGATTACCGTAGTTGCACACGGACTCCCCGATCCCCGTCGTGGTCAGTACCCAATACACGCCAGCCAATGGGGGTTCCCGTTTCGATTCCTGCTCCCCCGGGACACTGAATACCCAAGCGTCGTCACAGTTGGTGTCCGTGAACTGACCTCGGTCAGTTCCTCATCGTCCGCCAGTTCCCGGATCTTATTCACTCTGGCTGGTTGCTGTGCGGGACCGACTCTGTGAGCTAATTTAGGCCTTACAATAGCCGACCTTGCTCGCAGAGTTCCCATTTTTATCGGTCTTGCGCTGACCGTTACCGCCGATATATTGGCATCTCCCGAACACGTTTGATAGGTGTGGTTTTTCGTCCCACAACGTGTGCAATCCCCTTCCCCGTCTCCTAGTGTCTCTTGTACTCTGCGGGAGACCGGTATGGGCCTGGTCGAAGTTGGTACGGGTGGTCTTGGTCGTACCCCCCAATCTTTTCCTGGGCTTCTCCGGTTCAGCGTCCCTTTTCCTTTTTCACGGTGGGGCTCCACCACCCTTGACAAAAGCGTTAGTATCCCTTGGTCGTTTTGGTTTGGAGTTCCGTCAGTCTTCTCTTTTGACCTCTTAGACTATTTTAGGTTTGGACGCTTGGTCTTGTTCAATTTTCTTTCTGGCGAGCACTCCTTCTTCTGATCGTCCACATAGCCTTAGTGCCTCTTCCCATTCTCGAGCTAGCGTATATTGCAGGGCCGACAACCTGCGAACAATTTGTTCTGAAAGTTTATCTTCAACTACCTCTCTCCAAGATTCCCCAGTCATGTGTGCACGAATATTATGGTTGTTCATGACCGTTAGGTATCATTCTATACTGCCGTCGTAGGTGACTAGTTTTATCGCTCGAAGGGCTAGCCTTTCGGCTTCCACAGGGGCGAATTGCTTGATCATATCATGTTCAAAGCGGGTCCATGTCGCCAGCTCTGGGTGCTGGGCTTCCCCGTGAAGTCCATCCATAGCCTTCCAGTACCACACGGTATAAGGAAGGACTATTTCTCCTTTTGTACTGCTGCGTGCATATACGATACGTTCCTGTGCATCTTCCCGGATTCGCGGGTTTCTTTCGAAATAGTCTGCATTGCAAAATCCTCACGTATATATCTTGTGCGGGTTTATCTTCAAAGAATGGTGGTGGCTAGGATGGTTGCTTGATATTCAGCGCCATCGCATTGGCAAGTGTTTCTACCATTTCAGACGGTTCTGGTGTCTGTCCTTGCCTGCCTCGGCTAGGACCTCCTCTCCTCCTTCCTCTTTCATCATCATCGTCATCGTCATCATCATCGCTAGCATCCCCGGGATTAACTCCTTGGGCACCTGAGGGGAATACATCAGCGGTTTGTCGACCTTTCCCCTTTTCTCTCCCTGTAGGCGGAGCGTAGTATTCCTCCTTGTCCGTTTCTTGGACGGCAGATAAGGGTGCGGGTCCTGCAGCTTCGGGACTTGGTGCCGCGGCTAGTATATTATTAATGGCCACTGGTAACCCCTTTCGGGTTTGGTTGGTCTCAATGTTCTGCAGTTGTTGCGGGTCTTGAAACCTGCGAATCTCCGCTTGTCGAGTAGTCTGATCTGTCCGCATTTGTCCGCGAGTACAGTTGACCTCGCTTTCGCCCGTGACACTCTGGGCAGGCAATTCGACAAATTCCGCCCTTAGACTGAGGACTATTTTTTCAGAGTCGGGTCTCGGGCTAATGCCGCCTGGCTTTCTTCCCCGTGGGTTCAATGTAACCTCATGGTTACCTCTTCATGTTCCTGTTGACGCCGTTCCTGGACGTCAATATTCTTTGCGACTTCTCGCAACATCTCTTCTTGTATTCCCTTGACTTAACTTTCCACGCCAGCCAACTGCATCAACAAGATTGCAATATCGTTATCGTGGACATCTTGTCTGACGGCGATTTGCGCTTGAACCTTAATTAATTTTAAGGTATTATCTTGGGTGGCTCCCTTCAAATGTTCGAAGGCGATATTGGCTTGGTTGAGCGAGGTATCTAAGTCTTGTCTTATTTGTCCAAACGTTATCCCAAGTCGCGCAGCCAATCTAGCTAAGTTTACAGCGTGGTCTCCTAGTGTCGGTGTGGGAACCCTTGATATTCTATGAGTGCTTGCGGCAATAGAGGATCGGTGAGAGGGTAGATTTCCTCTCCGAAATGTAGGTTCCTGAGGTGGTGAAGGGAAGAGACTGTGAATAGTGGAATCATCTGCCTTATCCGTTGTATTGGGTCGGGTATCTGTAGGTTCTCCCGCCTTTATTCTCTTTCTTGGATCTCCAGGTATGTCGGCCATTGTGATACTTTCCAGGTAGGCTAATTGCTCTAATAGTCCTGGATGCGTGATTTCTGGTACTTCGTACCAGAGCTCTTGATATCCCCTAAAAGGCTTCAGGAATCGTACACAAGGTATCCAACGTTGGAGACACTCTAGAGGTGTAGGTATAAAGGGGTTCAGTTGGTCCGATTCTGGACTCAAAACCTGAATCTCCTTTTGCTCGACGTTTAGGATGTACCTATAGTACATATAAAGTGTGTCAGGCGCAGGCCGTGGGGATGTCTGGTTCCCGGATAACTGTTCACGGGTTTTCCTTCGCTTTTCTTCCATCTTCAAAGAGCACTGGGCGCTCCAGTCAACGAAGCTTTCCGACACGGTCGAATTGCACTCAAAGTCCGAACCATGCCAGGTGCGATGTATGCGATTGAATTGATCCCTTGGTGGGATCCCTAAAGGATTTGTGAACCACCAGGGTTCTTGCGTATATTCTGCTTTGATCTCGCAGAGCTCGCTATTGAAGACCTCTTCGAATGTTTGCATATAAATGGCATAGTGAGGTGCTCCGAAAATGTAATCAAAGTCTGAGGTGAGGGTGGAGTTTGAGGTGAACTCTTATTTCATATAGTGAGCCTTGGTAACCGGAGAACTATCAATATACTGTTAGGCGGACGCCAATCTCAAGTATATAACTAGGGGACGTAGGCCCGAAATCTTTCATTGGAGAATCTGTCGAGGAAGACTCATCTCGATAAGGTAAGGTAAGGTAAAGATTTAAAATGTAAAACAATATTATCGTGATAAGGTCTCTTCTCCGTTGCTTGATGATGTCCGTAAAGCTCCGCAGATACTTCAATATTTATATCCCGCGTCTGAGTGTTCGCAGACTACTTCTAACTACTATGCTTCCAAAGTACCACTCTAGTTTTAATACGCAAACGTCCAGAATCTTATAAGTGTGAACACCGTTTGACACTAAAACTTATCATACCCTTTCATGGACACGGAATAGTATTCCTCCATCGAGATGACTGTGCTATTTGTTATACCAAATAAGGGCCTCCCACTTAGATGTCCACATACACTATTATATTACCTTAGTCTTGTTGACTATCCTTCCAGTAGTCTCTGCGGTCATGAAGGGATCAGGTTCATGCCAGATCACCTAGTGCCAATCGCAAGTCTGAGCCCAATGTGTCAACCTCTGAAGAGGCTCGGACTTATCTAGGTCTTCCTTTCTGAGCATGCCTCGCCTTGGTCCGCCGGCCTCCTTAGAGGGGTCCTTATTATTAGGACCAACCAACCTACAGCTGATCTCAGAAGGGTATGGGTGGATTCGGTATGCCCCAAGTAGCTTCCACTACTGGGATATCCTCTTTGAGTATTTCTCTGAAAAGGTCCCGTCACCTTCGGCCTGTGGTTAGGATGCCTAACTTCGAAGCCTACTATCTCAATGCACCTGCGACGGACCTCCTCCGTTCCGCTTCCCAGATGTCACTAAAGGTTCTCCTCACATATATCCTGCGAACAATATGCGCTCAGATGGACAGTGGCGACTTATATGGTGTTATGAAGTGGGCTTCATTGATGTGACCTTTTAGTTATGTGATGCAACTCTCGAAATCTCGCTAATGATGTGCGGGCCCCATAAGGGGCCCGGAGGGTGGTGTTGACTCCAGCAAATTGAGGGTCTGTGCGCGGTTACCCTACCGTGGGTCTGTGCACATGTCTCGAATTTCCATATGCCTAACAGTTTAGCATCACACATAAAGTAGAGAAGTTGTCAGTCTACTATTGAGTGTCGGGAAATTAAGTAAAGTGATAATGGTAGACTTTGAAGTAGCATCGAATGGTTGTAGTAGGGCAATACGTACTATGTACAACCAGCAGGTGGAAGGACGTGGCACACTCTTGTAAATTCTGGTGAAATTGACCATGATTGTAACAATATGCTAGGGCAAAACGTACCACTGCACTGTCATGTCCTTGCAAGAAATATCATACTACACATTTAAGGTTTAGTATAATTAGTTTATAGATACAAGGGAAGTATGGGAAAATATTTTCCACAAAACAGGGGAAAGAAAAGCACTATTTGAAACCTTGTTACCCACTTCTACAAGCATTGTACCTATCATGACATTCAAACATCTGGCCCAAGGACTAAATGAAAGAACCATAACCGGAGGCCACTAGAACATACTGTTTTAAAAATCCTCGCAGCCCCAACCTTGGGTTTTCATAAGCGGTGAGATTAAACTTTGGAGAAAATGCCATAGAGAGAGTAATAATTGAAGCAAAGTTGGGAATTTTCCTGGTAAAGAGGAAGTTGCGGTTGACTACAGGGGCTATGATAAAGAGGAGTGGATGGTATTAAAAGAAGAGGAAGTAAGTTGAAGAAGATTGAAGGAATATCATCGGCTGTAACGAGGTTCAAGGCGAAGTTGGTTTTAGGTCAGGATTGTTGGCATTTCCTATTTATTTGATTCATAAGTATATTTCTTTTAAATAACTTGTATTTCTCAGCTTAGTTATATTTCTGGTTTACCAATACAGTATCAAAATTACTACTACTAGAGTTTATAAAATGTGTATTTCACTTATATTTCATGTTAATGACGGGATAATTAGATATATATTTTCTTATTGCAGGTGCAGGACATTCTGGTTATTCTTACTTATCTACTGTGACCTTTTCAGAAAGTGCATTGCACGTTGATTTTGCACTTAAAATCTCTCAAAAACTACAGTTTATATATATTTTATTAGGAACTTACTAGGCAGTTTTTCGCAGTAAAACCAGTTCGCATGTATGTTTCCTACTAGATTTTCCCTGTTATTTCTGTACAGCACTTAAGTATGCACACCTGTATATATAGCAGACTAGTGCTCCAAGTATTAGAAAGAATTAAGGACAAAAACTACTACCAATCGGCCTTTCTACTACGGGCCTCTTGGCCCTAGTATGCCCACAGTATATCCTCATAACTGTGCCGTATTCTCATACTCAACCTATTAGGATTGTACTATAACAACCAAATTCAATAGGTTATGAGCCCAGCCCATTCAAAGTGATACGACGTATATTCACATACTTCCATAGGCTTCCTACTACTCTACCTCTCACAGAGTAAAATATCGCTTTCTCAATTCCACCGCTTTGATCGCTTCCAAACTACAGTTCTAACCTTCTCACTTAGCATCAAAGGTCATACTCTCACAATCCTAACCACGCCCAGGTAC
Source organism: Tuber brumale (assembly GCA_014065205.1). Classification (NCBI taxonomy): domain Eukaryota; kingdom Fungi; phylum Ascomycota; class Pezizomycetes; order Pezizales; family Tuberaceae; genus Tuber; species Tuber brumale. Next base: position 108,547 of record JACCEG010000202.1, read on the forward strand.
TGGTTATAACTTTCAATAGTACACAAAGTCACTAGATGGACCTGGCCTATTATTTAAATTTCCTCACAATCACTGATACTTAAGTGAAAGGGAGAAAACTTCAACGGTGGCCACGGTACTGTCACAGTCCCGTAGCAGATAGTGGAAGGAGACGTTTGTGGCAGGTAGTGGAAGGAGACCTTTGTGGCAGGTAGTAGAAGGAGACGTTTGTGGCAGGTAGTAGAAGCAGATGTTTCACTATGATGAGAACATTTATTAGGAGGTTTTATGAATTACATGTGTTTCACGCACATGACCTATGAAGAGGTCATGGGGGCAGCGAACGAGGCCAAGGGGGCAGTGCAGTTTGGTTTACTTTTACGCACATGACCTGTTAAGAGGTTATGGGGGCAGCGCACGAGGCCAAGTAGGCTGCGCAGTTTGATTTGCTTTCACGCACATGACCTATTGAGAGGTGAAGTGCTTTATGCACATGACCCATGATGCGGTCATGTGATGTTTTTCATGAGTCACGGTTATGACTCGTAGTTGTTTTGATTTATAAGCAGGTTGAGTGAAGGACGATAAAAGGAGGCCCGTAGAGCCTGGTAGTTAGTTCTTCACGCAACGACCTATTATACTGTCTTACCTATACTATCAAGAATAGATTCTATTCTACCACTTTGAAGAGTTCTACCACAATACATTTTGATTATTAGTGTTCGTAAGAGCAACGTAGATAATGGTCCACGAATAATAATTAAAGTCTTGGTAAGAAGAGAGAATGAAGTAACTGCACATAGGGAAAGGGAAGTATCGCACTATTACAAGAGATTAACAAAAGGCTGTTGCTTGTCGCAGGATATATATTGACATTGGAAGATAGGTAGGATACCTAACATTTCATTGCGTCTTCACAGCGACAGCGAACAGCAACCGTGAAGCAGAACAAGCAGGAGAAGCGACGGGGACAACCCCGGTCCCACCAGCACCATTAAACGAGCCAAGTATGACGGGAGAGCAATTGGAATACATGGCAGTGGGACTCAGACAGGCGCGAACATCGGAGAGACTCAAATTAATGAATCCCGATGTCTCCGACGGAGAACCAACCAGGCTGCGAGGATTCCCGGTACAGCTTAAACTGTACTATGAAGCCAAAGAAATGATGAGCGAACAGGACGAAAATAATACCAGATTCGCAAAAACTCTACACCGGGGAACAGCAGAGAAATGGATCACTCCAAACATGGAAGGTACCACACGCGAAGAGTGTCACGAATGGGAAGAGTTCGAGAGAGACCTCAGAGCTCAGGTCGAGGATAAGGAGAAATGGTGGAGGGCCAGGAATCAGATCGAGAAAATTGTTCAGGGCAACCATGCTAGTATCAAGTTCAGGCACAACCGAGAGCTGTTAGCCCCGGCCGCCGAATACGATACACACACCCTATGGTGACAGCTTTTAAGGGTAATACACGAAGAGCTACATGAAGCATGGACCAACTTGGACCCTGTATTCAACCTGACTGAAGAACTAGCGAGGTTGTTTGTGGAGCTCGAGAATAGGAAGAACCAAGGACAAAGCAACCAGGAGAGACCGGCCCGACAACAGAGTGGGCCACCAAGGACGCTAATGACGAATCAGCCTGGAGTGGCAATGGATATCGCCGTAATAAGGGGATCAACCCGGCGATTCCAGAGACCGGGACAGAAGTGCAGACAAGAGCGGAGACCAATACGGGCGAACCTCCACAAGATAACACCCGTGGAGTTACGGAAACGCAGGCACAGCAATTTATGCATTCGCAGCGGAAAAGCAGGATATTGGTCAGTCGAATGCCCGGACAAGAATGACAAGATTCGGCAGATATGAAGCCAAGAGCCAGAAGAGGAAGAGGAGGCTTTAAACGACAACAGTCCAGATAGGACGGGTGTGCGTGGAGAACAAGAGGATGGGAACTTAATGTATTTCCTAGCTACGAACGTTGCTACCTAAGTGAATTCATGACTGCCAAGCCGTGACGCCCACTGTGCTCTCCAACCCTAACGTCTGTCCGTGAGGTAACCCCAGTACTACATACCACATGCTAACACTCCCCCTACTGGTGTACCTCATGATGCCTATACCGCCTCTATATACGAAAAAAAAAAACTTTTCTAGACTAAAGACATCTCCATAAAGACCTTCTACCACCGGTCCTCCTCCATAAACCATGATACAAGCCATACGAAACCTCAACATAAACCACATAACTTTACAAACAAAACATGTGCCTCGCCCACAAGGGGTTTTGTCAAGCCATCTGCCGCCATCTCCGTTGTCCCACAGTACTCCATAACCACCTCCTTCCCGTCCTCAATCACTTCCCTGATCCTGTGAACACGAACGCCGATGTGCTTCGAGTGAGGTTTGTAGGTGACATCGTGAAAGGTCGAGAGGGATGCTTGGTTGTCATTGTAGAGCGTACTCGGAGGCAGCGGTAACCCAGTAATCTCCGTCGTGAGGTGCCTGAACCAGATGAGTTCCTGAATAGCCAATGCACTGGCAATAAACTCTGCATCAGCGGTGCTGGTCGCTGTAATTGATTGGCGTTTGGAGTGCCATTGAACGATAGCGTCGCCGATACGAAGCATGTACCCTGGTGTAGACTTCAGTGATGGTGCGTCTCCGGCAAAGTCTGCGTCGACGAATCCTGAAAGTGAAACCTCTGAGTCTGTCGTAGAACCTCCCCCAAGGCTGAGCCTGAGATGTGCCGTTTCTGCCAGATAGCGTAGAACCCGCTTCGCACAAACCCAGTGGTGTTGCGTGGGATCGTGACCAAATCTTCCCAAGTACGAGACCGAGAACGTGATGTCTGGACGGGTTCCAGTCGCTATCCATCCTAGACTTCCGATCAGTTGCTGGTAGAGCGACTTGTCACACCCTTTCTCATCTACGTTGCGCGGGTGTGGCTTTTCTCGATCCATCGGAGTGCTGACGGGATTGCAGTCCTTCATTCCGAACCGCTCGAGTACCTGTCTAATGTATCCTTCCTGCGTGACATAGACCTTCCGTGCCTCCAGATCCCGAGTGACCACCATTCCCAAGAAGTGTTTAACTGGACCTAAGTCCACCATCTCGAATTGCGTCTCAAGCTTCCCACGTACTCGTCCGACATTGTGCTGGTGTCCAGCGATGAGAAGATCGTCGACATATAGAGCCACAATCGTGCCATCAGTATGTGTATAGATGCAGCAGTCGAACCTACCGCGTCGAAAGCCAAGCTGTGAGACCAAGTAACTGTCAATCGTTGTATACCAGCATCGGGGTGACTGCTTGAGACCATACAAACTGCGATTCAGCCTCGCTAGTCTAGGTCCACCCAAGACGCCCAGAGGTAGGTTCACGTAAACCTCCTCCGCTAGTTTGCTTCCCAGAAACGCCGTAACGACATCCATCTGATGTATCGCATATCCGCGCGCTCCTGCTACTGCCAATACCACCCGCACGCTTGAGAGACTTGCGACGGGGGCGAACGTTTCCGTAAAGTCGAGACCCTGTATCTGCCGGAAACCTTGGGCCACCAGCCTGGCTTTGTGACGTACGGTTTCACCTTGTGGGTTGAGTTTCCTCTGTAGGATCAACTTTGTAGGAATTGCTTTCTTGCCTGCCGGCAGCTTGTCAACGAACGTCAGAACCTTGTTCTTGACCACTGAGGCACATTCGGAGTCGACGGCCGCTTTCAACTGAGTGGCCTCGTCCGATTCCATCGCCGCTTTATAGTTCCTAGGTCCATCTTCTACCATGTAGACCGTAGAAACCATCGCATCTGTCGTAGCTCTAGAGCTCTGTCCGCCCCGCTGGCTACGTCTCTGAAGACCCCCCTGTACGTCTGGAAGCTCCCCCGGTTCCGTGTCCCAGTATGCGCTTTCGCCGGCTGCCTCAAGCTCTCGCAACATCCGCGGTCCCTTCTTGACAACAACCTCGGGCTGCGCAGGGATTTCATCACCACCAGGTCTCCCACCGTCATCATCATCATCATTATCTTCATTATTGCCACCAATATCTGCTTCCAGTCTCTCGTCCAGCTCGTCGAATTCATCGTTCCAAGCCAGGTGTTCTTCCCATGGATCAATCGATGGGGCGTAGTACGAGCGTTGGTAGGCTCCCCCTGTGGACTCCGTTGGATAATACGATTCTGATTCGGCGAACACGACGTCACGGGAGAAAAGAAACTGTTTCTTCCGCGGATCGTAGAGTCTGTATTGCTTGGTCGTACTAGAGTAACCAACAAACATGCATTTCCTTGCCGTTTCGTCCAACTTCTTGCGAGTCTCCTTTGGTATTTGTGCGTATGCTACGCAGCCCCAAACTCGTAGATGATCATAGGTGGGTTTCCGCCCAAACCATCGCTCAAAGGGAGTTTCTTTCTCGGGTAGGGCCCGCGTCGGTAGCCTGTTGCGTACGTAAATCGCCGTCATTACCGCTTCACCCCAGAATTCCATAGGTGCACCAACAGCATGGAGAAGGGCCCGGGTAGTACCGATGATTGTTCTGTTTGCGCGCTCACTCACACCGTTCGACTGAGGTGTGTATGGAGTTGTTCGTTGAGCCTCTATCCCCTCTTGCCTCAGGAGATGGCAAAACTCGTTGGAGGTGTACTCTCCCCCTCCGTCCGTGCGCAACTTTCTAATCGTTTTTCCGTGATGCTTTTCCGTAAAAGCCTTGTAGCTCTGAAAGCATGCCAACGCCTGTGACTTCCGCTTGATCAGATACCCTACTTTGAACCGTGTGTAGTCGTCGGTGAACATCAAAAGGTAGACTGCTCCCCCCAACGATACAGGTGTAACTGGTCCCGTAATGTCGCTGTGAACTAGCTCCAATGGTTGGGACGCTCGCGAGGTTGAGGGCACAGATGGGAAAGGCTTCCGGACCATCTTGCCATACACACAACCTATACAAACACATCGTGGAACAACAGGTATCCGTGGGATCCCGTTTTCCTCCAGCGACAGCCTTCTTACTGCATCGTTCCCCAGATGCGCCAGCCGAAAATGCCAAAGCGCCGCCCGTTTCTCCACTGGCACTGCTACTCCATTCGGCTCTGCATCTACAGCCAGAGCTCTTTCGCAAGCTCCAACTGTCTCCGTGCGAAGGACGTAGAGCCCTTTGACTTCTTCTAAGTTGACTTCCAGTCCATCTTCGCGCTTCAGGGAGGCACCTTCTTCCTTGTTAAAGTCCACGTAGAAGCCAGACTTCCGGAGCTGCGATACTGATACCAAGCTATTCCTTCCACACTCTGGTACGTGGAGTACGCCTGTGACAGACAAACGCTGCCGTTTCTTGCGTTTCCTGTCCCACACCGAGAGCATGACATGACCCTCTCCCAAAGCATCAATCTCGGTATTGTTGGCCACCCGAATGCGATGCGCCCCAGGAGAGATTGGTGTGTATCGTGTAAATTGTTCTTTCACGCCGGTAACGTGAGTACTGCATCCGCTATCCAGCAGCCATTGGCAACCCGTAGAGACGAAGTGTGCGGATGTGAACACGGTGAATATGGGTTGAGTTATCGCTACGTCGCCGCCATGCGGTGCCTGCGCCAGGGTATTGACATTGGCCCTTGCGCGTCCCTTCATCCGCTCGGCTTTCAGCTTCCTGCAATCGATTTTGCGATGACCCTTCTTCTGGCAGTAATAGCAGGTTAAGGTCTCGTCCGCCTCCCCCCGCCTGATGCCACCACTACGACTACTCCTTACTTCTCCCCTGTGGCCCCCAGCCTTTCTCCCACAGCTCTTGCCTCCCACGGCTAGAATGGTATCACCACTGCCCTCTCGATCCCTATTCATGCTCGATTCCAGAGCCTTGATCGCGGCGATGAGTTCGTCTGGCTGGTCCGGTTTTATTATGGTTGCTTGCAAGTCGCGCCACTCGTACCAAGACGCGGGTAAGCCGTTCAAAAGGTAAAAGGTTTTCTGCGGAGGTTTGATGACCTCCCCTGCCTCTCGTAGACATTCAATGATGCGGTCGATCTCGTGAACGTATTGTGCCACCGTCCCACGAGCGTCGAGTGTGCAGTCGAAAAGAGACCGCTGAAAGTAGTACAACTCTAAACCCGGAGCTTTCCTGTACCCATCAGCCAATTTATCCCATAGGCCCTTTGGATCCTCGTCGTAATCGTCCGAGGCGTACTGAGCGCATATGTGTGGCTCCATTGCGTTCCTGATCTTCGCCGTAATCCTGAAGCATTTCCTGAGCCATTTATCGTAAGCAAGAACTTCTGCTGGTTCAGTGCAGTCCTTGTTGGGTGCCTTCTCGCAACCGGAAATGATCCACCATAAGTCGAGTTCCTTGAGCTGATCGGACATCCTCTGCCTCCATGGGCCAAAATTCGAGTCACCTAAGAGCGGAAAGGTAACACGCCCCACTTGCGATGAGTCCAGAATCTGCGACATCCAGTAGACTTGGACAGCCTGCAATTGGTACGGCCAGAAGAGAAAAGCGGTTTGCGGTCGTGAAATAAAAAAAAAGATACCAAAGAAATCCGTAAATAGGCCCAGCAAAAAACCACAGCGTTGATAACTGCGTGCCGAACGAGCTATCTCGGTAGATCGTTAAGTGTCGAAGACGCAAAGGCTCATAACCTGATAGCACGGGTGTGCGTGGAGAACGAGAGGATGGGAACTTAATGTATTTCCTAGCTACGAACGTTGCTACCTAAGTGAATACATGACTGCCAAGCCGTGACGCCCACTGTGCTCTCCAACCCTAACGTCTGTCCGTGAGGTAACCCCAGTACTACATACCACATGCTAACAAGTCCCCAGTAACGAGTGGTCGGAGGGACAACCGGCATAAAAAATCCCCTGAAATTACACAAATATCGACGGCAACAGACTACAAGGCTCAGATCAACACCACAGATAACAACGACAACGAATCAGATCAGCTGATGATAAAAATCAAAACAATCACAAAAAATGGAATCAGGGAAACCAATGCAATGGTTGATTCAGGAGCAATGGAGGACTTTATCGACAGAAAATTCTACAATACCCAACAGATACCTCTCACGAATATCGACACATCAGGAAACATCTATGTGTTTAATAGGGAAACGATCAAAGCGAGCCCCATAACCCACGTGATCCAAATAGCCATCCAAACAGGGCCTCATCAAGAAACAATAAGATTAAATGTAGCAAATATGGTCAAACATACTGCTATCCTGGGAATACCATGGCTGAGGAAACACAACCCGAATATCAAGTGGCAAAGAAGACAGGTTGACTTCGGAAGCGAGAAGTGTACCCAAGTATACCCAAACGAATCACCAACGATCAATACAGTCCCTACAGGACTGGCCTGATGGGAAAACGAATACAGTTGAAACACAGTAACAAGCAGAGAAAAAGAGGATATTCTGATCCAACGCTTGGATCCCGAAGCAAAGATGCCGACCAAAGGGTCAAAGGGAGCGGCTGGACATGACCTGTACAGCATACAAGAGAAAATCGTCGCGGCCAAAAGACAAGGGATGATAAAGACTGGAATAACCATCAGACTACCGGATAGCACCTATGGACGAAGTGCCCTACAAAGTGGATTAGCAGCCAGGCATGGCCTAACCACAGCAGCGGGCGTGATAGACGCAGACTATTGCTGAGAAATCAAGGTTCTCTTGATGAACCTGAAAGAAGTCGACTACGAAGTGAAAAAAGGGGATCGGATCACGCAGTTGATTATTGAAAAGACCGTCAATAGACGACTACGAGAAGTAGGCGGCCTCGACGAAATAGGAAGAGAAGATCGTGTATTGGGAAGCACCGGAAAAAACATGCTTGAAGAAACAGAAGAACAATGGGTGGATATCGATATTAGATCAGCCAGAACCTTTGGAAAACTATATTGGAAAGGAGAATAAACCTGTGTTCTCAAACAGGGTTAAGAAGAAAAGGAAATAACAATTGCAGATACCTCGACGATCAGTACCAGGTTAGCGGTACCACAAGAAGCCACAAAAAAGAAAGCAACTCTGAGACAGCTGATACAAAGCAAATACCCCAACTTCTTAGACATGTTCGAAGAAGAAGAAAGGACAGACTTGCCAAAACACCGAGAAGAGGACCACAGGATCAACCTAGTGGGCAAAGTACCCTTCTTGAAACTTTACTCCTTGAGAGAAGAACAGTTGAAGGCTCTACGAGATTGCCTCCATCAGAACCTGGAAAGAGGATGGATATGGCCATCCTCGTCAGCAGTAGGAGCACCGATATTAATCATCAAAAAGAAGGACCGAAAGCTCAGACGATGCGTAGATTTTTGAGGACTGAACATGGTTACCAAGTAGGACCGATATCCACTGCCACTGATCGAGGAAGCGTTGGACAGATTGGGAAAAGCCCAATACTACACAAAACTAGACATCAAGAATGGCTACTACAATATCAGAATATTGGAAGGGGATGAAGGGAAAACGGCATTTCGACGACGCCGCCAGCTATACGAATACCCGGTGATGCCATTTGGACTATCCAACGCACCGGCAACATTCCCAAGATTCATCAACACCAAACTCAGCAGGTTCTTGGATATATGCTGTATCATCTACTTAGCCGATATCCTCATCTATTCAAAAACAATGGAACAACACCGGAAGTATATCCAAAACCTTATACCGGCCTTAAGGGAAGCTAAGATCAAACTAGAACCAACGAAATTCGAATTCCATCAACAGGAAACTGAATATTTGGAGTTTGTCATCAACCCAGAGGGAATGCAAACCAACCCGGTCAAGACAGCAGCAATCGACGAAATGAATACCACCAAAAATCATAAAAGGAGTACAAAGATTCTCTGGCTTTTGCAACTTTTATCGCCGATTCATCAAAGGATTCAGCAGAGTGGCTAAACCACGATACAAAACACTGAAAAAGGACACCAAATGGAACTGGACAGACAATCAGCAAGCAGCATTCGATAAATTAAGGAACAAAGTCGCCAAGGCACCAATACTGGCACACTTGCATCTGAAATTGCCAATCATGATCATAACAGATGGGTCGACTTACATCTGCTCTGGGAATTTATCACAGATAGGCGACGAGAAACCATGGAGTGCACTGGCATTTCGATCTAAAACGATGACCAAAGATGAATGCAACTATGACATTGACGAAAAACAACTGTTGGCTATAGTTCAGGCACTTAAGGCATGGCGAAAATATGCACAGGGAAACGAACACGATATTAGAGTGGTAACTGACCACAAAACCCTGCTCACCTTGACCACCACCAAAGAATACAATCAACATCAAACGAGATGAAGTGAAACCCTATCTCAATATCATATCCAGATTGAATATCGACCTGGAACACAAGGGGGACATCCCGACGCATTTACCACGAGACAAGAAGACGTACCAACCAAAGAGGATGAAAGAATCCAACAGAGAAAAAGGATTCCCTTAGCAAAGGAAAGGTACTGCGAAGACGAGAAAGAAAACAGAGGAAAACAAATCTATCAATGAGATGGAAACAACAATATTATCCAACGACGACGAAACAGAGTGGATACGAAGCACGATGGAAAAGGATATGGAAATACGAGCGATCTGGAAAGCCTTAAATGAAAAACAAGGGCAAATAAAGTGGACAGGACTGCAGCTATACGAAGAAAATGAAGGATACCTTTGGTACAACAACAAGACAAGAATCTCTGGCGATGAACCGCACGGAATGGAAACGACAAGAAGAAACCACAACATACTACTAGCAGGACACGGCGGAACAGCCACAACCACGGAACTGCTCAGGAGATCCTACTACTGGCCGACGATAAGACAGGACGCCAGGAGATATATCAAAAACTGTGAGATATGCCAGAGGACGAAGGCTGTACGTCACGCGCCATATGCATTGCTAAAACCTATCGAACCTCCGGGAAGACCATGGCAATCTATTGTTGCTGATTTTATAACTGGACTTCCAGAATTGAAGGATTATGATGCAATATGGATCGTTATTGATCATCTGACAAAAATGGCCCCCTTNGCAATATGGATCGTTATTGATCATCTGACAAAAATGGCCCCCTTTATACCTTGCAGAACGGACATGGACACACAACAATTCTTTTACCACTTCAAGGATCAGGTATTTAGATCCACGGACTACCGGAGGATATCATATCAGACAGAGGATCACTATTCACGGCAAATATCTAGAAAGAGATCACAAGACAGTAGCACATTAAAAGGAAACTCCGCACGGCATTCCACCTGCAAACAGTTGCACAAACAGAAAGGACAAATGCCAAATTGGAACAATATCTAGGGGTATACGTCAGTGGTCAGCAGGTTAACTGGACCGACATGCTAGCAACTGCCGAGTTCGCATACAACAATGGAAAACCAGAAACGATCAAAGCGACACCCTGCTCTGCGGACTATGGATATGATCCAATATACGAACTGGCAAAATATGATATACCCGCGCAATCAAGCGACACAAAGAACATGCAACAATTGCATGATATATTACACGAAGAGATATGTCTTGCACAGGGAAAACAGAAGGAATACGCCGATGGATACGGAAAACGCGATCCTAACCTCCAAGTTGATGACATGGTATGGTCGACTGCATGGAATATCCGGACCGCCTTACCATTTAGGATACTGGACTACAAAAAGTTAGGACTATTTAGAATCAAGGAACGCATCGGGCTAAGAGAATATAAACTCGACCTCTCAAGCTCGATGAACCTCACTCATCCTACATTCCACAACAGTCACCTGGAACCTAACAAAGACAATGCCGTTCTATCACAAAGGAAACATCCTCCCCTGCCCATCAGGATCGAGGGCGAAGAAGAATGGAAACTTGAGGAAATCAGCGACTCAAGACGACACAGCAGTAAAATCCAATACTGAGCCAAGCAGACCGGCTATGCGGAAGAACACGATCAAGAGTGGTACCCAGCCACTAACTTCACCAATGCTGCAGATGCTGTCAGGCAATTCCACCAAAACTACGCTGACAAGCCAAGACTTCTGGCCGATGGAGGATGGGGTTTGGATCAAGGAAGAAGTCAACAACGAAGATTGGGTCCAACACGTGGACCTACCGATCAGGAAAACGAAAGAGATGGAAGACGAGTAAGCACACAAGTGTCTGTCATGAACACAGTACTACGACGACGGATGCCCCGCTCACTACGCGGAAAAAATGGCCGCAAATTACTTTCCCAGAAAAGGAGACAGGACACCAGTGGTGTCGCCTCCACTGGGTGACAAGGACAAGGTTTTGGGGACAAACCTGCTAGAAGGGGAGCCAAAAAATCAAAGAAAGTCATCTGGGAACAGGGCCCTGCACCATCGCCGATCTCGTCGGCAATACCGGAGGATGCTGTGGAAAGCTTGCGGTGGGAGATGATCACGGTCAGCCAAGAAACGATGCCGGCACAAGTATAGATGTGACTCTACAAAAGCCAGGCAGCGATGTGGGAGCTGAAGGCAAAAGAAGGAGAGAAAAAAAAAGCGCAGCTGGCAAGAGTAGTGACAGCTCAACAGATTAGGGCAAGTTTGGCGGAACACAAAGTTCCGAAAGAGGAATCCCAACTGAAGAGGACGGATGCAAGGATCTGAAGCGGGGAAAACCTGCAGAATGAAAGCAAGAGTTGGATGCGTCAGATTGGACGCAATATCCTGCAGACACTAAGAACGGAGGAGGATGACGAGTTCCAGATGGCATAAAGCGACTTAAGCTGTCGGGAGAGGGGAGCTATTATCACTGTTGCTTGGCAGATGGTGGAACGAGACTTTGTGGCAGGTAGTGGAAGGAGATGTTTCACCATGATCACAATGTTCATCGCGAAGTTTTATGGATTACAGGTTGTTTCACGCACATGACCGGTTAAGAGGTCACGGGGGCAGCGCAGTTTGGTTTGCTTTTACGCACATGACCTATTAAGAGGTCATGGAGGCACCGCGCGAGGCCAAGGGGGGTGCGCAGTTTGATTTGCTTTCACGCACATGACCTATGAAGAGGTCAGCTGGTCTATGCACATGACTAATGATGCGGTCATCTGATATTTTTCATGAGTCACGGTTATGACTCATAGTTGATTTGATTTATAAGCAGGTGGAGTGAAGGACTATAAAAGGAGGCCGCTAGAGCCTGGTAGCTAGTTCTTCACGCAACCACCTATTATACTTTCTTACCTATACTATCAAGAATAGATTCTATTCTACCACTTCGCAGAGTTCAACCACGATACGATTTGATTATTAGAGTTCACAAGAGCAACGTAGACAATGTTCCCTGAATAATAATCAATGTCTTGGTAACAAGAGCGAACAAAGTAATGGCACATCGGGAAAGAGAAGTATCGCACTATTGCAAGAGACTAATAGAAAGCTGTTGCCTGTCGCAGGATAAATATTGACATCGGAAGATAGGTAGGATACCCAACAGGTACCTCTCGCAGTAACTTCCACCTCGGCTAGCAGAAACATTGCTAACAATTCCCCATGTTCCAGGCAACCATCCTACAAATTGAGCTCCATCTCAAAGCTTGCTCTCCCCGATAATGATAGACAATGGCGAGACATCACGGAATATATTCAGGGATTATACAAGTATCAGGACATAGTGATTGAAAGGCAAATGATGTGGCAACTGTTCGAAAATAGAGGTGCTTAAAAGATCCTGGAAAAGATAGATATATTCCCTGAGCGATATCAGTAGCCTCAACCTACTTCTGGAAATGATAGACCACTAATGACTAATGTTCCTGGTAAAACATAAAATACCAGTAGTCTCATAGAAAGAATTCAAAGATAAACTCACTAAAGAAAATACTGCTCCTTCTTCAAGCAACACAACACAATGTGCAACGCCAAATATGATATGAATACACCCATAACCGATCATATTATCATTTATGATACTACTGGAATCAAATGCAACATCATTGCGGCTACTGCTCTGCTGACGACTGATACAACTTCCCACTTGTTTCCAGATAGGTTATCACATTGCCCATAGCTATAGCTCTTGTTCTTTTCTGCCTCCTTCTCTAGCCAATGAGTAATATCATGTACAAACTCCAAACCAAGGAGGACCTTACCTACAATCATATCTACAATAAAATATTGGACCTTCGACCTTTGGTTAGTTGTGAAGCACACAAAGTGTATAAAAGTGCATATGTTAAAGGAAAAGGAAAAGAATGAGAAATAGTGGAAATGACAGTAGCCAATACTAATATCAAGAAATATACCTACCGCAAAAACTATTACCCTACTGTGTAGTGAGAAGGACATACTTGAAGTAAGTGTAATGCACTCAAGGGCAACAACCAAAAGAAGGAAAGGAAGGTTGTTAACTCAGGTAAGATTAGAATGGAAGAGATATCCAAAGTAGTCAGCACATCCTCCTTTCTCTTCTTTATACCAAGGAACCCCGACCTACTCAATTAGTTAATCAATACTAGCATTAGCACACACGTGATAAGCAACCGAGAACCTGTTGTAAACTAGATGGTCAAGATTTTGTTGTGCCAGAAGAAATAGAAGTAGCAAACAAGATGACAGACCAACAATGGCATGAAGCACTGGGATACCATTCACCTGCTTACTGCCAAAATAACAACTACCGCAATTGCTTATGAATTGCCAAAGTTCCTAGAAACTCGTACCGTGAAACCTATATCGCCTCAAAGTTAACAAAGTACAAACTTGAAGCAACCTAGAACTGATGGCAATGGGCTATTGAACTAATCCATTCTGACCTAAGTTGGAAGTTTCAACCTCATCATTTGGCAACACGGGAGAGTATTTCATGTTGATGGATGACTCTGTACGATATAATTCAGTTTATACTATTAAAGCCAAGTTGGATATCATAAAAGTGTTAACACAGTTCATCTAGTAAAGACTCGGCTGGGATAATGCTGTTGTCAAATGATTCTGAACCAATAATAGATGAGAATATGTCAACAATCAAATGTTATTGTTGTTACAGAATCATGAAATTGTCTATCACAACACCCCTCTATATTCTTGGATATCTAATGCTGTTGAAAAGAAAATACAAGTGGACAATACACACATCAACATATTCTATGCTAACAGGATTACCGCTATGCTTATGGGCGGATGGAATTACAACCGCCATAAACCTGAAGAATAAACTCGTGAACTGATCTATAGGAAACTCAATGACCTATGAATCTTTTGGCAACAAAAAGCCAGGGATAATCCATCATGGTCCTTGGGAGCCAAAATGCTTTATCCATATACTAGAGGAAATACACAACCCTAGAATGAATTTAAAGTCTCACGCGAATGAAGGATACCTTGTGGGATACAGTTCCTCTAATAAGATATACTGAATATACATCACCTCCCAGTATATGAGTTCAGAAATACGAAAGATTCACGGGAGAATCAAAACAATATAACCACCAACTCCATCAAACTCTGTACTGAAAGCAGAAACCTATGCAAATATCTTTCTACCACTTATTCCCTCTCCTTACGAGCCACCGGAATAGAATAAAGAAATTCCGCCATCTAAACCAACCATTGAAGTACATCCTCCACCCCCGCCAGAAATCCCGAAAAGTATAATGAATCCACCATACCTGTAGAAACCTAGGGATTACTTGAACAGGAGGAACAAGTGGAGGAAGCACCTACAATGCAGACAAGATCGGGAAGACATATCTGACCACCCCACTACTATTGCAGAAATGTCAAAGCAAAAGTAAAAAGAGAACCCCTGACATACCACCAGGTGATCACTAGTTTGTTTAAGGAATACTGGACCTCGACTGTCGATTATGAGATAAAGGTACTAGAGAAGCAGGTGACTTTTGATGAAGTAGATAAGCCGATAGTAGCGAAAGTAGGCCATAAGAACTAGGCATAGAAAGAAAAACGAAATGCGGACAGTACAGTGGAAAGATAATGTGCAAGAACGATAGCCAAAGCTTGCTCACAAGGGCTGGAGTTCAACATTGAAGACACCTTCGTACCAGTTATCCATAAAGGATCACTCCATTTCCTGCTTGCGATATGTGCCAAGGCTGAATGGCAACTATGACCATTTGCTGTTAAATTAGCTTTCCTTTACAGCCAATTGAAAGAAGAAGTCTACATGTGACCATCACTTAGGTACAGTAATGGGTAAATAGTATGGTGACTTAACCGATGTCTTGATAGACTTGAGCAAGCTGTAAATGAATTGTATACTTGTGTAGGTAGACACCGAATCTGTAGTAACTTTGCGACATCCCCCTGAGACCCATGTATGTTTGTGCAGAATAAACACAACATCTACATAACAGTTTGTACTGACAGCAGCACAATATAATACGCCCAAGCTAGGGAGGCCACCTCTCTGATAGAAGATCTGTAATCAGCCTTCCAGGTTACCTACTTAGTTGAGGCTACATTGTTGCTTGCCCTCCACAGAATGTATATATCAGACAGGATACATCTTACCCAAGAACTGTACATCATGATAATCCTTGGAAGGTACTGCAGGGAAAAATGATATACTGTCTCAGCACCCTTACTGAAAGGTACTCTACTACTGAAAGGAAGCGAACAGGTTCAGATACCTGACTCTTCCATATACCAATCGATAAAGGGATCACTTATGTATTTAACCACAGGCATAAGTTTTGACCTACTGTAATCCATTTCTTTTCTCTTGCAATTTTGTTGATGTTCCATGGAACAACACCTCACGGCTGCACAACATATCTCAAAATACATTCATGGTACAAAGAACATTGGACTCCAGTATCTACACACCACTACAAATACTATCAATACCTGGGCTGATACCAGCTGTACTTCTTGTTCAGATACCCTGCATTCCTTTACGGGATACAGGGTACTTTTCAATCGTACAGGTATCTTATGGAGATCTAAGGAATGGGCCTAGGTCGCAATATCTACAACATAAGTGGACTATGTAGCTATGTCAGATGGTACACAACAGATCCAATGGTATATGAAAGGTCACAAAGACATCCGCCAAATGGTACCTATGGCTTTACACAGCGATAATTAGGATGCAAATTTTCCGGCAACAAACTATGAGTTAAATGATGGAACAAAACAAATCGCGATAGATTTCCAGACCAGATGCCAAGAAATCGATAACAGCTTATTTCTTCTACTCCCAGTTGCACTGGTGGAAAACTAGGCTATATTTCTACTACGAGTTTGGCAAAACTGGCTCCGGAGCATCTAATGAAACTGTTGGGCAGTAGATAATAAGGAGAAGTATTGAAATTTCCCATTTATTCATTTTATAAGTATCTTTCTTTTAAATAACTTGTGTTTCTCACCTTAGTAATCTTTCTAGTTTACCTATAAATAACAAAAATTACTACAGCTAGCAAATATAAAGTAGGTAGTTTGCTTGTATTTTATGATAATATTGAGATAATTGGATATATATTTTCTTATTGCATGTGTGGGATGTTTCAGTTATTCTTACTTATGTAGTGCCACCTTTTCAGAATATGCATTGCATGTGGATTTTCTGCGTAAAATCTGTCACAATATTATGGTTGATATATATTTTATTTGGGATTTGCATGGCAGTTTTTGGAGGTCAAACCTGCGTCCAGTTATGTTTCTCACAAGACATTCCCACTTATTTCTGTTCTCTGCGGAAGTATGCATACCTGTATATATAGCTGGCTACCACTCCTAGTATTAGAAAGAATTGAGGACAAGAACTACTACCAATCTGCCTTCCTACTAGGATCCTCTGTGTCTAAGTATGTCCACAGTATATCTTTAACAATGTGTACCGTATGCTTATACTCAATCTATTAGTTTGTGCTGCTAGATAAAAATTCAATAAGGATAGTTATGTATCTGCCACTGTTGTGGAACTAGATTTTGGCCCTGATATAGCTACCGAACATTTCACACAAAACCATTTCGTATTAGCTTTCATGCTGCTTATTCTCATGAAAGTCATATACACCTCATATTCCTTTGTTGCTATAGGCCTGAAATTGGGCATATGGCAATCTGAGATAAAGTACATACACCTCATAGTCGAATAACTGCACACAGACCTCTGATTTTTAAAAGAGCCAACTCCAGTCTCTGGCACCCATATAGGGCCGGCACGTTATTAGCGATATTTCGCAAGGTGTATCCCGTAAATAAAATATCACATCAATAAAGTCAAATGCATAATTCTATGTATGTTGCTGGGGTCGATCCGGCCCCATGCTGTTTGCAGCCCATTCGGGAGAGGACCTTTGTCGATGTCTGCGAAGTTGAATGGTGGAATCCCCGAGGAGGTACATTGAGAGAGTAGGCTTCAAATTTACGCTGCTTAAACTATAGGCCGCAGAGGATGGGACATTTTGAGCAACATACTCAAAGAGGATGTTGCAGTAGTTGACGCAATTAAGAATATTCTGAATCCACTCATAACTTTCGGAAATCAGCTGTATGTCCTTAGTCAAATTATTACGATGCCTCAGTAGAGCCTGGTGGACCCAGGCATCGCACGTATTACCAGGAAGATCAAGACAGGCCAGCGATACGTAAAATATTGGTACAGTGTGCATGGACTTCCGATTGGTACTAGGTGGCCCAGCATGAATATGATCATGTCAGGACCGCCGAGACTATGGGAATGATTGTCAATAGGACCAAAGTAAGATAATAGCCTTTCAGGACTACTAAGTTGAAGACCGCAAATTAGTATATAAAAAGGGCTGCCTTTGCAACAGAGGAATACTATTTAGCAACTGTAGAAGGGTGGGAGAAGTTTTAGTATCAAACAGTGTGCAAACTTATAAGATTCAGGACTTTTTGGTAAGAAGTGTAGAGTGGTACTGGCAATGCATAGTAATTAGAAGTCATCCACGAACATACAGACATGGGATATAAATATCGCTGTGCCTCCCCCGTTTACTGGCATTATCAAGTATTAGGGAAGAGACCTGATCAAGAGAAAATTGTCTTACTCATTAAATAGTTCACGCACCTATTTTATCATGAATCAGCCTTACTCGACAGATTGTCAGTTCGAATATTGGGCCTTTTTCTTTCCCCTTTTTTCTTTTTTTATTATCTTGTGTTTATCATTATTGAGGCTACCAGAGCTCTCATGCAGCTCTAGCTATGACGTTATCAATTCTCATTCCTCCCTTTGTCCTGCCTGACCGTATCTTCAAGACCATCTGGTATGTGCTTCACCGCACATTTTGCTACAAAGAAAAACCTGTCCCAATCCCAAAAGGGAACTCAGAAAATAGGGGAAGCAAAACTAAGGAGAAGTAGGAAAACATAAGATGGTAACTGCGGGGAACAGGTCAGAAACAAACAAAAGAAAAGCAAACCATGAAGATCTTCACACAATCATGCCAGGTATACACAGGGGCAGAAGAAACCGTAGAAGTTATCTCAGCAACCACGAAGGTGAGCCATTCGCAGGTCACGGAATAGGAGGGCAAAGCAGTAGGGTGCTAGGCGAGGGTAAGTGTAGCAGGAGTGTGCAAGCTGATCTAACCATCAGAACAGAGTTGAAACTGAACGTGACCGTGTCAACTTGTGGTAATCATATGTGGATCTGACTAAGCGGTCTCCAGTAGTGGAAGGAAAGCGAGTTTACGGTGTCTCGCTTGTTGTCCCTTGTTCACTGTGAGAGAGCGTCACTTAGTGAATGGCATACCAGGGCTCCAACCCGCTGTGTGGAGTACAATAATCGACCCCTGGGCCAGTTGAAAGGTGGTCGCGTACTGCGAACCATATTCCCAGGTGTCGGAAGCACGGGTAGCGAACGGTGACTGATCGTGAGGTGGAGCCACACTACAGGCGGAAAAGAGTGAGAACAGGTAGTGCGAGAGGCATACCGGTACTCGGAAGATCGAAAGCACCGACACTTAGCGGGTTATAGGAAGACATTGTGGAGAAAATGGCAATGGCTGTCACTCATAGGCCAAAGCAATTGTAGGAGGAGAGGGGGGGTGGATGGTTTGTGAAGACCAAGTATTGAGGTTTGATTTCAAGTGTGAGGATAATTGATGAGACAGAGGATGTTGAATTTTTGGCCTGTTTTTTTTCCACCTTTTTCTTTTCTTTATCATCATGTATTCGTTGTTATTTAGGGTACAAGAACTTGCATACAGAACTAACTATGATATAAACAATCCTCATTCCTCCCTTGGCCCAGCCCCGTGGCATCTCCAAGACCCTCTGGTATGAGATTAACTACACATCGCACCAGAAAGAAAAACCTGCCCCTACCTACCAAGCGAACAGTGAGAATAGGAGAAGTCTAACTAAGAACAAGCAGGAAGACATTGGAAGGTCACTAACTAGAACAGTATGTAAACAAAAACACACGTAAAAGCCACAATGTAGATCCTACAATAACTTGAGCAAGTTATATGTGCTAGCAGGAGCAAAGTGTAAAAGCCATCCCAGAATGCGACGCAACCGGGAAAGGGGGCCACCTGTCAGGGGCTGAGAAAGAGGGTAGAGCAGTAGGGTGCATGCAGAGTGAGGGTGTAGCAGCAGAGTGCAAGCTGATCCAGCTACCAGAACAGGGTAGAAACAGAACTCGACCATGTCAACTCTTGGTTATTATGTGCGTGTGTGAAAAGTCGGTCCCAGCCAGAAGGCAAGCGATTGTCCAGTGTATCTCATGTATTCCTTTATTTCCAGCATGATAGAGTCACTTAGTAGATGAGATACCATGGCTTGAGCCAACTGTAGGGAGGAGTGAGATTGACTAGAGGGCCTATTGAGCAGTTCTCGCCTACCACAAACTGTGTTCCCAGCTGTCAGAAGCATGGGAACCAACGAGTTACAGACCGTGGGAAGTGGCCTCACTAAGTGAGGAAAGACGCAAGAACAGGCAGCGGGAAAATTCAAAGCCACACCTAGAGGAGGGAAAGCCCTAATACTTAGAAAAATAGAAAAGGGTAATGGGAGAACGATGGTGATGGCCATCACTGCGAGGTCGAAGCCATCATGGGAGCAGATAAGGTGTAGATGGTTCGTGAAGTCCCATGGTTGGAGGTTGATTTGATGTGCGAGGAAAATGCAAGGGACGCGCGAATATTGGCACTTGGTTTTCTCTGTTTTTTCGTATTTTTTTTATCATAATGTATTCATTGTTATTTAGGGTACACGAACTTGCCTGCAGTGCTAGTATTAGCATAAACAATCCCTATTTTGCCTTCCTCCAGACCCGTCTGTATCCCCTGAACCTGGTAGTATGGGCCTAACCACACATCTCGCGTAAAAGGAAAAACCCATCCCGACCTCACGAGCAAACTCAGAGAATCTGGGAAGCCTAACCAAGGCCAAGGTGGAAAACAAAGGATGGTAACCACCCAGAACATCATGGAAACAAAAACAATAGAAAAATAAGTACCCTAGATCCCACAACAACCTGAGCTAGATATACGTGGTGGTAGCCGCAAACTGGAG
This sequence comes from Tuber brumale, assembly GCA_014065205.1. Classification (NCBI taxonomy): domain Eukaryota; kingdom Fungi; phylum Ascomycota; class Pezizomycetes; order Pezizales; family Tuberaceae; genus Tuber; species Tuber brumale. The sequence goes on from JACCEG010000202.1 coordinate 128,998, forward strand.
GTCATCCCAGAACAGGACGCAACTGAGAAATTGGGCCACCTGTGGGGGGTGGAGAAAGATGGTGGAGCAGTAAGGGGTTTGGCGAGAGAGGAGGTGGCAGTAAGGTGCAAGTCGATCAAACTGCCTGAACAGGGTGGAAACTGAACGCAACCGTGTCAACTCTCGGTAATCTCTTTCGTTTCTGAGTTGACGGTCCTCAGTGGCAGAAGGCAAGCATTTCACAGTGTCTCTCTTCTAGTCACTTGTTCTCTGACCGCTAGTGTCACTTAGTGGATGGGATACTACTGCTTAAACAAACTGTGGAGAGGGGCAGGATCGACCCGCAGGCCTGTTGAAAAGTTCTCGCATACTGCAAATTGTGTTCCCAGCCCCCTGAAGCCTGGGAAGCGAATAGTCGCTGACCCTGTGCAGGGGCCTCGCTAAGCAAGCAAAGGGGCGAGACGAGGTAGCGCAAAAGGAATACTGGCACCCAGAGGAAGGAAAGCACTGACAACTTGGAAAAGGAGAAGAGGACAGTGACAGGGGGAGGGAAATGGTGGTCACTACGAGGTGGAAGCCATCGTGCGAGGAGAGGTGGCGTGGATGGTGCATGAACTGCAAGTGTTAAGGGTTGATTTCAAGTATGAGGAAAGTAGAGGAGACCTAGTATGGTCGAATATTTGGCCTACGTCACTCTATTTATATCCTTGAGTTTGGTATCCACCAAACTGTATATAGATAGTTCTCCTATTACCAAGGCTCACTATATGAACTATGAGTTCACTTCAAACTCCACACTCACCTAACACTTTGATTACACTTTAGAAGCATCTCCAAGTCCTATCTATATTCATACATACATAGAATTATTGAAGTTAACCTGTTCAAAATCAAATTGCTTGAAACTCTAGAACCCCCACGGTTAATAAGGACATTTAGAATCTTTCAGCAAGAACAGTTTAATCATATGTAAAGTATTCGGCTCAGTCCCAACTTTACGTGGAGTTCCCTGTCTTCACCGGACTTGGTTGTGTCATGTACCCACAACTCCATCAAACAAGAAACAGACATATTTTGTTCAAAGCGGACCAATATCTCGACTTGGGCCTAATAACCCGATATCTGTACTAGAAGTACATTTTAAACCTTCCGAAAAAGAGAAACCCAGGTTCTAAACTGAGAATCGGATCCCCTAACCCGTTCCATACCATTCACGAAAGAGTACCTACAGCACCACTGACAATTCATCGCATTCTTCAAACTCTTTACAGGAGATGGGGAATATATAGTACGAGGTCCCAGACCCCTCTGAGAGCCCGATGATGCAGTATCCAGGTTAACACTATTCGGAAAATCTTTCAATGGGGTAGCAGTTAGATTAAAACGTCTTTCAGGATAGCAACTGATTACAGAAGGAGAACCCATGGATACTTCGCCAGATGCCTTGGATGACAGGACTTCAGCCCAGTTTGCACATGTCTCTACCCCATGTGATGCTCCTCGGTTCAATGCATCTTCATTTCGCTCCCCTGGATTTCGCAAGGCAGACATTGCCACAGGGCCATAATCATCTTGTCTGTCTAGTGTTCGGCTTATATAACGATCAGGTATTCCTAACCCTGCGTAGGAGTACGTGGCTAAACCAAGGATTTGGCTAAATACTTGAGGATAGCTCACTCACGAATTCCATGAGATATTGATGCATTGGTGGAATCTGCCACGGTTATCTTCAATAAGCTTACTAGTAGAACCCAAGAGATTGCACGCAAGTTGATTGAAGTACAATGAAAAGTAGAGGAAGAGCAGGACTTCCATGACAATGCGATACCTATCTTATTGATGGAGTTAATCACAGTTGAGTCTGATGTGAAGGATATCCAACCAGCAATAATCTGCATCATGGCGGCAAAACTGGCCCAACAAGATCAGTTGTAATAAGTACATCAAAATGTGACTACACAGTTTCATGGTACTCTAGGTCTGTAGGGACCAGAAGCCTTTACACATAATAAAACTCTGGCCAGGTTTGTTTCCGAACTCCTCACTTAGTCCAACCTCTTTCAAAAACAGTCATTGAGGCAAGACAAAGGCTTCACAATGTCATTGTTAGACATATACACTGCTATGAAAGAGCAATATACGGATATCTGAAAGATGCAAAGTGAGCAAACTATACTAGGCCAAGATATCTCAGAAGCCGTCAAATGCTTAGTAAAGGCCACAAATGAATTAGAGCATGCGACAAAGAAACTTTCGAGACCAGATCTGGTACTACTACGTTGAGTCCTAGAAGAGCAAGTTGATGGTACTAATATTCCCCACCTGTAGGAAGGGAAGATGGAAAAGGGAAAGAAGCCACGGATGAATCCCGCACAGGGGCACAAGGAGGTAACCCAGAGGATCCGGATGATTGTGATACAATAATGAAAATACAGTGAGAACAAGGGAAAGTCCTAGCTCAAATCGGCAAAGACAAATACCTGCACAGTTTTGTAAGGCACAAACATTTGCTCAAGTGATGGCGTAAAATATTAACTAACCAGCACAGCTGCAGCCATTCATTGAGGCCAAATCCACTCCGAATATGTATGTCAGGATCATACAATGTAACCATTGTTTCGAAAGAAACCCACAGATCTTGAACAATACCCGTGAACGAGTCATATATGTGTGCAATCATACTAAAGAAGATATATTCCTTTCATATACTATCTGGTACATTAAAGCTTTGGATGGATTTCAGGAGAAAACCCTGCAGGAAGACTAGGCTACTTGGATCCAGTTTGAATATGATATGACCAAACATTACACACAGGTAGAAGCTGAAAGACAAGAGCCACAAGTCATGAAGGAAATGAAGTTTGATGGAAACATCAAGCTATTCTTGACATTCATACATAACCTGCTGAGTAGAGTGCACAGAATGACAAAGTCCTGGTCGGAAGCGGGCGAAAACAAACTTGCGGAATAAATAGTACTGAGGTTGTTGGCGTTAACATATGATAAGGATCAAGAACGGGAAGCAGTATTGAGGCTAGTTGATATATTCAAAGAAGGATTGCGGGCAAGAAAAAAGTTGACTAGAGACCAAGCACCCAAATCGCGAGATGTTGGCGAAGTCAAAAGCGTAGACTGATGAGACTTGGAACATAAAGGAACAAAGAAGTAGTATACCTTATATCAAGCGAGATAGAGCCCCACGGTGAAAACTAAAGCCAGAAAATGTATCAGAAAGGGTGAAAAAGCAGATGGAAGGTGTGGCAAAAACAACTCACAGCAACTGTGAACAAGCCCAGAGCAGCATCCCATACTGTGTGATATATATTGGGAGGGGGGAACAGAATCGTACACATTGTGCATAGATACCGCACACATATCAAATGTATAGGGGAGAGACCCATATATCAGCAGTGGTGGTTAGTTCAAGGGCAAAGAAAATGGGTATTCACCGTGTAATGTTGGCTATTGTAAAGCCTAAACTAACCAGCAGAGTTGTTACTATCCAGCAACCAGCCAGAACACATAAGATCTGGGAATGGAAGGATGACGAAGAACTAACCTATGTCACTTCATTGGCACCAACAGTGACAGAGTTTGGGTATTCAGGGTCCTTATGGAACTGAAATCGAAATTAGAATCCTATTTGGCATGGGTGTTGTTAGGCAGATGCCAAACTCAAGTATATAATTGTGGAATATAGGCGAAATATTCGATTGGAGAATCTGTCGAGGAAGAATCATCTCGATAAAATAGGTGAGATATAGATTCAAATGGTAGAATAATATTATCGGGGTACAATTTGTGCTCCATTGCTTGATGATGTCTGTAAAGCTCCGTAGAGACTTAGATATTTATATGCCACATCTGATTATTTGCTGACTACTTCTAAGTACTATGCCTCTGCAGTACCACTCTAGTTTTAATACACAAACATCTAAAATGTTATAAGTGCGAACACCATTTGACCTTGAAACTTGTTTTACGCTTTCGCAGTTATGGAATAGTATTCCTCCTTTGACATGACTGCTCCATTTGTTATACTAAATAGTGGCCTACAACTTAGTTATACACATAGACTATTATATTACTTTAGTCCTGTTGACCATTATTCCTGCAGTTTGTATAGTGATCCAGTGATCAGGTTCACCTTGGGCCACGTAATAAGCTGTCTCTTATACACATCTAGATGTGTATAAGAGACAGCTTTAGTCCTGTTGACCATTATTCCTGCAGTTTGTATAGTGATCCAGTGATCAGGTTCACCTTGGGCCACGTAGTACCAATTGCAAGTTTGTACCCAATGTGACAATGTCACAAGGGTCTCCTCCTTATCTACGTCTTCCTTTCTGAGCCTACTTCCCCTTGGTCCTCTGGCCTCCATAGAGGTGTCTTATTACTAGAGCCAACAAACATGCCGCTAATCTCAGCAGGGTATGGGTGGATTCGCTATCTCCCCAATAGCTGCTGCTGCTGAGACATCCCCTTGGAGTATTTCGCCAAATGAATCCTGTTACCTACAGACCATTGTTTAGGAAGCCTAACCTTAAAGCCTAGTATCTCGAGTAGCCTCCCATGGACCTCCTGCATTCTACTTCTCCGATGTTGCCAAAGGTCCTCTCTAATTGATATTACGAGAGGCATGCGGCCGGCGAGATCGTGGCGATATACATGGTATTCTGAAGTGGACTTCCTTGATGTGACATTTTAGTTATACAACACAACTCACAAAATCTCGCTAAGGATCTGTGGGCTCTATAATGGAGGCAAAGGGGTGTGATGGCTCGGGTAAATAGAGAGTATGTTTGCAGTTATCCCGCCCTGAGCTTTGCATGGATTTTTATCTTAGATTCTCATATGCCTAAAATGAGTCCTGTCCGACCAGACTTCGCCTCGAATGCCTTTATAACTTTTATAAATTTTCTTCCTACATTTTAAGACTCAGTCTGGTCTTGGCAAAAAACCTTCCCTGTTTACTTGTCCATGACAGGAAAACCTTTTCCTCACTATCTTGCTTCTACCTGTCCTGGCATGTCCAGATTTTCAATATGAAAATTCTCCCCAACTTCCTGTGCATTTTCCATACTGGTGGTTGTCTCCCCTGTATTCTCATCTTTGGAACACCCTTGCCATAGGATAAATTAGGGCAGTTCCCACCTTTGTACATGGTAACCGTGTACTTGTTTCCCGCATGAGCAAACATCCCTTCTTACGACTTCTTCAACCTTCGATTTTAGATTACTATCAATGTCTCCCAGCTGTCTTAGGGGTTGTTGGCAATCATAATGAACTGATTTGTGGTAGGGTTCCAACAGTGCAATATGGAATACAGGGTAAATATTCCATGGACCAGATATCCCATTCGTGAATGCTCAAGACCCATATGTTTCCATGATTTGGGAAGGACTGTAGAGTGGCGGGCTTTACGTTTTTGATTTCCATCGCGCTCTAATATTTTTAGTCACTAACATTAGTTGGTCCCTAATCTTTAAGTCCTGCTATTGTCGCGCTTTTTAGTCGTAATATTCTGACGTTCCTGCGGTTGTTTTTTCTTGTGCTCTTGATGCTGGTTCATATATAGTCTTAATCCAGTTCGCGTAGAGTGTTGCTCCGCGAATTTCAGGTTCTCACTCCTTCATCCACTGTGTCTGTAGATTGAATACATATTTCGTATAGAATGGTGACATCACGTAGGCATTGGTTGCAGAGTTATTATAGTTATTTTCAGCTAATGGTAATAACTGAAACCAATCATCCTGATCATGCTTGACCAAACTTCGCAGGTAATCTTCCAGCAATTGGTTGGTTTGCTGCATTTTTCCCCGGGTTTAAGGGTGGTAGGCTCTCGCCATCTTTCTCTTAATCTGCTGTACTTTGCAAAGAGATTGCGGGAATTCTCGTGTGCACTTCATGTACATGTCCTAGACGATTTCTGTTAGCATGCCGCCTAGCCACTAAACTTCTTACAGGAATCCATTTGTGACATCTTTCCCTGTAGCCATTGTCTCCAGTTCCACGAAATGTACTATGTTTGGTATTCGATCAACCACTACTATTATCTGCATAGATGCTTGCAACTCTGGTAGTTGTCTAATGAAATCCATGCTGATAGAGCATTTATTGTATTGACATTTATTGCAGGATCTTATGTAGCAATTGACCCATGGCGCAAGTCCTTTCCAGTAAAAGTCTCGCATAATAATTTCCCAAGTTGTGTCTGTACCCAAATGTCCGCAACCTTTGCATGGTGATATCCTTGTGTGATCTTAGTATATAATATCAGACTATCTGTTACAAATAGTGTTTAGTTATAATAAAGTAGATCATCGATTAAGGTCCAATCCTTGCGTAAATCTTTTTCTTTGTCTTGAAACCTAATCAGTTTTTCCCAGAGTTGCCTCCTAGCTGCATTAATTCCTATAGCTACCTGTATCTTGCTCCGGAATCCCTAGTTAAACTGATTCATACCACTTTGTAAGATACTCATGTTTTATATTAGAACTTTCTCTTCTACTTGTGAAATGTCATACCAGTCTTCGTGGCCTCTAGCTGATAGCCGTAGGTTACTGATACCAGGTTCAAGTTCGCTTATGATCAAGGATCTTGTCACCATATTGGTGCTTCCAAATCCTACAGCTGCTCGTCCAGTATCTCTCAAGTCGCCTACCTATATTATGTTGGTAGTATTGATATTTTCTACAACCCGCTGGGCTATATGATCCTCCTTTCTCATCTGTCACTCCAAGTCTTCATGGTTGAAGAGTACGCACCTGAGTTTTCCAGCATAATGGGCATCGCTTTCTGCAGCACCGGTGGAGATTCCCCTTCATGCCACTTATCTGCTTCTTAGAGTAACTCTTCCACATGTTCCTTTGGATAGCCCCACGGCTATTCATATCCTTATTCATACTGGTCAATATTTCCGGACAATGTCATCCTCTATGGTGTACAGGTTATGCCCTACCGCCATTCTTGAACCCTTGGTTGGCAAGCCTGCCTTTTTGCTAAATCTCTTAAGCCTGATAAGGTGTTTCTTTGCACATCTTTGAGGTTTCTAATCAAAATTCTTAACGCCGTCTCAGTCTTCCCCTGCATCGGCTACGCTGGCTACGAGTGATAACAACAACCTTCCGGTTTCAAAGTTTTCTATTCACGATACGCAGCTCCGTAATCATAGCAGGAGTTCAGCTATTTACACAATTTTATAGGGTTTCTGCCCTGCCTGCATGGTCGATATACAAGGGACAAAAATTCTATTCTACCAACTTTAGGGCCGTTCACATTTGTCCGCCAGGCCAGACTTTCCATGGGAGAAAGTATTGAAGGTTTTGTTAGTCGCGATACAGTTCAATTGGTCTTTGCGTTCCGTGCAAGTAGTGTCTCCATTCTTTAAATACTAGGAGAATCCCGCGAACTTCTTTTTCCAGAATCTTTGGTAATTGCCCACCACTGAGTTTAGTTCTCTGGAATACAACGCTACTAGATATTGCCGGTTCTCGGAGTAATGGGAAAGGAGGTAGCCGCATATGACATGGCCACTGTCGGTTTCTACCACTGTATCTATTTCCGTGAAAATATGGTGGAGTAGGGGTGTAGTGCCGAATTGGTGTTTTAGTTCCTCAAAAGCTGCATCCTGTTCAACTTCACTGAAAAGATTCACAAGATTTTCCAGCAATGTCTCAGTTATTAGCTTGGAAATAGCGGCGCAGTATTTTACAAATTCTCTGTAGAAGTTCATGAATCTAATAAACACTTGAAGTTAGTTAACTGTTTTAGGTACTTTCTAAACCATTTTGGATTCTACCTTTGGCAGTGCTCATCAGCACCCCATCGGCAACCACAAGACAGCAAAGGAATTTGACTTCTTTCCTATGAAAGCTCGCTTTCGTTAGCGGTACCACTAACTAAAAGTCCAATAGAATTTCTAAAACTCCTTTGACTACTTCAATATGTTCTTATTTCTTCTTTGAATATCTGTGGATATCGTCAAGATAATACACGAGTCAAACAACAAGGTATTCCTTCAGTACTTGGTTCATCATATTCTTGACAGTGACTGGAGTGTTAACCAATCTAAAAGGCATCACCCTGTATTCATAGTGTCTGTATCTTGCACAGAATGCGGTTTTCCATTCATCTCTTTCCCTAATCAAAACCAAGTGGTAGCGGTCACTAAAGTCTAACTTGATCAAGATCTTTGCGCCAGCTGCATTGTCAAGAAGTTCGGATATTAATGAAGGAGGATGTTTGTTGAGAATAGTAATCTTGTTTAGATTTCAATAACCGACAACTAGGGGTAACCTGCTATCTATTTCAGGTACCAATGATATTGGTGCTCCAGCCGGCGATTGACTACCAGTAATGTTTCCTTGTTTGATCTAGGTTTACAAGTACTCTAGGAAAGCTTGAAGCTGCATTTCTGATAGTGGATATATTGGTCCCCAGGGGGGAGTTGATCCAGGAATCAACTTGATCTCATAATCAAATATTTGTCTAAGGGCTAGTTGTTCTACTATTTGTGCTTCTAACCAATGTTTGTAATGACTGTATTCTTCAGGTAATAATTCGAGTTCCGCTATATTGTCATTGGTTGTGATCCTTCCGATGAAGTAAGTATTTAGGTCTGAAGTGACTGATTTGTCATATTCGAACATCCCCGATATTACTTCCACTTCTTAACCACAATTCTCGCAACATTTTGCATTGTAAGTGCCATTTTCTGTATCTTCTACATAAGGCACCGGGTATTTACGACGCTACCAATCAAAGGAATTATCATTCCATAATGACCTGATTTGACCACTTCACATGACAAGACAGAAACATGACGGTTTCTTCCTACTTGTCAATTGTATAGGTAGTGTATTACACCTTCCTCCTGAGTTGGCTGATGATCAATCACAGTTTGAGATATTAACTGCATTATTGCACTCCAGTACAGGAATGCGAATGTCTTCAACTAGGTCCTTGTTGATACAGAATGCATTGGATCGGGAGTCTAACAAGAGTTTAACCTTTTCGTGCTTATTGTGTATCGGGAGGTACGCTATCCACTCTGGGTAGTTGTATCATTTTAAGTTTGGACTCCCTAATTTACTGCACTTAGCGGGGATCAGATTAAGTTGGTTCTTGCATTGCGGTATTGTTAGTGTTGGGTGCAGCTAACTAGACCTTTGTTACTATGCCCTCATTGTTTCAACCATTCAGTTCTCCTGAGACAAACTAGTCACTCTTTAGCCCTAACAATAGAGGTCTGTATACCAAGTGGCTTTTCCGCATTACGCAAATAGGCATTAACAGTTTTCTAGCTGGATCCCTTCTCCAGACTTGCCAAACCTAGGCTTATAGCCTATTTCCTCATAGCTATTAGGCATTTTACTCACCTAGTGTATGGTCCCCATTTTCAAGTATGCTTTCACTGCTTGTTTCGGTTATCTATCCAGCCAGCTCAGATGGGCCTTGCGTACCAAGGCGGTACATCTCTACCTCACACAGTGGCCTGAAGACAAGATAGTACATACATATAATATAACTAGTACTCATGTGGTAAGTGGAATGGCCCGCATTCGTGGTCCTCCCACGGTGTATTATTATCACGTAGATCTTTGTTTGCTATGTTCCTACTTCTTCGGTATAGTAAATTGCTTACACACGGGTAGCAGATAGCCAGCAGCTGACTCCATCAACTTTGTACAATTGGCTCCCTGGGCATGGGGGCACGTTGACTATCCGCTTTTTCAATGAACACTCTCCCTGTATGAATGCTTGTCTTCCTGCTTTGAAGTCTATCGTGTAGTCCCTTTACTCGGAGTCTAGTTGTGTTGATCCTGTGAGGAGAGACTGGCTTTATGCCACGTTGATCATTTTGAGTTTCAACTCTGGTAGTTGCATGCTGCCAACCTGATTCCTGTCGCGGTCGGTGCCCAATAGACCTTAGCCAAAGGGGGTTCCTATTTCAATTACAGTTCCCTAGCGATACTGAATACCTGAAGGCCGTCACGGTTGGTGCCAATACAGACCTGGGTCCTTTATTCATCCTTTACCAGCTCCCAGATCGAGTTCATTGGGGCTCTCACTGGACAGTAGCCACTCTTGGTGCTAATTTAGTCTTTGCAATAGGCGATTGTGCATGTTGAACTCCCATTTTTATCGGCCCTGAACTAACAGTTGCCACTGATATATTGGCACCTTACTAACACGTTTGATAGGTGTAGATTTTCATTCCTCAACATGTACTATCTCCTTCTCGCCTCCAAGTGTCTATCATCCTTTGTGGAATACCTGTATAGGCCAGGTGGAAGTTTGTACATGTTGTCTTTGCCACAACATCTAATATATTCCTTGGATTCTTGCGATCATTTTCTTTTTTCTGCTTTCATGGTGGGGCTCCACATCCCTTAACATATGGATTCTTATCCCTTTGTCACTTCGGTTTGTAGTCTGGTTGGTGTTCTCTCTTGACCATCTGGACTACCTTTGGCTAGGTCAGTCGGTTCCCTGGCAACTTTTGCCTTGTGATCGGTATGTCTTGTGCTGGATGGCATACTCTAAGCTCTTCTTCAAATTTTTGATACATGACATAGCGCAAAACGGACAACCTGCGCACAATTTGGTTAGGAAGTTTGTTTTTGACATTCTACCTGAATGACTCTCGGGTCATGCGTGCCATAATATTTAGATCGTGCATGAAACTGAGGTAACGTTCAATGCTATTCTGGTACACAACTAGCTGCCTTGCTCGAAGAGCTTGTCTTGCGGCATCAACTGTGGCTAATAGCTTGATCATATCTTGCTTAAATCAAGTCCACATAGCCAACTCGCGTGGCTTGGTTTCTCTTTGAAGTCTGTCCATAGCCTATCAATACCGTATAGTGTAGAGAAGAACTATGTCTTCCTTAGAACAGTGTAGCGGCAATATAACTCATTCTCTGGCATTCTCACAGATCTGCCACTCTCCCTAGAAATAGTCTTCGCATTCCATAATCCAGACATATATGTTTCACGTAGATTTATCCTCCAAGAAGAGGGGTGGTTCTGATGGTCACTTTACATTAAGTGCTATCGCATTGGCAAGTGTCTCGGCCATAGCAAACTGTGCAGGTATTTGTCCACGCCTGCCACCGTTTAGACTTCCTCTCCTTCTTCTGCTCCTATCATCATCATCGTAATCCTCCATAGAATCTCCTGCGTCATCTGTGGGGGCTCCTCATGGGGATGCATTAGCCTCTTCCCTGCCGTTGCCCTTTTGCCTTCGGGTCACTGGAGCGTAATACTCTTCATCATCCACTTCTTCCTCTGCAGGTAAGGGGGCTGGTCTCACAGATAGTGTACTTGGTATGGGGGCCAGTTTCTTATTTATTAGCACTATTAATACCTTTAAGCTATTGTTAATCTCCTCATTTTGCTGCTGTCCCTTGTCCTGAGAACTTTGAATCCCTGCCTGCGTTGTAGTGGTATCTAAACACCAGTACCCTAGGGTACGGTGGACCTCTCTTTCATGAGTGATGCTGAGAGCATGGAAAATACTCAAAATTCGGTTCTTAGGCTGGTAACTATTTATTCCAGTGCCTGATTTCGAGCTAATGCCTCCTGGCTTGCTTGCCTGTGAGTTCCATGTCACCCTGTGCTTACCTCCTGATTGTCTTGTCTATGCCGATCTTGAGCCTCTGTTTTCTTCACTACTTCCCACAGTATTTCTTCCTGGATATGTTTGACTTCTTCTTCCTTGCCTAATAGTTTCATCAACAAGATAGTGATATTATTGTCGCCAACATATCGTCCTACAATAATTTGCTGTTAAACTCTAAGAACTGTTAAGATATGATCTCCGGTGGGTCCTATCACATGCTTGATGGCGATAGGGGCTGGGTCAAGGAACATGTCTATATCGTGTCTTATTCGACTCCTTGTTATCGCTAGACGACTATCTATACATGCTCGATTAGCAGCATGCTCTGCGGGCTTTGGTATAGATCGCACAATATCAGATGTTTTCTGTCAACACTGAAATATCGATGCGCGGGAGAGGATATCACTCCTCAGAGGAAACGTAGATTATGAGGAGATGTAGGAGTGCGACTCCAAATGGCCGAATCATCGGTCACAATGCTATCATTTTGGGTATCTATAGGTTCACCAGCCATTATCCACTTTCTCAGGTGTTGCGGTATATCAGCCATGATGATTCTCTGAAGGGAGGCAAATTGTTATAATAGCTCCCGAGTAGTGATTACCGCTAGTTTGTACCAGGGTTGGAGATATTCTATAAATGCCTAAAGAAACTTGGTGTACTATCTGCAAGGTTGGAGATGTGACAAAGGTGTCAGTAAAACAGGATTCGGCTATTCTGTTGCTCAATTCAAGACCTGAATTTCACCTTTTGGAGGTTTAAGATGTCCTCATAGTACATATATGAGTTGTAGGCCCAAGCCGAGAGATCACGTAGTGCTTTACTAATGGTATCCGGTTTCTTGACAGTACAACCAGAGATACTCTAATCGACAAGAACTTGTGACGCGTGTGAACACCATTCGAAATTCGTACCACTCTAGGTGGCATCCATGCAATTCAATAGATCCGGTATTGGGATCCCAAGGGTATGGTGAACCAAGAGGCATCTTGGGTAAATACTTCTTCCAGTGCTCATAGCTTAGCGCTGAACATTTCTCTGAATGAATAAATGTAAATGGGACAATGCGGGGCAGCTAGAATGTAAGTGAAATGTGAGCTGTGGTAGAGTGTGAAGTGAACAGGTAGTTTATATAGTGACCCTTAGTAGCAGGAGAACTATCAATATACCCTTAGGTGGATGGCAAACTCGTGTAGATAACTGAGTGATGTATGTCAAATCTCGGGTTGGAGAATCTGTTGAGGAAGGCTTCTCTGTATAAAATTGGTAAGATGGAGATTTAAAGTGTAGAACCCTATTATATTGATAAGATCTCTTATCTGTTGGTTGAAAATGTCTGTAAAGCTTGAGAGCCACTTCGATATTTATATCCCGCATCTCAGTGTTCAGGGACTACTTCTAACTACTATGCCTCAGAAGCACCACTTTGGTTTTCATCTTCAAACATCCAGAATCTTGTAAGTGTGAAGAATGTTTGACACTTCAACTTATCACACCCTTTCACGGTTACAGAATAGTATTCCTCTGCACAGATGACTGTGCTATTGACTATACCAAACAGTCACCTCAAACTGAGTTATCCACATCGACTATAATATTACTTTAGTCATCTTGACTATTGTTTCAGAGGTATCTTCGGTCATGAAGTGATCTGGTTCATGCAGTGCTACCTAGCGATTTAGGTATGTAGATATCGCAGAGATTTGTACATAACTCCAACTGGGTAACTGCGTACCGATGCTGGATTTTCTGGAGTCCAAACACCCCCCCTCCTGCCCCGTTATAGGTACTGTATGTCACTAGTGAGATTTCGCCAGTTGCGTACTATAAATAAAATGTCACATCAATGAAGCCCACTTCATAAAACCATATATGTTATCGCGGTCCCTCTGGCTACATGTCAGTCACATGATGTACCGCAGGGGACCTTTCGCGACATCCGGGAAGTGGAATTGGAGAAATCTGTTCCTAGCACCTTGTGTTAAACGGCTACAACATTAGGCTTCCCACATCTTGGGCCGCAGCTGACGGGACTTTCTTGGCGAAATACTACAAAAGGATGTCCAAGTAGACGATGTTATTAAATACATACTGAATCCGCCGGCACCCTTCTGCGATGAGCTCTATGTTGGTTGCTTCTGGTAAACAGGACCCTTGCACAGAGGTCAGAAGACCATGGAGAAGCCCCCTCAGAAAGGAAGACAAAGATAAGTTGGAGGCCCTTAAGAGGTTGACAGGTGGGGCTCAGACTGGCGATTCGCACTAGGTAGTCCAGCATGAACCTGATCACTACGCAACCGAACAGACTACAGGAATGACCGTCAACAAGACCAAAGTAAAGTAATACTCTACGTAGATATCCATACTAGGGGCGGCGGTTTGATATAACAAATAGCGCAGTTGTCTCAACCGTAGGATACCACTCCATAATCATGAAGATGGTGTTAAGTTTCAGGGTCAAATAAGGTTCCCACTTATAAGATTCTGGACACTTGCGTATTAAAACCAGAGTGGTACTTCAGGGGCATAATAGTCAGAAGTAGTCAGCAAACATGGAAATGCGGGACATCAATATAGACGTGCCTCGTGAGCTCTACTGATACCATCAAGTAAGGGAGTAGAGATCTTATCAATATGAAATTGTTTTACAGTTTAAATCTGTACCTGACTTATTTATCAAGACGAACCTTGTGCGACAGATTCTCTGATCAAAGACTTGGCCCAGGTCCCTTTGACTTATACCAGATTTTGGCGTCTACGTAAATGTATATTGATAGTTCTCCTGCTATCTAGACTCATAATATAAACTAAGAGTACACTTCAAACTACACCCTCAGCTCTCACTTCAATTACATTTTCGTAGCACCACACTCTCCCCTTTACATTTCCACATTGGATGATATTTTCGACACTGGCAACCAGTATTGGTTACTCATTTAGGACTTTCAGGTATCCGTTGATACTGGTTATGTTTTGAATTTGTTTGAGGAAAAGACGTTTGTCTCTAGCTTGACAATATTGGTTTAATACTGTATATGTTTTCTGTTTAGTTTTGAGTATTGTTGTCCTACTTTTTATATTGTATATATGGTTTCGAGGCTACCGTTTTAGAGTCTTATACGTTGTGAGAACATGGCTCTTGGTAGCCTAAGAGGTGCATTCAAGAAATACTATTCTTCATGTTAGAAGAAGCAGACTTCGACAGCCAAAGTTTTCAATATACTTGGTTGAACAGTTACCTTATTCAGTTCACTTTGAGAATCTTTAGTTGAAGATCCATCCAGTATCACAGAGACTTTAGTAGTCACGATATAGTAAGAGGGCTCTGCAACAACTTCAGTTAAAGCCTCCAGACTTGGCATCGCTAGTTACCACCTGCGGTAAAGAATAAAGCCTGTTAACATTAAGCTTATCGCATCTATCGTAAGGGGATTTCACTTTTATTGACTTCACCAAGTTATCAAGATAGAAGGTGTTACAGGACTATGAAAGGGCAAGGCCTTCAGAAAGGTTCCCAGCAGCACTCCAAAGATTCAAAGGCACAGTTCACGAAGACTGCAGCAAAAGAGGAAGCAGCAAGCGACAAGCCTGCTTCGCAGTTGGCCAGAGACGCTGCTGAACAAGCAGCCAGAAGATTATCACAACAGCCATTGGATCTGCCAAACAGTACCCCCAAAGGGTATCCAGAATTCCCAAGAAAGCCTACCGGTACACAAGTACCAGCAGCACCACCGAGCAACGATCTAGGTAGCTCTGATAGTGATAAAGGATCAGACGATATGGCTTCAGATATAGGCCTAACATGACTTGAAACTCCTGGACTACAGGTTCCATGACACCCAACTCCTAGACCTAACCCAGTGGTGATGGCGAAACTGAGCATTAAGTTTCCATCAACTTGTAAGTTTACAGATGAAGGAGATGACTTCAAACCATAAGCGTGGGATAGAGGGTATACCTCAGTACCATTATATCTACACCTAAATGGGCTGCAAACATGTGATACGGGAGGAGGAAACTATGGCATCTTCTATACCGAAGAACAAGCTCAACATGCAGCTTTCCAAGTAGCGGTGCATTGCGATGAAGAGATGACCAAAGAACATCTGGTCAGATACCTACGGGAAAGATTGTAATAATTGCAAGAGACAGACGATACCTACCGGAAATTCCAAGAAATCACGCAAGTGGATAACGGCAGGATGCGTAGTGTATCAACTATAGCGACCAATTTTCTGATAATCCGATCAGGCCCACCGGCAAACACCGTAAGCGATTATATCTTCATTTAACAGTTCATTAAGAGCAAGCACCGAAGGCTACGACAAGAAGCTGAATTACAGCTTAGTGAAACAGATACTGTTATGGAAGTTTTATAAAATTCAGAAGGTATAGATGCTACCCCGAAAAGCACTGGCGCTTCTGGGAAGGAAAGGTACGAGAAGCGGGGCAAATAATTCAATTCTAAATAAGTCGGGCAACAAGACAAGGGGAAAGTAAACAACAAGCCCATATCAAACTAAATGAACGAAACGCAAAGGGTCTTTGCTATACCTGGTGAGGTCCAGGATATTTAGCATGATACAGTCCTAGCAATAATGACAAAGGTAAAGGCAAGGGCAAGGCTAATGTGAAGAAAGACGTTACTTGCCACAGAGTGGAACAGGAAAAGCTAGCGGAAGAGGTGTTTATCAATGGTATGCAAGTAGAGGAAGAAGAGGAAGGCATTCTCGCAATGGCTACTGAAGCAACAAATTTCAAACCTAATGACGCTCTCTAAGGAACAATGCATATCAATGGCAAAGAAGCCAGAGTGCTGTTTAATACAGGATCAATAGGAGCAAATGTGATTAGCACTACCTTCTTAACCACCCACAGACTTCCTTGTCAGGATTTGATGACTGCGATCAGAATACACCTAGCTGTGAAAGGATGATGGTCTGAAGGTCATAAAGAATGTTCAGTCAATATATTAGCCGAAAGGCTGAACGTACCAGGAACCAGGATGTTGGTTGGCAACCTAGCAAAATACGATGCACTAATAGCAATGCCTTTTCGGGAACAACACCCAGATCCAATTGAATGTAGCAAGTTTGCTATTCTGTAATCAAAGCAGAATGTCTGAATTGTCGGCACACCTACTAGCGGTATGATCTGAGCAGCAGTAATTAGCATTGAAGCTGTCCTGGATCAACGACGGGAAGCATTTCCTGTGGAGATACCGGAAAACCTACTACCCCGAAGGAAGATCAATCCTAAAATGGATATAGAACCTGGAAAAGAGCAGCGCTCATTACCTACCTACACAATACCGGAACCATGGATAATAGAGATGAGTATATTGCTGAGAGAAAACCAGAAAGCCGGAATAATAGCATGACAAGCAGTGCTATCGGCAGCTCCAATGTTTGCGTAAGAAAAGAAAGATAAGAAATGCATGAGACCACTAGTAGATCTTACAGCCAGTAAGCAGATATTGATTAAGGATGTTGAAACTATTCCTAACCCAACCGTAATTCTGAATGGTCGGGAAAGGGCAATATAATAAAGCAAAATCGATCTTATTAATGCCAACTTCCAAACCAGAGTGGAACCACAAGATATGAACAAGAACGCTTTTACAATATCATTAGGATGTTTCATTAGCAAAGCAAGGCTACCAGGAGATATGAATGCACAAGGAACGTTCAAGCACATAATGCCGGGTTTATTCGCCGACTCCTTAGGACATTTTATATGGGTGTATATTGACGATATACTCATATTTTGCGATATGAAGTGCGAACATTTGAAATACATATCCATGATTTGCGATAAACTAAAGGAAGCTCAATTCTATGCCAGTAGGAAGAAATTAGAATTCTTCGCCGCCAGTATAGAAGTATTAGGCCATGTTATCAATAGCGAAGGACTGTCATCAGGACCAGAAAAGATAGCAAAGGTCGAAGAGTGGACTATGCCACCAACTAAGAAACAATTACATGAGTTTCTAGGTATGGTCTATTACATCAGTCAGTTTGTGCCACACATTGCAACCATTACATCACCTCTAACTGAACTCACCGGAATGGCGGAATTTGTGTGGACTGCCACTCAAAACCAAGCTGTGAAGAATGTTAAGCGGTGTGTTTCAAAATACGAAGTTATGAAACCACTACCATATGACGCGTCACTTCCAATATGGCCAATAACCAATACGTCCAACATAGGGGTAGGAGCTTCAGTAGGATCAGGAGAAATACGTGAGAATGCCAGGCCTACTTTACTTCACAGCAGGAAATTCTCTGATGCCTAAATGAATTATGGCACAACCGACCAGGAAGCATTAGTGATCATTGATGCACTAATGGCATTTCACTATATACTTGAAGGAAGCAAGTTTACTATCGTCACAGATCATCTACCTCTGACATACTTGAAGACAGGCCGATCACCTACCAAGCAGCAGCTACGATGGAGGGGATTCATATGGAAATACAATACCAGATAGTGTACCGACCAGGAAAATGGAACTTTTTAGCAGATGTATGATTCCGTCTTCAGGATGAGAATGATGATTACCCACATACCGCAAGCAATCCCACGCAAGAAGACGATTCGCCTATATCTTCACCTATTTCATCCTTTCTTTCTTGCGCAGAAACTAGTAGCGAATACGAAATGCCTGTATTCGCAGCTCTCACCGTTGTGCACATTGGTGCTTATTCAGAATGAGGAAGTGACTACTGCCTGGAGCAAGCACAGCTACATGCAATCGCTTAAAGAAATGCGAAACCCTTAAATAATTGTGGGGATCATTGAAGTAATACTAGTAACAGGAGCGAGGAGGAACTTGAACGTGCCTCAATACATTGGGCATTCTGGAACATTCCTTTACATCCGGACTATGAAGAACTGAAACCCAAGACGAAGACGTATGCCAACTCCCCTGCAGCAGTCTACCAGTTATTGAAACACTACTTAATACCAAGGATGATGACAACCATAGCGATAGTGATTCCCCACACCCTAACCTTGATGTCAGCACTATCTAGGTGCAAATTGAAAAAGCATTAGGACGCACCTCTCCTACTATCAAATATCATGATTCCAAATCTCCGGAACAACTCCACCATCAAAACCTCTAGGGTGGAGCCCTTGCATACCTGAATGAGGTTCCAGTAGTAGAACCTTCCGCCCTCCGTCGCAAGAAAAGTGAGCTTTACCCAGTTGATGAGACACCAGATGAGGCAGAGGATGTAATAGTACTAGAAAGAGGGGTAGATGAAAGGGATACGATTCAAGGAGTGGATGATATGAAAAACATTCGGAGAGAACAGATGTTCAAAGAATATAAGAATAACCCCATCTACCATCTAGCGAAGGACTCCAACCACACTGCATGAAACAGAATTATGCGATATTACAGTATACATAACGGTCTCCTCTATGCCACTACCAGAGGTGGAAAAGATTCCTTCACATTCCGAAAGGTCTTAAAGTTAATGGAGAAACTCTAAGGGAGTTGATGATAGGGGAAATACACAATAAAGGATGGCATAGCGCCAATCAAAACCTCTGGTATGCACCTCAATACATCAACAGACCGGAGATGCGGAAGGACTTCAAAGACTATGTCCAGCATTGTGACATATGTCAACTGAACCGGGATAGAACTACATTACTCATGTGCAACAAGCTTTCACTGCTGTTTCCCTCTGAGCTATCTTCGAGCTATACTATCGATTTCATGGGCCCCTTCACTAAGCTGAGAGGACATGACTCAGTATTGGTGGTGGCGGATTGAGCGGTTGGATTCAGCTGGCTGATACCAACATCGGTGAAGGCTAGTGGAATATCGACAATAGATTTACTGTGGCACCATGTATTAACCCCTCTTGCAGTACGTCCATCCATTGTTAGTGATGCTGAATATGGATTTACCTGCCGGTTTTGGAAACAAACCTGGAAGACAATGGGAGTTGAATACCTTATGGTTATTCCTGGTCACCACCAGAGCAACGGATAGGCGGAAAGAAGGATACAAGATCTAAAACCCGCATTAAGAAATGTTGTTAATGCATGACAGACCAACAGGCTTACCTCCCTCCCTGAACAAGCGGCTTACTCCAATGCAGGTCATTACGATACAATTGCAATGTCCAGATACAAAGCCGTGTATGGACCAGAATACCAGCTACTCAATACCTATGAAGTCAACTGTATAACCGTACCCGCATTCGATGACTACTACAACCAACACCCGAAGATCAGAATTGCGGCATACCAACCGTTACTGTTTGCTAGAGCGAGATCAAACAGACAGGCAGTCTAGAGGAGGAACCCACACAAACACGTTGAAATTGCGGAACGGTTAACAGTTGTTGGAGACCAGATTGCTACAGAATCCGGCAGATCTGAGATATTACAACCACATTGGCGATGTCCGTTTACACTACTTGAATTTGATGAACATACCCGGAACTATATTGTTACCATAAATGCAAGGATGTACCAGAGAAGGAAAGGAGTATTCAACTGTTCGGTAGTCAAACCTTACCACACTAGTGACAATTTTCAATTCCCAGTGTGGGGATTTGCGAAACCGGCACCTAACCTGATCAGTGAAGAACAGGAATCGGAAGTTCTAGCAGTCATCGATTACAGGAAACGATAGGGCGAAGGAGAGTTCCTTGTTAGTTGGGAAGGATATCCAGCAAGCGAGAATAGTTGGGAACCAGTAGAAGGGTTGGAAAATGCAACTGATTTGATTCAGGCATGGTGGACTGGTAACATGCTAGGAGCTGAGTTTCCTACGGTGTTTTCGGGATTTATTCCTATGTGTTATTCTCCTGCTGAGGATGGCTTTGAGAGCAATTCAGATGTACCCCCGGTTGATAAAGGTTTTTGGGATTCTTATTTGATTTCTGATTATGATAGCGAGAATTATGGATTTTCTTATTATATTTTGAAATAAGAGTTTTATTTTGTTTTCGCAATGTAACTGGTACAGGTTACTGGTTCAGGATTTTCAGGTATCAGTTGATACTGATTGTGTTTTGAATTTGTTTCTAAACACAAGGTGTGTCTCTAGCCAGAGAATATTGGTTTGATACTTTATATATTTTATGTTTAGTTTCGAGTATTGGTTTGATACTTTATAGGTTTCATGTTTGGTTTCAAGGCTTACGTTTTGGAGTCTGAAATGTTATGAGAACAAGGCTCTCGGTAGTCTAAGAAGTGTATTTAAGAACCGCTATTCTTCCTGTTAGAAGAAGCAGACTTCAACAGCCAGAGTTTTCAATATACTTGGTTGAATAGTCACTTTCTTCAGTTCACTTTGAGAATCCTTAGTTGCAGATCCACCAAACATGTTAGAGACTTTAGTAGTCACGATATAGTAAGAAGTCGCTTCCACAAATTCAGCTAAAGACTCCAGACTTTCCATCACTAGTTACAACCTTTGGTAAAGAAGAAGGCCCGCTGACCTTACGTTTACCGCATGTCTTGAGAGGCAGTTACAACCCTCTGCCACTCAGAATGTAAGCAGAGTTTACACAACAATCCTCGTGGCTCACATTACCTTGCGGGATCCCTACTCACGATCTATTTAAGTGCACATATTGCAGGTAGCTGGGTGCGAACTTACAGTGGGGTTCAAGGGAGTCTCATGACCTTGTTGACCAGAGTACCTAGTACTCTGAAGTCAAGAAACCAGGCACTATTAGCTGTCACAACCTAACCCTATGGCTTACGACTAAAAACCTATAGATGTATTACAAGTACATCTTGAACCTCGAGAAAAAACAAATTCAGGTTCTGAACTCACAATTAGATTACCGGAATCTTCATTTACCCACACCTGGGAACATCTCTGATATTGCATAATTGTTAGACATATCGAAATCTGAGAAAAATGTGTACAGACCTCATGGTAGGGTAATTGCGTACAGACCCACCATTTGCTGGAGGCAGCACCTTCTTCCGGCCTCTTTGTACGGCCCGCAGGTCGTTGGCGAGCTTACAGAGTTGCGTCCCATAACTAAAATGTTACATGAATGAAGCAGACTTCAAAATACCATATATGTCGCCGCCATCCGTCTGACTACATGCTGTGCACAGGATATATAAGAGGAGAACTTTGGGGACATCGGGGATGTGGAA
Organism: Tuber brumale; assembly: GCA_014065205.1. Taxonomy (NCBI): domain Eukaryota; kingdom Fungi; phylum Ascomycota; class Pezizomycetes; order Pezizales; family Tuberaceae; genus Tuber; species Tuber brumale. The sequence goes on from JACCEG010000202.1 coordinate 150,746, forward strand.
CAGAGGAGGTCTGTCAGAGGCACATTGTGATAGTAGGCTGCAAGGTTAGCCATCCAAAACTATGGGCCGCAGGTGATTGGACATTTTCCGCAAAATACTCCAACATGATGTTCCAGTAGCATGAGCTATTAAGGACATACCAGATCCACTCACACCCTTCTATGATCAGCTGTAGGTTGCTTGGTCCTAGTAATAGGACCCCTCCACAGAGGCTCGCAGATCATGGGAAAGCATGCGCTAAAAGGAAGACCAAGAGAAGGCGGAGACCCTTGAGACATTGATTCGTTGGGCACGGACTCGGGATTGGCGCTAGGGGACCCGGTATGAACCTGATCACTGCATGGCCTAAGAGACTACCGGAACGATAGCCAATGCGCCTTAGGTAATATAATAGTCTATCCGGATATCCACGTAATAGGCTTCTGCTTGATTTAACAAATAACGCCACCGTATCAATCCAAGATTACTACACTCAATCGGCGACAGGGTGTGCTAGGTTTCTAGGTCAAATAGTACTCGCACTACAGGATTCTCGACATTTCTGCAGTAACAACGGGATTGTACTTCGCAGGATTGTAGTTAGAGGTTGGCCGAAAATACCCAGATGGCCGATATCAATATTGAAATGCCTCCCGCACTTTACGGACATCATCAAGCGATGGAGAGGAGATCTTATCAATATTAAATTGTTTGCCTTATAGATCTTTACTTTACCTATTAGATTGTGACAAGCCTTCCTCAACAGATTCTTCTATCCAAAAACTTTGGCCTAGATCCCTTAGTTATACTAGAGATCGGCGTACCCCTAACAGCATATTGATTGTTCTTCTGTTACCATGGTTCACTACATGAACTACTGGTTCACTTCCGACTCCACATTCACCTCACACTTCGATCACAATTTTTGAAACACCTCACTATATCATTCATATACAAAGACTTGAAAAAGCCTTCGACAGTGAGCTACTCGAAAGCAAAGCAGAATATACCTAAGAACCACCCTGGGTCACAGCACCTGGCGGAATCCCTAGGACAGAGCAATTCAAACCAATATATTGTACCTGGCACGGTTCAGATTTCGTGTAGAATTCAACCCAGTCATTTGACTTTGTCGACTGTAGTACCCAGCTCTCTGAAACCAAGATACCTGGCACCATACCCAAGGACTACCGCAACCCTTTGCTGGAACCTGAAACGTATACATGTACTACAAGTACATCTTGAACATAGATAAACACGAGATTCAGGTCTTGAGTCCAGAATCAGACCAACCAAAGACTTTTATACCTAGCCCTCTAGAGTATCTCAGGTGTTGGATACCTTATATATGATTCCTTATACCCGTTAACGGATTTCGAGAACTCAGGTACAAAGTACCGGCAATCACTTATTTAGAGTAATTAGAACTGTTAGCCTATCAGAAAAGTATAATAATAGCGGAGATACCTCAAGATCCGATAAACAGAATAACGTTGCGTGAACCTATGGACAACTGCCCTAATACATTGGGAGCTGATGAATTGCGAATGCAAGGCCCGGTCCTGGTGGCTGCTCAGTAACTACCCGCTAGAAGAGGCAAAATTCCCAATCCTTCTCACCGATCATCCGGTGTCATGAGTACACATCAGATATCCAGGGCCTCCATACCAAAACCAAGTGCAGACCATGCTGTAAACCTAGCTGAGCTAGCCACCCGTCTGGTTATAACCTAAGGGCAAACAAGGCAGGACATAGACATCTGGCTCGACCAAGCCAATGTCACCTTCAAATATTTGCCGCGAGTTACACATGACTATACCATAAAACTACTCAAGAGTCAACACTAAATCGCCAAAGAACAAGATATCCAGGACAACAATATTGTGATCTTGTTAATACCACTGGCAGGCGTGGAACTGGAGGTCCAGGTTATCCGGAAGGAAATGCTACCGGAAGTGGCTAAGGTAGATGCCCAAGACAGCCGTCAGCAGTAAAATCAAAATGTAACCACCAGGTTACATAGTATGTATGGGCAACAAAGCCAGGAGGCATTAGCATGAGACCAGGCATTGGAACAAATGGTCACTGACCTAAGTGAGAAATTCTTGGAATTCCGAAATCAAAGCATCACGTGAGAAACAGAAGTCAGCCGTATTCAGAGGCAAAAGGGTTTATATCAAACAACTGACTAGGCAGAAATCGACTCATCTCAAGACCAGCCACCTTAGCAAAATAATGCGACAAACAATACCCAGAAGGTTTTCACAGTATCAACCAATAAAATGCTGGCTACTGCACCCTGTCCAGAGGCCACATGACCAGCACCACTGCCTGTGGTCAAACAGACAGACAATGAAGCGTAATGCCCTCCTCCTACGGGAAGAGAGCAAGGGACTGGGAAAGAACCGGTTGATGCATCCCCCTCAGGTACCCAGGCAGGTAACCACGGGAGATCCTAGCAATGATGATGATGATGATAATGAAAGAGGAAGAAGGAGAACAAGTCAGAGCTGAGGTAGGCATGGACAAGCATCAGAATTGTCTGGTATGGCAGAAATACTTGCCAACATGATAGCGCTTAATGGGAGGCAACCATGAGAGCCACCGCCATTCTTTGAGGATAAACCCGAGCAAGACAGATATTTGTGAATTATCCAATGCGCGGACTATTGCGAAAGAAATCCTGGGATTTTGAATAATATCCTGGCATGATTTAGATATGTTCTCACTGATATAATGGGAGACATAGTCCTCCTCCATACTGTTTGGTACAGGAAGGCTATGGACAGACTCCAAGGGGAAGCCCACCCACTAGAGCTGGCTATGTAGACTCATTTCGAACGCAATTTGATCAAATAACTTGCCATAGTGGAAGCCGAAAGAATGTCACTTCTGGCCATGAAGCTGGGGGAGTATTCCGGAAGTTGCGAGCGATATCTTGAGAATATCCACAATGATAATATTAGGCCATGCATGATGGGGGAGTTCAGGAAAGAGGAAGTCGTGAACAAACTTCACACCCAAATTGTCCGCAGGCTGTCGGCCATACAGTATAGGATGGAACAAGAATGGGAAGAGGTGCTCTAGCTATGTGGACGGTCATAAGAAGTGCTTGTTGGTATAGAAAAAATGGTGAGAGACAAACTGTCCAAGCCTAAGGTAGTCCCAGAGGTCAAAAGAGAAGGCCGACGAGACTCTAAAGCTAAGGCTGAAAGGGAAAATAAACCTTGTGTCAAGGCAGGTAGAGCCCCACTATGAAAGCGGAAATGAGAGAATGAACCGGAGGAGCCAAGAATGAGGTTAGGAGGTGCAGTGAACATGGGCAACACCAAGTTCGACCTGGCTCATACCGGTATCGCGCAGAGTATGATACATACTAGGAGGCAAGATGGAGATTGTACACATTGTGGAAAGAAAACTCACACCTATCAGACGTGTTGTAGAGACGCTCATATATCAGCAGCAACAGTCGCGACAAGACTGATGAAGATGAGAATTCGACATGCACCAGCGGCTATTGTAAAGCCTAAATTAGCACGCAGAGTCTCAACTATCCAGCACCCAGCCAGTGTGAATAAGACCTGGGAACAGCGTGATGACGAGGAACAGACCTAGGTCACTACGTTGGAACCCACCGCAGTGGTGATTGGATATGAATTGTCCATATAGGAATTAGAATCGAAATGGGAACACAAGTGGCAGGGGTGTATTGGGTACCAACCACGACGGGAATCAGGTATTTTGTGTGCAACTACGGGAGTCGAAACTCAAGATGATCAAAGTGGTCCAAGGGAAGTCTCTCCTTTAGGATCAATGGAAGTAGAGTCCAAGTGAAGCGACCTAACATAGGACTCGTGAGTGTGAGCACAAGAATCAATATATGGAGAGTATTGATCGCAAGAGAAGATAGTTAACATGCCAATATGGCCCCGGAGCGAATAGTAGAAAGTTTCTTGAGTCACCTAGTGGCAGCCTGCTACCCCTGTGCAACGAGGTTACTATGGCGAAGAAGTTGAGTCATAGCAATGCAAGATATATCTGACAACAAAACCAGCAGGAGGACAACTGACATGCGCCGTTCTACCTACCACGCGAGTCTCTGTTGTATTATACGTACGTACTATCTCGCCTTCTGGCCAGGGTGTGGGATAAGGATGTACCACTTCGTTGTGTAAAATCCTACAGAGGGAGCTGAACAGAAAACTGAAACCCTAAGGGACAGGATCAGTGACAACGGAAACCCCACACCATGGCCGTATAATGGCTAATAACCCCCCAAAAATCTACTATTAGCCTAGGTCTGTCACGTTGTGAGAAGACATCAAGCGTGAAACCTGGTCATGCGCAATTGTGTATTGGTGAAATGCTGCTTAGTATATAGACCCATATTGTCAAAGCTGAAGGGATTCTAGTTTATCTGAGACCAGAATGGCCAAAACTATGTGGGCGTTGTGACAAGCATTTTGTTGTCTACACCTAGTAACAATGACGCCTCTGCGAAAGAACCAAGTAAGTCTTATCTGCGCTGAGCGCGTAGAATGAGACTCTCCCAAACCAAAACATTACAAGTTGCGGGAGCGGATCACTTACCTCCATATATACGACAAGCAATTCAAGGTTAAAGTCATGTTAGACTCAGGTTCCAACATGTTCCTTATCAACAAGGATCTAATTGAAGATCTTCGCATTCCTACAGTTGAACACAACAATGCAGTTGATATCTTAGGCTTTAGTGGATCATCAGCTGGTACCGGAGAGAAGTATTATACGCACCCAATAAAGCAGGAAATAGGAAAAAACCAACAGATTGGTAGGTTTTGTGTGAAGTGGCTAAAGCAGTTCGCTATAGGAGGGCAAATCCATTTGCTTGATAATATCGTGAATACCCGGTGTCTTACATAGAAGATCCAGACAACTGGACCTTCTCCTAAAAATGTTGGGAGAACTGTGTGCAAGAAAATAAAGGGATAGCAGATATGTATGAATATGATGAATCGGTTGCTGGGGACCCCATGCATGCCATATTGGACGAATATGAGCGATCGAATATAAGGTGGAAGTCAAATCATTATGACAGCACTATTGGCATTACAAACCTTTGTTTGAAGTTGGGGGGGGCGGGAATCCTGACTACAAGATGCACCTATGATTATGAAATCAATTCATTCCAGGATCAACTCCCCTCCGGGGACCGATCTTTGCACTGTCAGAAAAGCAGCTCAAGGCTTGATGAAAATACAGGGAATCCATGATCAAGAAAGGACAGATCACAGGGAGTCAATCAGGGGCTGGAGCAGCAATATAATTCGTACCAAAGCGAGGTGGCAGACTGAGCCTAGTTGTGAACTATCATGATCTAAACAAGATCACGATCCATAACAAGTATACACTGCCATTGATGTCTGAACCTTGCACCTGAGTAGCCGGTGCAATGAGCTTCACTAAGTTAGACCTCCAAGATAGTTATCACTTGATTACCATTAGGGAAGGAGGTGAATAGAAGATGGCATTACGTACAAGATGCGGACACTACCAATACAAGGTCACGCCTTTCGGATTAGTCGATGCACTGGCAACTTTCCAAGATTTGATGTACCATGTTCCCCAGGAATACCTTGATATTGGAGTCATAGGTTACCGTGATATTACTCTCATCTATTCAATAAATAAGGAGGAATACAGCGCAGCTGTTGCAAGGGTTTTACGAAGTCTATCGGACTTTCAATTAGTGGTAACACATAAGAAATTGACTTGCCATGCCAGCGAGATAGAATTCCACTGCTAACTAGTAGCAGTGGATGGCTTGTCGATGAGGACTTGCAAGGGGGAATACATCATGGTTTGGAAACCACCAAAATTTGTTAGAAAACTACATGTTTTTATGTGATTTGCTAACTTCTACTGATGATTTATAAAAAACTTCACGGCTATTTGCGAGACAATAACTGAGACATTACATGGAAATCCTGTGAACTTTAAATGTGAAGTTGACCTGGATACTGCTTTTGCAGAACTAAAGCACTGATTCCAGACAGCCCACATACCCCACCACCTTTTCTGAAAAAGTGAGAGGGTGGCAGAAACCGTCGCTAGGCCGCATCTATTTCGTACTCGGTTGCATCCTTTCACACTATTTTGAGAAAAGACCAAATCCAGTAGCATTCCATTCTGGAAAATTAAATTCTCCAGAGTCCAATTACGAGATTCATGATTAAGAGCTTCTCATGATTCTGAAAGCATTTAAGGAACAGAGACACTACTTGGTCAGAACAGATAAACTAATTACAGTCTTTACTAACTGTCAAAACCTGCAATACTTTCTGACCTCGAAACTAAAGAGTGGCCGTCAAATTCGATGGGCTCAGAAGCTGGTAGAATATCATTTTCGTATTGTACACTGACCAGACATCAAGGGCAGAAAGCCTGATGCATTAAGCAGGCAGATAGAGTACCGTCCTTAGGTGGTAGCTGCACATCGCAAACCGAAAATCTTGAAATGAGAAAGTTTCTTAGTATTTCTGGAAGCAAGTATAAGCAATGAAGGAGAAGATTGCGATAGAGATAAGTATTTGGACTGGGAATCTCGAAGAACTGGACAGGAACCCGTTATTAGAGTCTGGAGATTGAGCAAAAAAGCATACTTGCTGACAAAATGCTCAAGAATGGTGGCTAGGTATGGCTTGTATGCTGTGGAAGATGATATTGTCACGAAATACACCCAAGTGCTGAGAAGGAGGGGGATAGCCGCAGGGTTACCTGCTAGAACTTATAGAAGAGTTGCTACCAGAAGCAGATTATTGGTTCAAAGCAGAATGTACACCAGAGTAGGAGTAATTGATACTGATGACACTAGTGAACTTAAGGTTATACTATCCAACTATGCAGATTTGGACTGGCAGATCAAACGGGGTGATCGAATAGCCTAACTAGTAGTAGAAAAGGTTAATACCAGTGACATGATGGTGGTAGATGACCTAGAAGACACAGAATGAGGTGCGGCCAGATTTGGAAGCACTCATATAGCAACTAGATCCTTGATCGTCAAAGAACTGGTTCCTAGTATCAGGTACCTGTAGGTAGCGGCTCAGGATATTGAACACTGGTATGACATTTCAGAAGGACAGGAGAAAGTTCTAATGTCATGCGCAATAATCCTGCAAAAACATCAGAAGCAGTTTCACCCTGAATTGTTAACTGAAATACGGGCTACCAGCAGGACGCACGCAGCTTGGAGAAAGCGAAAGCAAGTGCTCATCAGGTTGTAAGACAAAGGAAAAGATTTGCCCAACGATTGGGCCAGGACTGGCGATCTCCTTTATTATAAGCAAAGACTATGTGTACCAGAAAGTCAGACACTATATACCAAGATTGCAGAAGGATATCACGATGCAAAGTTTGTAGGACATTTAGGGCCGAGAAAACTATGGATATTTTGATGAGGGACTTCTATGGGAAAGGACTTGCGGAAGGTGTCAATGATTACATACATTCCTGCGATGAATGCCAACATAACTAGTCACCATGACACGCTAAGTACGGATTATCGCAACCACTACAAGTACCCTGCAGAGCATTGGCGTTTATCTCAGTGGACTTCATCAAACAACTAGCGGAGTCACAAGAATGTACTCAAATATTTGTAGTAGAGGATCGATTCACAAAGATGGCACACTTCATAGGACTACAGAGGACAGCTGCAGCCAAACATGTCGAAAACGCATTCCTGAAAGAGGTCTAGATACTGCATGGCCTGCCAACCGCCATCATCCCTGACATGGACTCTAAGTTCGAAGGAGAATTATGGGAGTCTCTTTGCAAAGCGGTGGATATTAAGTGTAGAATGTCGACAGCGTACCACCATCAAACAGATGGGTAAACCGAACATACCAACCAAGTGCGAAAAGATACCTGGGAAGTTTGGCAAACTATAATCAGGATGACTGGTATCAGCTACTACCGCTAGCTGAACATGCCTATAACAACTCCGCAACTAAATCTCATGAGATGTCACCAGTCTATGTAAACTACGGATTCCATCCAGAGACAGAGTGGATGAAGGAGTGAGATGCTCAAAACCGAGGAGTGACACTCTGGATGAAGTGGATTAAGACGATACATGAACCGGTACAAGTGTGTGCCAGAAAAGAGAAGAGAAGGAATTTCGAAAGATTGTGATGAGAAAGCTCTACAAAAGCTGGACTGCAGGGTCATGGACAAAATAATGTTAAAGGTGAAAAAAGATTCAGACCCAACAGAAATCAAAAAGGTTCAGTCGTAAGGTATATAGTCCTTTACAAATTATAGAGGAAAATGCGGATCAGGAACGTGCAAGCTCAAGATACCCGATCGATGAAACATTAATCGCATATTTCACATCACACTATTGGAATGCCATCGCGAGTCAGTTCATACTGATCGCCAACAACCGGCTAGAAAAATGGAAGACATTGAGTGCGATCTACAATGTCAGGTTGAAAAAATCACCAGAAGTGACTTTTGTTCTTACAGGAAATAGGTAAGCGGGCTCTATCAAGAGATGCAAGAACTGTGGTACTTCATTAAATGGCAAGCATGTTCAGAAAATGAGCACACATGTGAGCCTGCTACTAGTACGGAAAATGTGGAGGAAGTTGAGAAGCATTTTCATCATGAAAATCTAGAAATGCCAGGAAGAGTAGAAGTAAAATAGTGGGGAAAAGGTTTTCCTACCATGGCCAAGTATACCTGGAAGGTTTAGTACCCAGACCACGCTTGGTCTTAGAATGTATTTAGAAAATTATAAAAAGATATAAAGGCATGCGAGGCAAAGCTTGGTAGGAGGGAACTCCTGTTAGGCATAAGGAAATCTGTGAAAAAGTGAAAAGACCTTACAGTAGGCTATCAGCCCACAGACCCTCGATTAATCAGAGTCCACACTGCTCTTCGGCCCCTTTATGGTGCCTGCCTGTCATACCCTAGATTTCGAGAGTTGCATGCCATAACTAAAATGTCACATCACGGAAGCCCACTTCATAACACCATATATGTTGCCACCATCCATCCGTCTGCATACTGTTCCCAGGATATAGGGTGGAGATCCTCCATAACATCCGAGAAGTAGAACTGAGAGAGTCCGTTAGATGTACATTGAAATAGTAGGCTTAAACGTTAGGCTTTCTAAACAATGTGCTGAAGGTTACTGGAGGTTTTCCACGAAATACTCCCACCGCATGTCCCAGTATCAGGACCTATTCAGGACATACCAGATCCACCCATACACTTCTGAGAGCAGTTGTAGGTTCATTGGTCCTAGTAATAGGACCCCTCTGTAGAGGCCACAGGAACAAGGTAAAGCTCGCTCAGAAAGGAAGACCTAGATACGACAGAGAGCCTTATGACGCAGACACGTTGGCCCAAGACTTGCGATTGGCACTAGGTGACCCGGCATGAACCTGATCACTTTATGACCAAAGAGACTATTGAAAAGGTTGTCCAGGAGTCTAATGTAACAAAATAATCTATGCAGATATCCAAGTTAGACTTTCCTGTTGGCTATAACAAATAATGCTGCCATCTCTACGGAGGAATACTATTCTGGAAACACCAAAGACTCTCATAGGTTTCTGGGTCCAATGGTGCTTGAACTATAAGATTCCGGATATTTGTGTATTAAAATCAGGATGGTACTGCGAGGGATAGTAGTTGGACGTCAGCAACGAATACTCAGACTGGGAATATAAATATCGCACTACCTCCTAAGATTATAGACATTATCGAGCAATGGAGAAGAGATTTTATCAATATTAAATTGTTTACCTTATAAATCTTCACTTTACCCATTTTATTGAGATGCGCCTTCCTGGACAGATTCTCCGATCCCCATATTTTGGCCTACATCCCTCAGTTATACGAGATATCGGCTTCAGCCTAACAATACCTTAGGTACCTTTGCTCCTGCCACTCAAAGGATATGGAGAACTCTGGTCTGGGCTACCTGTCATCACTCATCCGGGGCTCTTAGAATAAGTAGCCTAACTTGAGAAAATTACCATCGCTGAAATACCTGAAGAATCAAGGACGAGGATAAGGTAGGAGAACAAATGAATACCCGCTTGGAGATGGCAGGAATTGATGACCCAACAAGGACCATTATTATAGTCATATGGAAACATTCTCCATTAATATCTCAATAGCCTTATTTTTGGAGAGAAGGCCTAACAGCTCCCTCTGCCTGATCTTGTAGTGTGGCAAGAATATATCGGATACCATGAGCTTCCATGATATAGATCGGAGAGCATATTGCCAATCTAGCGATCAAGTCAATGGTCTAGAGATAATTTTGTGTCAAATAAGGCAAGATATAGACAACTCACTCGACCAAGCCAATATTATCTGCAAGCAATTGAAGGGAGTCTGCCAAGACAATACCTTACAACTGCTTAAGGTTCCTGAGCAAATTCTGGAGGAGAAGGATGTACACTGTAATAATATCGCAATCCTGTTGTTCCAACTGCCAGGGATGGAATAGGAAGTCATGGGTATCAAAGAGCAAATGGTATGGGAAGTTGCAAAGAATATAGATGTACAAGATAGGCATCACCCGGAATATCAAGAGGTAACCAAGAGGTTACAGGAGATGATAGGACAACAAAGTCTGAAGCCATTAGCCCATGATCAGATGCTGAAATAGAGGGTTACCAGCATAAGAATGGAATTCTTAGAATTCAGTACTCAAAGCATCACTCGTGAAAAGGGAGTCACCCACACCCTAAGCCAAGAGCATCTGTATAGTACTACTAGTCAGGAGGAGATTCGCAGGTCCCTAGACCAGTAACAGCGGTGTAATGATGAGGCAAATTATAACCAAAATGTAATAATGGTAGAGGCAAACAAGAATCTGGCAGCTGTACCAAGTTTGGAAGCTGCAGGCCCAGCCGCCATACCTGTAGTCGAGGAAGTAGTTGACCAAGAGTAGTATGTTCCACCTATGTCAAGGGACAGGAGGAAAGGCAAAGAAGCTAATGATGGATCCCCGTCACGTGCCGAGGGTGGTGACCACAGAGATCATAGCGACGATACTGAGGATCATGATGAAAGTGGAAGAAGCAGAGGAAGTCTAAGCCATGGCAGGCGAGGACAAATACCAGAACAGTCTGGTATGGTAGAGACACTTGCCAACATGATAGCACTTATTGTGAAGCAGCCATCAGAACCATCCTTATTCTTTGAAGCCAAATGCACACAAGACATATATGTCTAGATTATACAATGAACGGACTATTTCGAAAGAAACCTGTGGATCCGGGATAATGGTTGTGAACAAGTAATATACCCACTCTACTTTTCAAAAGGAGATATATTGCTTGCTTACACTTTTTAGTACAGGATGACTATGGACAGACTTCAAGTGGAAACCCAGCAGACAGAGTTAGCTACGTGTACTTGTTTTGAATGCGATATGATCAAACAATTTATCCCAGTAGAAGCTATATACGAGCCCTTTGAGCCATGACGCTAGTCAAGTACCAAGGCAGTATTGAACATTGCCTAGCGGTCATGCACAACCTAAACATCCGAGGTCACTTGACCAGAGAATCCTGGAGGGAGGAAGTGTAAATCAAATTTCAAAAACAAGTTATCGGCTAGCTGTTGACCGTGCAATACACCATGGATCAAGAATGGAAAAAACTGCTCAGGCTATGAGGCCAATTGGAAGAGGCACTTCGCGCCAGAAAAAGGTTAGCACGAGATAAACTGTCACAGCCAAGATAGTCCTGGAAGTCCCAAGAGAGGACTAATAGGACTCCAAAGGAAAGTAACAAGGTGATAATCAACCTTATGTTAAGGGAGGTGGAGCCTCACTACGAAAGTCATAAAGAGACAATATGCGGCAGATGCTAGGACGGAAGATAGAAAGGGCAGCGAATACCCACCACAGCAACTGGGATCCAGCCCTTGCCGGTATTCCGCAAAGTGTGATCAACACTGGAAGGCGGGATGGAGATTGTGCTCATTGTGGATAGAAGAACCACTCGTATCCAACGAGTTGTGGAGATGTCTATTTATCGGCAGCAAGGGTTAGTTTATTGGCACCAAAGGCAATGGGGATTGCATATTGAGTGTCTCGAGGAAACTGGTATCGAAATGGTAACCCCCTTTAGTTGGGGTGTCTTGGGTACCAACTCTCGCGAGGATCAGGTATTTCATATGCAACTACAGGAGTCGTAACTCAAAATGATCAAAGCGGCATGAAGCAAGTCTCTCCGCACAGAATTACCACAAGTAGGGTCTAAGTGATTGGACCCTTGGCGGGACTTCCTCAATCCAATACAAGAATCAATATATGCGGTGACTAGATCGAAAGAGAGGATAGTTAACATGCCCACATGGCCGGGAAAGCAACAGTGCAAAGTTCCTGAAGTCTCATCAAGGCCACCGACTTCCCACATGCAAGCAAGTTACTATACCTAAGTGGTTGTAACATAGCAAGGGAAAATCTACCTGATAACAAAGCTGGAAGGAGGACAACCAATGCGGGCAGTTTCATCTACCATACAAGTCTCAGTTGTATTATGCATATGTACTGACTTGCCTTCTGACCAGAGTGTCTGGCAGGTATGTACCACTTTGGTGCACAAGACACTCCTGTGGGAGCTGTATGGATAAATGACACCCGGGGAGAAATGATCAGTGAAAGCGTGAACCCCAGAACAGTGCAGTATAAGGGCTAATAACTGCACTAAAATCAATATCAGCCTAGGTTTGGCATGTTCCAAGAAGGCATCCAGCCTGAAAACTATTCATGCGCTATTGCCTATTGGTAAAGCGCCACTTACAATGTAGACCTAGATTGTAAGAGCTGAAGAGTTCCTAGTTTGTCGGAAGAGACCTCAATGGTTGAAACTAGGTGGGCATAGTAACAAACATCTTGTTACCTATACCCAATACTAACACCTATACCCAATACTAACAATGCCCAAACGCAAGAGCCAGCAAAATTTAATCCATGCTAAACACGGAGAATTAGACACTACAAAACAAAACTGATACAACTATCCAAAGGTGATCTCTTACGACTGTATATATGAAAAGCTATAGAACCTTAAAATCTTGCTTGACTTGGGATCTAATGTATTCCTTATGAATAAGTACGTTGTTGAAGTCCTACACCTTTCCCTCGCAGATTGCAGCGATTCAGTTGATATCTCAGTCTTTGATGGATCATCACCCATTTCTGCAGGGAATTGTTATACCCTACCTATAAAGTTGGAGACCTGAAACAAGCAACACATTTCAGAAGTATCCCATGAAGTGGCTAAAGCAAGTTACTATGAAATAATGATTCCTTTTGGTTGCTGGCATCGCACAGAGCAAGTGTCTCATGTAGAAGATGCAGAAAAGTGTACTTTCTCCGGAAATGCTGGTGAAAACTGTTGGGAAGATGATAAAGGAATAGTGGTTATGTGTGAATATGATGAATCACTCAGCTGGAATCCTAATGTATATCGGAGGAGATGAATCAGTGCCTGTGAGAATATAGTAAAACTAGAATCGTTACCGCAGCGGTACCGGCATTACAAACCTTTGTTCAAAGCCCAAAAGGAAAAACAATGAGCCGCAAGATTAATCTTCGATCATGACATCAAGTTGATATAAGAATCAACTCCTCCATGGTGACCAATATATCCAGTATCTGAAAAGTCACGCAAATCTTTATTGGAATACTTGGGAACCATGATCAAGCAAAGAAAGATCACTCATAGACAATCACAGGCATGACCGCCATTCTTATTCTTAGCTAAAACCGATCGGAGATTGTACCTGGTTGTAGACTATTGAAATCTGAATAAAATTACAATCAGGAAGAAACATCTGCTTACGTTGATGCCTGAACTTCGTGACGGAGTAGCCTGCGTAAAGACTTTCACCAAGTTAGACTTAGCAGATGGTTACTACTGGATTTGGATCAAGGAAGGAGATGAAAGGAAAATGACCTGCCATATAAGATACTGACACTTCAAATATAAGGTCATGCCCTTCAGATTGCTTAACGCTGTAGTAAGATTCCAAGATATGATGAATCAAGTTCTTAATGAATACCTGGATATTGGAGTCTTATGTTGCTTTGATAATATCCTCAACTACTGAAAAGATGAGAGGGAACACCGCGAAGTTCTTAAAAGGGTTTTACAAAGTCTATTGGACTTTTAATTAGCAGTATGGCTGAGGAAATCGACCTTGCATGCCACTGAGGTAGAATTCCTCCCCTATATAATAGCAGTCGATGGGGTGTCTATAAGGACCCAATCGGTGCAATCCATACAACTTTGGAAAGTACCGATGTTCGTTAGAGAAGTGCAAGTTTTCATGGGATTCACAAACGTCTAGCCCGCATTTGTAAAAGCTTTTAGCTATTTGTAAGCTAATAACCCTGACATTGCAAGGAAATCCGTAAAACTTTAAATGGGGAAGTGAACAGAATGCCAGTTTGAAGGAACTAAATCATCGATTCCCCACCACCTCTATGCTCCACCAGTATTTCCGGAAAAGGGATACCATGGTAGAAACTGACTGCGAAGATTTCACACTCAGTTGTATCCTTTTCCAATACTTTGAGAAAATGTTAGACGCAGTGTAAGCGCCTCGTGGAAGATGCTGTAATTGTACGGTTTGTGGCCTTTGCTCTACGCCAAGGTGGTAACTGGGGAATCAAAGTGCGGAGGATTTAGTGGAGGTTATTAAATAGATGTCCTACTATATCCTTACTACTGAAGTCTTCGCAATATTGCGTCAGATTGAAACTACCGATTCTTGAACCAAACAGAAGAGAGTAGCTGTTCAACCAAGTATGATGTAAGCTCTATCTACCAAAGTCTGCTTCCTTTATCGCGAAGAATCGTGGTCCTTAAATTCACTTCGGAGGCTGCCCCGAGCCTAACTTCTTTCAACACGTAAGACCGCTAAATGGAAGCCTCGAATCCAAACGTAAAACAAATAGAGTATCCAACTGATACGGGAAACCAAATATAAAACATATAGAGTATCAAACTGATACTCACACGTAAACATAAAAAATACTGAGTACCAAAGTGAAACTCGAAAACAAACATAAAACATGTATAGTATCAAACCGAGAATCGAAACTAAACATAAAACAGAGCGAGTATCAAACTGATACTCGCAACCAACCATAAAACATATAGAGTATCAAACCAATACTCGAAAGCAAACATAAAACATATACAGTATCAAACGCTATACTATCAGGCTAGAGGCAACCTCGCTTCCTGAAACAAATTCGAAATTGAAAGTGTATCAACTGATACCTGAAAATCCAAAACCAGTAACCAGTACCAGCTATACCCCGAAAATAAAATAAAACCCTTATTTCAAAAAGAGAACCAGAAAATCCTAATTCCTCATGATTATAATTAGAATTCCAATAAGGATCCCAAAATACCTTATCAACAGCGGGTAGATCAGAAAAGCTCTTAAACCCATCGCCTGTTGCAGAATAACGCATACCAAGAAACTCAGAAGAATTATAGGAAACTCATCTTGCAGTATATTATCTATCCACCATGCCTGAACCACATTCATCGCATGTTGCAACTATTCTCCCAGTTCCCAACTATTCTCCCTTGCTGAATAACCCTTCCAACCAACCAAGA
Source organism: Tuber brumale (assembly GCA_014065205.1). Lineage (NCBI taxonomy): Eukaryota > Fungi > Ascomycota > Pezizomycetes > Pezizales > Tuberaceae > Tuber > Tuber brumale. The sequence goes on from JACCEG010000202.1 coordinate 166,375, forward strand.
ACTATTAGTTGCCATATCACGCCCTGCAATCGAGGCCTAATTGAACTTCCCATTGCAGTTCTTGGTTGATAAGCACGGGTGCCAGTTTGGCAAATGCATACCTAGGGAAACCAAAATCATTGCTTGGGTCATCCGATTTGACTATCAAATAATGGAATACTCCTTTCTTACTCCCGTCCATCCTTGCATATATGCTAATGGTATAGTTCTAAGTATGTTCATCAAATTCAAGTACTAGAAAGGCGCCTTACCATTGTGGTTGTAATTTCTGAGATATACCCGATTCTGTTGCAAACCAGTCTCCAAAAACCGTAATCATTTCTTCAATCCCCCATAGTTTATGTGGGATCCTCCTCTTAGCTGCCACTCTGTTTGCTTTTACTGTCGCCAAATGTAAGGCTTAGTATGCCGCATTCCTGGTCTCTTGGTGTCACTTGTAGTCATCATCGGAAGCTGGGACTGCTCTGGAGTTAACTTTATAGGTATCGCATAGTTAATATTCTTGCCTCTCCACTTCGTTGTATGGAGATATTCCCATGATATCGGAGTAACTGGCATTGGAGTCAGGTGTCACTTCAAGAAGGGAGGTTAACAGGTTGGTCCGGGGTGCATTGACAATATTCCTTAACGCAGTCTTAAGTTTTCCGATCTTCTTCTCTGATTGCCCCTTGGTCTGGTGGTGGCCAGGCGTAGCTATAATATGTTGAACTCCGATCATCCACCAAGTTTGTTTCCAAAAGTGCGAGGTCAACCGAGGATTTGCATCACCAGCAATTGACGTAGTTATGCCGTTGATAGGTGAACATGTTATGCAGGAGCAAGTCCATCATTGAAATCGTAGTAGTATATACTGATGTTGTTATCAGCCAGCTGAAACCAACCGCTCTGTCCACTGCCACCAATACTGAATCATGTCCTCTCCACTTGGTAAAGGGGCTCATGAAATCAATAGCATAACTCGCAAATATCTCTATGGAAAGGGGGAGCAAAAGTATGTTGCCTGTGGGCAATGTCCTCCATTCCCAGTTGAGCTGACAAACATCACACGGTTAGAGATAGTCCTAGAAATCCTTCCTCATATCTGGCCAGTCGATGTATGCTATTGCTTACCGGTGCTTTCGATCAGCACTATGGTGTCCTTTATTATGTATCTCCGTTAGCATCAGTTCTGATAAGATTTCTCCATTCATACCAGGACCATTCAGAATGTAAAGGCAATCTTCTACTCCACTTGTAGTAGCGTAGAGTAGAAAATTACATATTCTGTAAGGTTGCATTGTTCTGTTTCATGTAGTGTGGTGAGAATCCTTCACTAACTGGTAGATAGCGCTCTTCCTCTATCCTTGGACCATATGTTCTCTCCAAATGTTCTGCATATTATCTACTTCTTGGATCATATCCTTTTCGTCCACCATACTTTCTAATACCGTTAACTACTACTCCTAATCTAGTGTTTCATACACTTTTCAGACTTCTCGTTTATCCAGAAGCAGGGAGGATAATTCCACCACTGGAATCCCATTCAGGTGTGCGCAGTGTTAGCCATAGAGGAGTTGGTTATGGTGATGTTCAGGGTACTCAAAGTTAGGACATTCGGTAGAGGGTGTGCCATGGCCTAAAGTGTTCTTGACAAGTTCCTTGATGGCTTGGATATAGAAATGGAGGTGTGGAGAATGAGTATCTTTGTTTTCTTCATCATTGTTGGTGTTTTCTGATGTGCCGATAGCCAGCGGGCTACTCTATGGAGAACAGGGACAGATCTTTGTTTTAGATTTCAATTCTTCATGCTTAAGAAAAAGAAAGGTATGTCGCAGAATGCCCAATGTATTGATGCATGTTCAAGTTCCTCCCCACTCCTTCCAGCAGTATAACTTTGATGGTCTCCCCAATCGTTTAGAGGTTCTTTATTTCTGTAAGCGGTTACATCTAGCTGTTTCTGCTCCCGGATGCAGTCACATCAGCATTGTTAATGCTTACTGATATGCTCCATGGTAAGGGCTTCAAATTGAGATATTTTGTGTTCGGTCATAGGTTCTTCACGAGATAGAAAAAATGCAATGCGTGAAGAAGTAGATGAACCATCTTCTTATGTGGGATCATTTACAGTGTGTAGGTAGTTATCATTCTCCTCACGAAGGCAGGATTGAGTATCTGCTAAATAATTCTACTTTCCTAGTTGATACACTATTCTGGTATCATGTTATCCAATGAATCCTCTCCATTGCACTTGTTTATTGGTAGGTGTGGAGTACATATTTTGATAGGTTAGAGGTAGACGATCTCTCACGATAGTAAACTTTCTTCCTGCAAGTATGAGGTGGAATGCCACCAGTACATCCACTATCGCTAGAGCTATCTTGTCAGTAGTGCCATACTGCACTTAGTCATTAGAGAATTTCCTGCTATACGGCAAAGCAGGCATGGCATTCTCCAGTGTTTCTCATGGTCCTACCTATGCTCTTACCCCTGTGGTAAATGCAGCTGTTATTACCCATGTTGGGAGTAGGGATTCATATTGTAACAGTTTCGTAACCCGGTATTTTGAAACTACTGGCTTAACCTTGTCCATAGCTTGGTCTTGAGGGGGGGTGTACACACATTCTGCAGTTCCGGCAAGTTCCGTTAAGGGTGATGTAATGGTTGCAATTTGTGGCAAAAACTGCCTGATGTCATTGACCGTTCCTGGAAATTCCTGTTGGTGTTTCTTGGTCATTGGCCCAGTCCATTCTTCCATCTTCACTATTTTTTCCGGTTCTGATGAGAGTCTTTCATCATTAATAACATCGCCTAACACTTCTATGCTGGTAGTGAAGAATTCTGATTTCTTGCGGCTTGTATGGAATCGAGCCTCTTATTACTTGTCGCAAATCTGGGATTTGTGTTTCAAATGTTGAGATTCTGTATCAGAAATCATGAGCATATCAACAATTTATACACACATGAATTGTCCCAAATAGTGGGCGAATAAAGCAGGCATTATGTGAATGAAGGTCCCTAGAGCATTCATATCTCCTTGTAGCATAACCTGGCTGATAAAACATCCAAACAGTGTTTTGAAAGTATGTGTGCGTAGATCCTCTGGCTCCACTCTTGTTTGAAAGTAGGCATCGCTTAGATCAATTTTCCGGCAGTATCCTGCTCTTGCTATGGCGTTCAGGATCATCAATAGGTTTGTAATGGTCACAACATCTTTGGCTGTGATGTCATTCCTGGCCGTAAGGTCCACCAATGGCCACATTCGCTTCTGGTCTATTTTCTCTTTGGGCAAAGATGAATCCTGCCGATGAAACTGCTGGTCTTTTGCTAATTCCGACTTTCACCTTTTGTCTTAGCTATATGCTCATATCTGCTGCCTATCATTCTGGTATTGAGTAAGTAGGTAAGGAGCACTACTCCTTTTATATTTGAAATTTTATCTCATGATTGATCTTCAGTAAAGCTTGTAAATCTTGCCATATTTCCACTAGAAATACTTCTGTGTATTGGTCCATGGCATCTTCCGTGCTAATCACTGCTACTCATATTATGCCACCTGTAGGTGTGTAATCAACATGAACTTTCTGTTTACTAAACAAGATAGCGAATTTGCTACATTCGGTATGAGGTTAATCTTGTTCTAGAAAAGCCGTTGCTGTTGCTGCATTGTATTTTGCTAGGTGGGCGACCAACATTCTGGTTCCTGTTACGCTCAACCTTCCCGCTGATATGTTGCCTGACTATTGTTTATGACCTTTGGATCGTGATCCTTTCATAGCTAAGTGTATTTTGAGTGTTATCTTCGAATCCTGACCAGGAATTCCATGAGTAGTCACATATGTGGTACTAATGAGATTTGCTCCTATTGATCCGGTCTCAAACTGGACTCTAACTTCTTTGACCTTGATATGTGTTGTTCTTTTGAGAGCATCACGAGGTTTGACATTTGTTGGTCTAGCTGCCCATATAAGGATCTCCTTTTCTTCTTCATCTATTCCCCTGCTATTGATAAACACTTCTTCCACTAGTTGTTCCTGTTCAACTCTATTGCAGGTAACTTCCGACTTCACCTGCTCTTTGCCCTTGCCTTTGTCCTAGTCAACTTTGCAGGGACATTTTCTGACTAGATGCCCTTTACCTACACAGGTATCGCAGAGACCCTTTTCTTTTCGTTCCGTAGGTTTGCTATGGGATTTGTTATTCATTTCAGATTATCCTTCTATCCTTCGTGTTGGGAAGTGAAATCTTTCACCTGTTTCTCAAACCTTTCCTTCCTATAAGTACCAGTGCTTTTTAGGATAGCATCTATTGTCTGTGCATTTTGTATAACTTCCATGACAGTGTGGGTTTCCATATACTATAATTCATCTTTATGTCATAGTCTAAAGTGCATGCTCGTAAGGAACCGCTAAATGAAGGCATAGTCGCTTATGGTATTTGCAAGTGGGAATGAGCAGAACATCAACAAAATGGTTAGTGTCGATGATATTCTCTGGATCTTGCAGTTATATACTTGCGTGATTTCATAGAACTTGCGATAGGTATTATCTTTCTATTTTGACCATTGGAATCCTTCTCGCAGGAATCCAATAAGGCTTTCTCTGATCATGTCTTCACCAAAACGCGGCGCGGCTTTAAATACAGCTTCTTGAGCTCCTCGTTTGGTATAGAAGATCGAATAGCTTCCTCCTGCAGCGTCACAAGTTAGTCGCCAATTGATATGTAGATATAACAGAACTGAATTGTACTATCTATCAAACTCTTCTGGTTTGAGGTCATCTTCTTCACCCATAAACTTACTAGGTGAAGGTACTTTGATATAGAGTTTAGCCATAATGATTGGGTTAGGCCTTCGGGTGGTGGTCATGGTACCTGCGGTCCTTGATCTCTTGGCCTTGACGGTCCTGCTTCAGAAGCCATGGCATCATATCCTTTGTCACTATTGGCACTGCTGGGATCGATCCTTGGTGGTACTAGAATCACTCGTATACCTGTAGCCTTTCATGGGAATCCTCTGTACCCTCTTGAGGAAATAGCTGGCGGTTCACCTGGTTGTTGCGATGATTCTCCGGTTGATTGTTCTGTTGCATCTCTGGGTAACTTCCTGCCAGCTGCGTTGCCTGCCGCCTGCTGCATGGCTGGAGTCTTAGTGAATGGTCCTTTGGAATCACTCGGCAACTGCTTAGAACCTTTCTCAGAGGCCTTAACCTTCTTGGTCCTGGAACGCCATCTATCTTGGTAACATACTAAAGTTAAAACTATGTTAAAACATCACCGGAGACGCAGTAATCGCAGTGTCAATGGCCGTTATTCTGTACCAATGGGCCAACTAGCGAATTAAAGTCCATCAGCTCCAGCAGAGGTTGTTTAATAGACTTCTGGCTGTATCATGACTACTCCAGTCTCCGCAATGTTGGCTAGGTTTTAAACTAAAGATTCTGGAAGTGAACTGAAGAGAGCAACTGTTCAACCAAGTATATTGAAAACTATGTCTGCCAAAGTCTGCTACTTCTATCGCGAAGAATAGCACTGCTTAAATACACTTCCCAAGCTATTAGGCGTCTTACATCTTTCAACATATAAGACTTCTAAATGGTAGCCTTGAACACAAACATAAAACACATAGTGTAATAAACTGATACTTGAAACCAAATATACAATATATAGAGTATCAAACTGATACATGAAACCAAACATAAGACTTATAGAGTATCCAACTGATAAACGAAACCAAACATAAAACATATAGCGTATCAAACCCTATGCTATCAAGCTGGAGGAAAACTACATTTCCTGAAACAAATTTAAAATTCAAACAGCATCAACTGATACCTGAACGTCCTAAACCAGTAACCAGTACCCGTGACATCCAGTAGCATTCCATCCTAGAAAACTGAACTCAGCAGAGCGCAATTACAAAATTCCTGACAAAGATGTTCTGGTGATTCTGGAAGCACTTAAAGAATAGTTACACCACTTGATCGAGATAGAAACACTACTTACAGTCGTTATCGACCATCCCAGCCTTCAATGCTTCAACTTCTCGTAAGTCTGATGTGGCTAGCAAATTCGATGGACTCAGAATTAGGTAGAAGACATTTTTCGCATGGTATTCTATCGAGGGACAAATGGCTGAAAGCCTGATGCGCTAAGTAGATAGCCCGAGTACCATCGTCCGGAGGGATCTACACATCAAGAACCAAAAAACTTTATAAGTGAATGGTTTCTTAGTATTGCTGGTAGCAACAAATGCCAATCAAGGAGTAGATGGAGATGGAGGCGAAGATTTGGATTAGCAACCTGGAAGAGGAGGAATGGGACCCATTATTAATGTTAAGAGATTGTGCAAAAAGGGATACTTGCCAACCCAAGGCTAAAGAATGGTGGCAGGACATGACCTGTACTCTACAGAAGATGACTTTGTCCCCAAATGTGGGCAGCCATTGATAAGGACGGGGATAGCTGTAGGGCTACGTGAAGGAAATTATAGCACAGTTGCCCCAAGCAGCGGAATAGCAGTATGAATGGGAATCTCTATCACAGCTGGCGTAATCAACTCTGATTACAATGACGAACTTAAGGTCCTACTATTCAACCAGAAAGACGTAGACTGCCAGGTAAGGATAGGCGATAGCATAGCCTAATATGCACTAGAAATGGTTATTAGCACAGATGTGATGGAGGTATAGGTCTTAGAAGAGATAGAACGAGGCACTGGTGGATTCGCAAGTACTGATAAAGTGACAAGATCCTTGTTCATCAATCAACAGGAACCTAGCATCAGTTACCAAAAGGCATCAGCTAGAGACAACCAACCTTGGTACTATATTTCTGAAGTACCAGAGAGAGTTCTAAGATCAAGCACTATTATTTTGCACAAATGTAATTGGCTCTCGGAAGAGGCGGTAGTCACAAAGTCACCAGCCTTTTTGCTGTACCAAGCTGGTAACTAGTAAGTCAAAGTCTAGAGGCTTGAGCCGAGTTTGTGAAATACACTTCTTACTATACCGCAACCACTGGAGTCTCTACGATGTTTGGTAGATCTCCTACTAATGATTCTTGCAGCACACTGAATAGAGCAACTGTTGAACCAATTATATTGAAAACTCCATCGGCCAAAGTCTGCCACTTCTAGTGTAAAGAATTGCAGTATTCAAATACACTTCTTGGGCTACCCGAAGCCTTACCGCTCACAATACATAAGACTCTCAAAGCATAGCCTGGAAACCAAACATAAAACATATATAGTATCAAACTGATACTTGAAACCAAACACAAAATATATACAGTATTAAACTGATACACGAAATGAATACTATCAGGCTAGAGGCACACCTCGTTTCCGGCGACAAATTTGAAACACAAATAGTATCAACTAATCCCTGAAAATCGCAAACCCGCAACCGGCAATGGTTATACCCCGAAAACAAAATAAAACTCTTTTTTCAAAATATAACAAGAAAGTCCCTCATTCTCACTATTATAACCAGAATTCAAATATTGCTCCCAAAAACAATTATCAACTGTGGGTATATCTGAATAGCTCTCAAAGCCATCTCTAGTGGGAGAATAACACATTGGAATAAACAGAGATAACACTGTAGGAAACTCATCTCCAGGCATGTTATCAGTCCACCATACCTGAACTAAATGTATCGCATGTTCCAAATCTTCTCCTGATTCCCAACTGTTCTCGCATACTAGACATCCTTTCCCACCAACTAAACACTGTCTTGCGCCATATCATTCCCTCTAATCGAGGACTGATTGAACTTCCCCTTCTTGGTCATCATTGATAATGATGGGTGCCAGTTTCGGGAATACTCGATCTGGGAAACGGAAATCATCGCTAGGGTAGTAAGGTTTGATAACTGAACGCTGGAAAACTCCTTACTTCCTTCAGTATATCCACGTGTCCATTCGAGCAGTGTAGTTTTATGTATGTCCATCGAAAACAAGTACTGTAAAAGGGCCAGGCCCGCCTAGCTGTCTCTTTCAATATTTCGTAGTTTCTAAGGCTAACCAGTCTTCAAAAACAATATTTCTTCCACCCACCTTGGCACAGTTGTATTTGTTCCCGCTATTCACTGCTACTCAATTCGATCATGCTCTGGCGAACTGTAATACTTGGCAGGCCACATTTCTACTCTTATAGGGTCTATTGTGGTAATCATCGGATGCAGGGACTGTTGTGAAGTTGACTTTCCAGTATTGAGTAGCTTGTATTCTTGTCCATACACAACCTTATATGGAGACATACCAATAGTATCAGAGTGCCTTGCATTAGAGAAGCCAGTCACTTCAGGAAGGGGGGTTTACCAGTTCGTTTTTCACGCATTCAAAGCATTCCTTAATGCTGTTTCAAGTTCCCTCATTTTTGGCTCTACTTGTCCATTTGTCTGATGGTAGCCAGGCGTACCCATTAGGTGTTCGCCTCCCATCGTCTACAAGGTTTGTTTCTAAAACCACGACCTAAATCCTGTGTTAGCATCACTAACAGTCAACGTAGATAGTACCCCAGTTGTAAAGTCATAGTGCCGGAGTAACTCCATCGTTGATATTACTGTGGCATTTACTGATACTGGTATCAGCCAGCTGAACCCATCTGCGCGGTCTACTACCACCAAGATAGAATCATGTCATCTCAGTGTAGTAAAAGACCCCATAAAATCGATAGCGCAGCAGGAAAATATCATGAATGGAAAATGAAGTGAAATGCTAACGCTGGTGGGCAATATCATTTGTTTTCATTTGAGTTGATATTTGTCACACGGCTGGACATAGTTCTTCAAATCCGTCCTCATCTCCAGCCTGCAGATGTATTCTGTTACGTACCGGATGTTTCAATCCATACTATGATGTCCTTCATTATGTATTTTCCCTATCATCAGTTCCCTTAGCATTTCTCCATTCACTCTATCACTTTTTGGAATATATAGGCACTCTTCTCCTCCTGTTGTAGTGTTGTAGAGTACACCATTATCTATTTTGTAATGTTTCATCACTCTCTTTCATGAAGTGTGGTTGGAATCATTCGCTAGCTGGAATATAGGGTCGCTCCTATCTCATTTGACCATCTGTTCTCTCCTAAAGATCTTTCTACCATCCACTCCTTGGATGATATTCCTATCGTCCTCCACCCTTTCCAATACTCTTACCTACTCATCCTCATCAGGTGTCATGTACACTTCGAACAGTTCTCAATTTTCGTGAGGCAGGGATGGGGGTTTCACTATTGGAACGTCAGTTAGGTATGCACTAGGCCCTCCATAGCAGGGTTCTTTGTCAAGCGGTTCAAGGCATGCAGAGTCATAACATTTGGTGAGCTAGGTGCCACACCCTCTGGCATTCGTGACAAGCTCCTTGATGGGTCAGATATCGAGGTGTGTGTTAGGTATCCTACCTATCCTTCTATATCAGTATCTTTCCTGCGACAGGCAACAGCTCGCTGTTAATTTCCATATAATAAGGCTATACTTCTTTACCTCAATGTTAGGCAGACGGCAAACTCAAGCATATAACTGAGTGCCATAGGCCCAAATTCTTTCATTGGGGACTCTGTCGAGGAAGGCTAGTCTCGATAAAGTAAGGTAAGGTAAAGATTTAAAGTGTGAAAGAATATTATATTGATCAGATGTCTTCTCCGTTGCTTGATGATGTCTATAAAGTATGGTAGGCACTACGATATTTATATCCCGCCTCTGTGTCTTCGCGGACTACTTCTAACTACTATGCCTCCGACGCACCACGCTGGTTTTAATACACAAACGTCCAGAGTCTTATAAGTGCGAACACCATCTGACCCTGAAACTTATCAAACCATTTCGCGGACCCAGAATAGTATTGCTCCGTTGTGATGATTGCGCTATTTGTTATACTAAACAGCCACCTTCAACTTAGATGGCTGCATAGACTTTGATATGACTTTGGTCTCGTTGACTATCATCCCAGTCGCCTCATCGGTCATAAAGTGATCAGGTTCATACCCCACCACCTAGTGCCAATCGCAATTCCGAGCACGACGTCTCCGCGTCTTAAGGGTTTCCGACTCATCTAGGTCTTCCGGTCTGAGCATGGTTCCCCTTGGTCTGCCGGCCTCCGTAGAGGGGTACTATTACTAGGACCAGCCAACCTAAAGCTGATCTCAGAAGGGTATGGGTGGATTCGGTATACCCCTAATAGCTTCCCCTACTGGGATATCCTATTACAGTATTTTGCCGAAAACGTCCCATCACCTTCGGCCCATAGTTTAGGAAGCCTAACTTTGAAGCACACTATCTCAATGTGCCTGCGACGGATTTCCTCTGTTCCACTTCCAGATGTCGCCAAAGGTCCACCGCCCATATAACCTGTGAACAGCATACGGTCGGAGAGGCAGCGGCGATGTATGTGGTGTTATGAAGTGGGCTTCATTGATCTGACATTTTAGTTATGGGACGCAACTCGCGAAATCTCGCTAATGACGTGCGGGCTCCATAAGGGGAGTGGAGGGGGTGTTGGCTCTGGCAAATTGAGGGTCTATCCGCAGTTACCCTGCCGTGGGTCTATGCACATGTCTCGGATTTCAATATGCCTAACACGCAAGGTGTCGTTCCTTCGTTATCATTCCTTACTAACACTTTTATTATTATTATTAGACCGTTGTCTACGTTCCTCTTTCGAATACTAATAATCAAATGGTATCTTGGTAGAACTCTTCGAAGTGGTAGAATAGAATCTATTCTTGATAGTATAGGTAAGAAAGTATAATAGGTGGTTGCGTGAAGAACTAACTACCAGGCTCTACCGGCCTCCTTTTATAGTCCTTCACTCAACCCGCTTATAAATCAAAACAACTATGAGTCATAACCGTGACTTGTGAAAAACATTATATGACCGCATTATTGGTCATGTGTACCAACCACCTGACCTCTTAATAGGTCATGTGCGTGAAAGAAAATCAAACTGCGCAGCTCCCTTAGCCACGTGCGCTGCCCCCATGACCTGTTAATAGGTCATGTGTGTGAAATCTCTCCACCAACTCTCCTTCCACTATCTGCCACACCACCGTGACAATAGCTCCCCTCTCCCCAAGGCCCAAGTCCCTTTAGGCTATCGGGAACTCATCCTCCTCTTCTTTTCCCGCCGTCTGCAGGATATTGCGTCATATCCAACACATGCAACTCTTGCTTTCCTTTTGAAGGTTTCCCAACCTTCGGATCCTCGCATCCCTCCTCTTCAGTGGGGATTCCATCTTCCCAATCTTGTATTCCACCAAACTTGCTGTGACCAGTTGAGCTGTTACCGCTCTTGCCAGTTGCGCGTTCTTTTTCTCCCATTCCCGCGCCTTCTGCTCCCACATCGACGCCTGGCTTTTGTAGAGTCGCGTCTCGACTTCTGCCCTCTTGTTTTGTTCTCTGACCGCGATCAGCTCCCATTGCATGCTTTCCACGGTATCACTCCTGAGGTGCCGACAAAGTTGGCGACGGTGCTGGGTCCTGTTCCCTGGTGACTTTCTTGGATTTTTTGGCCCCCCTCCCCCTAGGTTTGTCCCCAAAACCTTGTTCTTGTCGCCTAGTAGAGGCGACACCGTTGGTGTCGTGTCTCTTTTTCTGGAAAAGCAATTTTCCCATCTTCTCCATATAGTGGGTGGGGCACCCATCGTCATAGTACCGTGTCTACGACAGACACTTGTGCGCTTTCTCCTCTTCCGTTTCCTTCATTTTCCTCATCGGTAGGTTCACGAGATAGTCCCAATCTTCATTGTTGACTTGTTCTTTGATCCAAACCCCGGCTTCCAGCGGGCAGAAGTCCGCACTTGTCGTTCTAGTTTTAGTGGAATTACCGGATGCCATCTTCAGCGCTGGTGAAGCTGGTGGCTGGGTACCACTCTTGATCGTGTTCCTCCGAGTAGCCTGTCAACTGGGGTCGATATTGGAGTTTGTTGCGGTGTAGTCTGGAGTCGATGATTTTCTCAAGTTCATATTCGTCTTCACCCTCCATCTCGATGAGTGGTGGAGGAAGTTTCTTTTGCGATGTGAAGGCGTTTTCTTATTAGTGTTCAAGGAAACTGATATGGAATGTAGGATGAGTGTTGTTCGTCGTGCCTAGAAGGTCGATATTATATGCTCTTAGTCCAATGTTTTTGATGATTGTGAATGGTCCTAATTTTTGGTAGTCCCGTTTCCTTGACGGTCGGCTGGTCCGTATATTCCTTGGTATCAACCACACCTGGTCATTGACTAGGAGGTTAGGATCGGGTTTTTGGTAGCTATCGGCGTATTGCTTCTGTTTTTCTTGTGCGAGACATATTTCTTCTAGCAATATCTCATGCAATCATGGCATGTTTTTTGTGGCGATTGATTGCGCCGGTATCTCGTATTTTCCCAGTTCTTATATTGGGTCGTATCCATAGTATGTAAGGAAAGTGTCGTCTTGGTCGTGTCTTGTTTCCCGTTGTTGTATGCGAACACAGCAGTTGGTAGCATGTCGACCCAGTCATCTTGTTTATAATTGCAGTATACTCGGAGATATTTTTCCAATATGGCATTTGTCCTTTCCATTTGTCCATCTGTTTGTAGGTGGAATGCCATGCGGAGTTTCCTTTTGATATGCCACTCTCTTGTGATCTCTTTCCAGATATTTGCCGTAAATAGTGATCCTCAGTCTAATATGATATCTTTCGGTAGTCCATGGATTCTGAACACCTGATCCTTGAAGAGGTGCAAGAATTGTTGTGTGTCCATGTCTGTTCTGCAGGGTATGAAGAGGGGCATCTTGGTCAGGCAAACGATAACGACCCATGTTGCGTCATAAGCTTTCGATTCTGGAAGTTCGGTTATGAAATCCACAGCAATAGATTGCCGCTGTCGTCCTGGTGATTCGATAGGTTTTAGCAATCCGTATGGCACATGATGTACTGCCTTCGTCCTTTAGCATATCTTCCAGTTCTTGACATATCACTTTTAGTCCTCTCTTATCGTTGGCCAGTAGTATGATCTCTTGATCAATTCCGTAGTTTTGGCCGTTCCACCATGTCCCGCTTGTGGTATATCGTGGTTTCTCCTTATCATTTCCGTTGGTAGAGCTTCGTTGTCCGCAATCCTGATCTTGTTGTCGTACCAAAGGTACGCCACTTTTTCTTGGTATAGCCTGAGCGCTATCCCCTTCATCGATTTCTCCTTTTCATTTAAAGCTTTCCTGATTGCTTGTATTTCGATATCCTTCTCCATCGTGCCTTGTATCTATTCTGTGTGGTCCTCCTTCTGTAATATTGCTGTTTCCATCGCCTTGATGGATTGGTTTCTTCCGCTTTCTTTCTCGTTTTTGTAGTATCTTTCCTTTGGCAACAAAATCCGTTTTCTCTGTGGGATTCTTTCGCCCTCTCCATTCGGTAGATCTTCTTGGCTCCTTGTAAGTGCCTCTGGTTGTACTCCTTACTTTCCAGGTCGGTACTCAATCTTGATATGATATTGAGATAGCGTCTCACTCTATCTCGTTTGTCGTTGATTGAGTTCTTTGATGGTGGTAAAGGCGTGGAGGTTTTTTTGGTCAGTTCCCACCGTAATATTGTGTTCATTTCCCAGCCTGTATTTTCTCCACTGCTTAAGTGCCTGAACTATAGCCAATAGTTCTTTATCATGGATGTCGTAGTTCGATTCGGCCTTGGTCATCCTTTTCGAGAGGAATGCCAGCGGGTGCCATAGTTTGTCGTTGCCTAACTGTGATACGATCTCCGAGTAGAGGTAATTCGACGCATACATTGCGATCATGATCGGTAATTTCACATCGAAGTATCGCCGTATTGGTGCTGTGGTGAATTTGTTCCTCAATGTGTCCAATGCTGTTTACGGCTTGTCCGTTAAGTTCCATTTGGTAATTCTTTGTTTTTATCTCGTATGGTGGTTATACCACTCTGCTGAATCCTTCGATGAATCGTAGGTAGAAGTTGCAAAAACCCAAGCAGCTTTGTACTCCTTTTACACTGTTTGTTGGTTTCCATTCCGTGATCACTGCTGTCTTAACTGGGTTGGTTCGTATTCCATCTTGGTTGAGGACAAACCCTAAATATTCGTTTTCCTGTAGATGGAATTCGCATTTCGTTGGTTTGCGCTTTATCTCTGCTTCGACCAGGGCCTGTATAATGTTTCGTATGTCCTTTTGGTATTGTTCCATTGTCTTTTAATACATGAGGATATAGTCTAAATAGACGACAAAGCATATATCCAAGAACCTGCTGAGTTTAGTATTGTTCCGTCATTGGAATGTTGCTGGTGGGTTGGATAGTCCAAACAGCATTACCTGGTATTCGTATAACCCGTATCGTGTGCGAAATGCCGTTTTCCATTCGTCCCCTTCGAATATTCTGATATTGTGGTAGGCATCCTTGATGTCTAGTTTCGTATATTATTGGGCCTTTCCCAATTTATCTAATGCTTCCTCGATGAGCGGTAGTGGATATCAGTCCTCTTTGCTGACAGCATTCAGTCCTCGAAAATCCACGCATAGTCTGAGCTTGCCGTCGTTTTTCTTGACGAATAATATTGGTGCTCCTGCTGCGGATGGGGATGACCGTATCCATCCTCTCTCCTGGTTCTGCTAGATGTACTCTTATAGAGCCTTCAACTCTTCTTCTCTCATGGAGTAAAGTTTCATGAATCGTGCTCTGCCCACTAGCACGATCCTGTGGTCCACTTCTCTGTGTTCTGGTGAGTCCATCCTTTCTCCTTCCTCGAACATGTCGAAGAAGTTGGGGTATTCGGTTGGCACCAGCTGTCTTAGAGTCACTTTTTTTCTCGTCGCTTCTTGTCATACCGCGAACCTGGTACTGATCTTCGAGGTTTCTGCAATTGTGGTTTCTTTTTCTTATTGCCCCCCTTTGAGACTATCAGTTTGTTCTCCTTTCCTATATAGGTTTCCGAAGGTCCTTGCTGATATAACGTCGATCTCATTGCGTCGTTCTTCTTGTGCTTTAAGGATGTTTGTTCCTGTGCTTCCAAATCCACAATCTTGTCTTTCTGTTCCATCGAGGCCACCTACTTCTCGTAGTCCTCTATTGTCGATCCTTTTGACAATCAACTGTATGATACGATCTCCTCTCTTGACCTTGTAGTCTTTTTCCTTTAGGTTCACTAAGAGATGATTGATTTCTCAGCGATATTCTGCGTCCATTACCCCTCTACCTGTGGTTAGGCCATGCCTGATCGCTAATCCAATTAGTGGGGCAATTCGTCCATAGGTACTACCTGGTTGTCTGATGGGTATTCCAGTCTTTATTATCCCTTGCCCTTTGGCCACGATAATTTCCTCTTGGATGCTGTACATGTCGTGTCCAACCACTCTTTTCGACCCCTTGATCAGTATCTTTGCAGGGGGATCCAACCGCTTGATCCAGATATCCTCTTCTTCACTTTTTGTAACGGTGATCTGACTTTATTCGTTTTCTCATCTGGCCACTTTGGTCGGGACTGCGTTTATTTTTGGTCATTTGTTTAGGCATACTTGGGTACCCATCTCGCTTCGGAAGTCGATCCATATTTTTTCACAATCGATATTCGAGTTATGTTTCCTTAGCCATGGTATTCCCAGGATAGCAGTATGTTTGACCATATTTGCTACCTGCAATACTATCTTTTCTTGATGAGGTCCTGTTTCCATGGCTATTTCGGCCACGTGGGTATGAGGCCCGCCTTGCTTTTCTTCCCCTTAACCACATAGATGTTTCTTGGTCAGTAGATTTTTGTTAGGGGTATCGAGCGGGTATTGCGGAATCTTCAGTCGATAAAGTCCTCCGTTGCTCCTGAATCGACCATCGCGTTGGTTTCAGTGATCCAGTTTTTTCTGTGTATTTTGATGTTTATTATCAGCTAATTTGATTTGTCCTGGTTGTTATCCGTTGCGTTGATCTGTGCCTTGTAGTCCATTGCGTTCGATATTGGTATAGTCCTGCTGGTTTTTTCGTATTGGTCATCCCTCACACCACTCGTTACTGTGGACTGTTGTCGTTTAAAGTCTCCTCCATTCCTTCTAACTCCCAGCCTCCCATTTCTCGAAACTTCGTATTTTTGTCTGTGCATTCGATCGCCCGACGCCCGGCTTTTCCGCAGCGGAAGCATAGATTGCTGTTCCTTTGCTTTCGAAACTCTTTTGGTGTTATTCTGGGGAGGGTTGGCCATATAGGTCTCCAGCCTTGTCTAAACATCTGTCCTGGACTTCGGAATTGTTGGGTCGTTCCACTTGTCACGTCAAGGTACATCACCTCGCCTTCTCGATTTGTCGTGAGGCCCCGCGGTGGTCCACGCGGTTGTTGGGTCGATCTTTCCCTGTTGCTGCGTCCTTGGTTCTTCCTGTTTACGAGTTCTGCGAACCGCTGGGCTAGTTCTTCAGTCCTGTTGAACACTTGATCCGCGTTGGTCCATGCTTCGTGTAGCTCTTCGTGTATTCCGCTTCAGCGTTGTCCTGGTAGGGTATGCGTGTGTATTCGGCGTCTAGGGCTAACAGTTGTATGTTGTGCCAGAATTCGATAACAATATTCTTTCCTGGAACCATTTTCTCGATCTGGTTTCTTGCTCCCTATCATTTGGCCTTATCCTCGAACTGAGCGCGCAGGTCTCTCTCGAATTCTTCCCATTTGTGCCACTGCTTGGGAGTTGTTGTAACCGGTACTAGTTACTGGTTTAGGATTTTCAGGTACCAGTTAATACTCTTCGTGTTTTGAATTAGTTTCAGGAAACAAGGTGTGCCTCTAGCTTGATAGTATGGGTTTAATACTCTA
Organism: Tuber brumale; assembly: GCA_014065205.1. Taxonomy (NCBI): domain Eukaryota; kingdom Fungi; phylum Ascomycota; class Pezizomycetes; order Pezizales; family Tuberaceae; genus Tuber; species Tuber brumale. The sequence continues at coordinate 183,104 of JACCEG010000202.1, forward strand.
GATGTTTTATGTTTAGTTTTGAGTATCGGTTTGATACTCTATATGTTTTATGTTTGGTTTCGAGTATTGGTTGGATACTGTATATGTTTTATGTTTCGCTTTAAGACTACCTTTTGGAGTTCACATGTTGGGAGAACCAGGTTTTCGGCAGCCTGAGGAAGTGTATTTAAGAACTGCTATCGTTCACATTAGAAGAAGCAGACTTCGGCAGACAGAGTTTTCAATATCCTTGGTTGAACAGTTACACTCTTCAGTTCGCTTCAAGAATGTTTAGTTGGAGACCTACCAAACATCTCAGAGACTTCTGTAGTTGCGATATAATGAGAAGTCTATTCAACAACCTTTTCTAAAGCCTCCGGACCGTATTTCGTTAGTTACCACCTTAGTAAAGAAAAGGCCTGTTAGGCCTACGATTACTGCATCTCCTGAGAGGCAGATACCGTAGTTCCTTCCACAATTGGAGTGATCCATTTCTGTCCTATTCCCCAGAGTAGGGTCTTTGCGAATCTGATCTTCTTGTCCTCCTGTTTGCTGGTCCATTCTTTGGCTTCAAAGTACAGTTTAAGCGGTAGCAGGAATCCTCGGAGCCTGGTTGGTTCTCCGGCAAAGACGCGGAGATTTTTCAACTTGAGTCCTACCGTCGTCCTGGCAGGTCTGAGTCCAGCTACCACGTATTCCAATTGTTCTCCCATCATACTCAGCACATTCAATGGTGCTGGTGGGGCCGGGGTCGTCACTGTCCCTTCTCCTGTCTGTTCTGCTTCCATGTTGCTGTTAGGTGTCGCTGTTGAGACGCAACCAAATGTTAGGTATCCTACCTATCCTTCTATATTAGTATGTTTCCTGCGACAGACAACAGCTTTCTGTTAATTTCCTTATGATAAGGCTATACTTCTCTTCCTCAAGGTGGCGTCGCTTCGTTATCTTTCCTTACCAAGACTTTGATTATTATTCTTGGACCGTTGTCTATGTTCCTCTTTCCAACCCTCATAATCAAATCATATCTTGGTAGAACTCTTCGAAGTGGTAGAATAGAATCTATGCTTGATAGTATAGGTAAGAAAGTATAATAGGTGGTTGCGTGAAGAACTAAAGACCGTGCTCTAGCGGCCTCCTTTTGTAGTCCTTCCCGCTACCCGCTTATGAATCAAAACAACTGTGAGTCATAACCATCACTCATTGTTAGGCGGATGCCAAACTCAAGTATATAACCGAGGGGCGTAGGCCAAAATCTTAGTTCAGAGAATCTGTAGAGGAAGGCTCGTCTCGATAAAAGTAAAAGTAAGGTAACGATTTATAGCGTAAACAATTTTATATTGATAAGATCTCTTCTCCGTTGATTGATGATCTCTCCACAACTCGGACTGAGTCGATCTTACTTATAGTAGCTAGTCGGTACTTCTAATACTCCTACTAACTATGTACCGCTCGCTTTCTTTACGAGTTCAACTTAAGTGCGAACAATGTTTGGCCCAGAGAATGAGCACACCACTCTACGCCTTAGTCGCAGCTTCCTGTTCGGAGCTTCCGATCTTTAGCTCGTATCGACTATGCCGGATACTCTAGACTTAATTGCTATCGTTCAAGTAATCTCTTCCCTTCACGAAGTGATCAAGTTCAACACGCGCTGCCTATGCTTCATGCGAGTAAGAGTCCGACGTACCAACATGTTATGGACTCTTCTCCAGCTATGGCCTTCTACAGAGCGTGCTTCCCCTTAGTCCGCCACCCTCCGCAGAGGGGTCCTGTCACCAGGACCAACCAACATACAGCTGATCTCAGTAGGTAGGGTGTCATCGGTCTGTCCGTTGTATCATCAACTGCAACTTCTGTATGGGTACTGGGGTCTCGGTCTTCAGTTCTTAATTACTCAACAACCAACCGACCAATTTCTCTCAAATGACTTCTTACGTTCTAGCGAGAGTTCCTTCTGTGCTATTGGTAGAAATTCTCTCGGTCGGAGGTCTTGTGCCGTCGTGCAGGGAGCTCCAAACATGTATGTCCGGTTGGTAGAAAATATCTCATACCAAAATAACTTCGACGACAGTGTGGATTTAACACGTGACCTCTTGATAGATGTCACGTGATACTTCCCTTCAGCTATGAACGTGCGGGCCCCATGAGGGGGCCGGAGGGGGGTGTTGGCTCCGGTAAATCGAGGGTCTGTGCGCAGTTACCCTACCATGGGGTCTGTGCATGTGTCTCGGATTTCCATATGCCTAACATGAGCTCCCTCCTACCAGGCTTCGCCTCGAATGCCTTTATAACCATTTTATAATTTTCTTCTAAATACATTTTAAGACTCAGTGTGGTCAGCGTAAAAACCCTCCCGCGTTTACTTGGCCATGGTAGGAAAACCTTTTCCTCACTATCTTACTTCTACCCTTCCCGGCATGTCCGGATTTTCATTATGAAAATTCTCCACCACTTCCTCTGCATTTTCCATACCACTGGCAGGTTCCCCTGTGTTCTCATCTTCAGAACACCCTTGCCATTTCGCGAAGTACCACAGTTCTCACTTCTCTTGATAGCGACCGCGTACTCGCTTCCTGTAAGAACGAATCTCACTTCTTAGGATATTTTCCACTTCCCATTTTAGATCGCCGCCGATATCCTCCGGCTCTCTCAGGGGTTGTTGACGATTGTCATGAACTGCCTCGCGGTAGGGTTCCAATAGTGCGACATTGAATACAGGTTAAATCTTCCATCATGCGGATTTGTTGAGCTTGAAAGCGCGGGATCGGTGTATTTCTATGATTTGGAAGGGGCCGTATAGCTACGGACTTAGCTTCTTCGATTTCCGTCGGGTGCGGATGTTTTTCGCGTTTAATATTACTTTTTGCCAGATTTTAAAGTCCGGCTGTTGTCGAGCTTTCCGGTCGTAATATTTCGACATCCCTTCTCGTGTTTTTTCTAATGACCCTCTTACTTGTTCCTGTATGGTTTTAATCCAGTTTGCATAAAGTGTCGCTCCTGGATTTTGAGCTTCGCACTCCTTCATCCAGTCTGTCTGTGGATGGAACCCGTAGTTCGCATAGAATGGTGACATCCCATGAGCATTGGTTGCTGAGTTGTTATAGGCATCTTCCGCTAGTGGTAGTAGCTGATACCAGTCGTCCTGATTGTAGTTGACAAAACTTCTAAGGTAACCTTCCAGCACTTGGTTGGTACGTTCGGTTTGTCCATCAGTTTGAGGATGGTATGCCGTTGACATTCTTCGCTCAATTTCCAATGCTTTGCAAAGGGATTCCCAAAATTCTCCTGCGAACTTTGAATCCATGTCCGAGACGATTTCGGTTGGTAGGCCTTGCAGCCTCCATACTTCTTTCAGGAATGCATTTGTGACATCCTTGGCCATAGCCGTGGTTTGTAGTCCAATGAAATGTGCTATCTTTGTAAACCGATCAACTACTACCATTATCTGAGTACACCCTTGTGACTCTGGTAGTTGAGTGATAAAGTCCAACGAGATAGATGCCCATGCTGCGTAGGGTATTTGTAATGGTTGCAGTAACCCGTACTTGGCATGTCTAGGTAACTTATTGTGTTGGCATTCATCGCAGGATCGTCCGTAGTCATTGACCCATGCCGCAACTCCTTTCCAGTAGAAGTCTCGCATGATTATTTCCAAGTTTCTTCTTGTCCGTAGTGTGCTGCAACTTTTGCATCGTGACATCCTTCTGCAATCACGGTATATAGTGCCTGACTGTCTGGTACAAATAGTCTTTGCTTATAATATAGTAGATCGTCGGTCAAGGTCCAATCTTGGGGAAAATCCTTTCCCTCGTCTCGCAGCTTAATGAGTTCTTCCCTTCATTGCCTCCACGCTGCATCCGTTTCGATAGCTGCCTGTATTTTGTTTAAGAATTCAGGGTTGAACTGCTTCATACCTTTCTGCAGGATAATAGCATTTGACCTTAGAACTTTTCGGGTACTTCTGAAATATCGTACCAATGTTGATTGTCTTTAGCCGATGCTTGTAGGTAGCTGATGCTAGGTTCCTGTTCTTTGACGATCAAGGATCTTGTCGCTATATTGGTGCTCCCGAATCCCGCGGTTCCCCGCTCCGTTTCTTCTAAGTCGTCGACTTCCATCATGTCTGGGGTGTTGACCTTTTCTACCACTAGTTGTGCTATGCGATCACCCATTCTTATTTGGCAGTCCACATCCTTATGGTTGAAAAGTACGACTTTGTGTTCGCCGGTGTAATCAGCATCGATTACTCCTGCGCCGGTAGAGATTCCGCTTAGGACCGCTAATCCACTTCTTGGAGCAACTCTTCCGTAAGTTTCTTTTGGTAGCCCCACAGCTATACCCGCCCTTATCAATGTTTGTTCATATTTTGGGACAATGTCATCTTGTATGGCATACAGGTCATGTCCTGCCGCCATTCTTGCGCCTTTTGTTGGCAAATATGCTTTTTTGCTCAATCTCTTAACCCTGATGATGGGTTCCTTTCCACCTCTTCGAGGTTCAAGATCCAAATCCTTATCTGCATCCCAGTCCTCTCCTTCAGTGCCTACCCTCGCTACTAGTGATACCAAGAAATTTTCTTCTTTTAAAATTTTCTGTTCGCGATGCGTAGCTCCCTCCTCAGGACGGTACTGGGGCCGTCTGCTTATTGCATCAGGCTTTCCGCCCTTGGTGCCTGGTCAGTATACAATGCGGAAATTGTGTTCTACCAACATTTGAGCCCATCGAATTTGGCGGCCACTCCCGACTTTTGAGGTGACGAAGTATTGTAGGTTCTGATGGTCAGTAAAGACTGTAATTGGTTTTTCCGTTCCGATTAAGTAGTGTCTCCATTCCTTAAATGCTTCGAGGATTGCAAGCAGTTCTTTATCAAGAATCTCATAATTGCGCTCCCCTGAGTTTAAGTTTCTGGAATGGAAAGCTACTGGATGTAACCTTTTCTCAAAATATTGAGAAAGGACGCAGCCGAGTGCAAAGTCGCTAGCGTCCATTTCTACCACCGTTTCTCATTCTGGGAAAAGGTAGTAGAGTATGGGGGCTGTGGTGAACCGGTTATTTAGTTCTTCGAAAGCAGTATCTTGTTCAATTCCCCACTTAAACCTTTTCGGATTTCCTTGTAATATCTCGGTTATTGGCTTGCAAATAGCGGAGTCGCTTTTTATAAATCATCGGTAGAAGTTAGCAAACCCCATAAAGACTTGTACTTCTCTAACTCACTTAGGTGCTTTCCACACCATTATGGATTCCACCTTGCGGGTGCTTATAGACACCCCATCGACTGCCACCATATAGGCGAGGAATTCCACCTCTGTGGCATGGAACGTCGATTTCTTTAGCGATACCGCTAATTGAAAGTCTGATAGACTTTGTAAAACTCTTTTAACCGCTGCGATATGTTCCTTCTCATTCTTTGAGTAGATGGCATATCATCAAGGTAACATACGACTCCAACATCAAGGTATTTCTGGAGAACTTGGTTCATCATATCTTGCAAAGTTGTCGGAGCATTGACCAATCCAAAAGGCATAACCTTATATTTGTAATGTCCGTATCTTGTACGGAACGCCGTCTTCCATTCGTCTCCTGCCTTTATGCTGATCAGATAGTAACAGTCTTTAAGGTCTCACTGGGTGAAGATCTTTGCGCCGGGTACTCTATCTCTGAGTTCGGACATTAGTGGAAGGGGATGTTTGTTGAGGATCGTAATCTTATTTAGATTTCGGTAATCCACAACTAGGCGTAATCTGCCATCAGCTTTTGGTACGAATAATATGGGTGCTCCCGCTGGTGATTGGCTCCGCGTGATTTTTCCTTGCTTGATCATTGTCTCCAAGTATTCTCGTAAGGCCTTAAGTTGTTTTTCAGACAGCAGGTATATCAGGCCCTGGGGGGGGTTGATCCAGGAATCAACTTAATTTCGTGATCGAATGTCCGTCTTGGGGCCAATTTCTCTGCCGTCTGGGCTTCAAACAAATCTCTCTAATGCCGGTATTCTTTCGGTAATGATTCGAGTTCCACTGTATTCTCGACAGCTCGGTTTCTTCCGATGCGACTTGCGTTTGGGTCCCAAGCGACGGACTCATCGTATTCGCACATATCCGCTATTCCTTCATCTTCTTCAACACAGTTCTCACAACACTTTGCGGAGAAGGTCCAGTTTTCCGCATCTTCTATGTGAGACACAGGGTATTTACGATGCCACCAACCAAAAGGAATTATTATTCCATGGTGACCTGCTTTAGCCACTTCACACGACACGTCAGAGATGTGGCGGTTTTTTCGTATTTCCAATTTACTAGGGAGGGTGTAACACTTCACTCCAGAGGGGGCTGACGATCCGTCAAAGCCTAAGATATTAACTGCATTGTCGCGTTCTACAAAGGGAACGGGAAGGTCTTCAACTAGGTCCTTGTTGATAAGGAACACGTTGGATCCCGAGTCTAATAAGACTTTAACTTTGTATCACTTATCGTGTATATGGAGGTAACCGATCCCCTCCGTGCAGTTGTATCGTTTTGGTTTTGGAGCGTCTAGCTCCATGCGGTTGGCCCGAATAAGACATTCTTGGTTCTTTCCTTTGGGCATCGTTGGTAATGGGTGTAGGTAACAAAATGTTTGTTACTACGCCTGCGTAGTTTCGACCATTGAGGTCTCCTCAGACAAAGCAGTAATTCTTTGGCTCTAACAATCTGGGTTTACATACTAAGCGGCATTTCACCGATACGCAATTCTGCGCGACCAGTTTTTCGGCTGAATGCCTTCTTCCGACACACCAGACCTAGGCTCCTAGCAGATTTTCAGGCGGTTATTAGCTATTTTACTCCACGGTCGTCGGGCTCCTGCTTTCACCGAATCCTTTCTCTTAGGACTTCGGTTATCCGTCCAGCTCCCCCAGAGGGGTCTTGCGCACCAAAGCGGTACATCCCTATCCCACACTCTGGCCAGAAGGCACAATAGTACATACGTATAATGCGACTGAGACTCGTGTGGTAGGTGGAACGGCCCGCGTCGGTTGTCCTCCCGTCGTGTATTTGTTATCAGGTAGATCTTGCATTGCTATATCCCAACTTCTTTGGTATACTAACTTGCTTGCACACGCGTAGCTGGCAACCACCAGGTGACTCGAGGAACTTCGTACTGTTGGCTCCCGGGCTATGTGGACAGGTGAACTATCCTCTCGTTCGATCAAGACTCTCCATATATTGATTCTTGTGTTCTAGCTCGTAAGTCCCTCGTGGGGTCCCTTCACTTAGAGATTACTTGCGTTGATCCTGAAAGGAGAGACTCGCTTCGCGCCGCTTTCATCGTTTTTTATATTTCCATTCCCGTAGTTGCACACGGACTACCTGATCCCCATCGTGGTCGGTACCCAATACACCCCAGCCAAAGGGGGTTTCCATTTTGATTCCAGCTTCCTCTGGACCCTGAATACCAAAACGCCGTCGCCGTTGGTGCCAATGAACTGACCAAGGTCAGTTCCTCGTCATCCGCCAGTTTCCAGATCTTATTGACTCGAGCTTGTGGCTGTCCGGGACCGACTCTGGGAGCTAGTTCAGGCTTTACAATAGCCGACCTTGCTCGTCGAGTTCGCATTTTTATCGGTCTTAAGCTGACCATTCCCGCCAATATGTGGGCATCTCCCCAACACGTTTGATAGGTGTGGTTTGTCTTCCCACAACGTGTGCAATCTCCCTCTTTCCATCATGTGTCTATTACACTCTGCGGGATACCGGTATGCGCCTGGGCGAAGTTTGTAGGGGTGGTCTTTGTCGCACCTCCTAACCTGTTCCTAGGCTTCTCCGGCTAATCGTCCCGTTTCCTTTTCCGGGGTGGGGCTCCCCCTCCTTTGACATAAGGTTTAGTATCCCTGTGTCGCTTTGGTTTAGAGTCCCATCAGTCTTCTCTTTTGACATCCTGGACTACTTTAGGTTTAGACGGTTGGTCACGTCCAACTCTCTTTCTGGCTAGCAGTGCTTCTTCTGATGACCCGCATAGCCTTAATGCCTCCTGCCATTCTTGATCCGTCGTATATCCCAGAGCCGACAACCTGCGGACAATTTGTTCTAGAAGTTTATCTTCGCCTACCTCTCTCCAGGATTTCCCAGTCATGCGTGCACGAATATTATGATTGTGCATGATCGTCAGATATCGTTCAATACTACCGTCATAGGTGACCAGTTTCATTGCTCCAAGCGCTAGTCTTTCAGCTTCTACTGGTGCGAATCGCTTCCTCATATCATGTTCAAAGCGGGTCCATGTCGCCAGCTCCGGTTGCTGGGTTTCCCCGTGAAGTCCATCCATAGCCTTCCGGTACCACATGGTATAAGGAAGGACTATATCTCCTCTTGTACGGGCGAGCGCATATATGATAGGTTCGCGGGCATCATCCCTGATTCGTGGGTTTCTTTCCAAGTAGTCGGTGCATTGCAAAATCCAGACATATATGTCTTGAGCGGGTTTATCCTCAAAGAATAGAGGTGGCTCTGATGGTCGCTTAATATTCAGCGCCATCGCGTAGGCAAGTGTTTCTGCCATGCCAGACTCCTCTGGGGTTTGTCCTTGCCTGCCTCGGCTAGGACCACCTCTCCTTCTTCCTCTCTCTCCATCATCATCGTCGTCGTCGTCGTCGTCGTCCCTAGGGTCTCCAGGGTCTCCTCCCTGGGCACCTGAGGGGGATGCATCAGCGGCTTCCTTTCCTTTTTCCTTTTCTCGCGGTGTAGGTGGAGCGTAGTATTCCTCATCGTCCGTTTCTTGGACGGCCGGTAAGGGTGTGGGTCTAGCAGCTTCAGGATTTGTCTGAGCAGCCAACATCCTGTTTATCGACGCCGTCAATACCTTTAGGGTAATGTTCGTCTCATGGTTCTGCTGCTGTTGCTGGTCCTGTGACCTGCGAATCTCTGCTTGTCGACTAGTCTGATCTAGGCGCATTTGTCCTAGGGTACGATTGACTTCTCTTTCCCGCCTGATGCTTTGATTTCGGAATTCTTGGAATTCCGCCCTCAGGTCATTGACCATTTGTTCCAATGTTTGGTCGCGGGCTAGTGCCACCTGGCTTTCCTGCCCGAGTGTCCCATGTAACCTCGTGGTTACCTCTTCATGTTCCTGTTGACGCCTGTCTTGGGTGTCAATCTTCTTCGCCACTTCCCGCATTATCTCCTCCTGTATCCCTTTGACTTCGCTTTCCACACCTGCCCCCTGCATCAACAAGATCGCAATATCGTTGTCATGGACATCCTGTCCATCCGCGATCTGCTGTTGAACCTTAAATAACTTTAAGGTATTATCTTGTGTGGCTCCCTTCAAGTGCTTGCAGGCGATATTGGCTTGGTCTAGTGAAGTATCTATGTCCTGCCTTATTCGTCCAAGAGTTACTCCCAGACGAGTAGCCAACCTTGCTCAATTTGCAGCATGGTCGCTTCCACGCTTAGGTGTGGGGACCCAAGATATCCGTTGTGTACTTGCAGCACTACTGGATCGTTAAGAGGGTAGATTTCCTCTCCGGAAGGTGGGTTCATGAGGTGTTGGCGGGCAGGGACTCCAAGTTGCCGAATCATCGGTCTTGTCCATCGTGTCCAGTCGAGTATCCATAGGTTCACCCGCCATTATTCTCTTTCTCGGATCTTGGGGTATCTCGGCCATTGTGATACTTTCCAGGTAGGCTAGTTGCTCTAATAGTCCTGGATGTGTGATTTCTGGTACTTCGTACCAGAGCTCTTGATATCCTTGAAAAGGTTTAAGGAATAGTATGTAAGGTATCCAATGTGTGAGATACTCAAGAGGTGTAGGTATAAAGGGGTTCGGTTGGTCCGACTCTAGACTCAAAACCTGCATCTCCTTTTTCTCAAGGTTTAGAATGTACTCGTAATACATATAAGGGTGTGTTAGGGCCAGGCCGAGGGGATGCTTAATCCACGGATACCTGTGCCTGAATTGTTTTCTTGGGAGTATTGGGTACTCCAGGCGACGAGGTCTTCTGACTCGGTAGAACTCCACTCAAAGTTCGAACCATGCCAGTTGCGATATATGCTATTCAATTGATCCCTCGTTGGGATCCCGAAAGGTTTCGTGAACCACGAGGGTTCGGTGATGTATTCTTCTTCGACTTCGGATAACTCGGTCTCGAATATTTCTGCGAAGGAATGAATATTGATCGGACAGTGAGGTGCTTTGAAAATATAATTGAAGTTTGAGGGGAGGGTGGAGTTTGATCTGAACTCGTAGTTCATATAGTGAGCCTTAGTAACAGGAGAACTATCAATATACTGTTAGGCGGACGCCAAACTCAAGTATATAACCGAGGGGCGTAGGCCAAAATCTTTGTTCAAAGAATCTGTCGCGGAAGGCTCGTCTGGATAAAAATAAAGGTAAGGTAAAGATTTATTGCGTAAACAATTTTATATTGATAAGATCTCTTCGCCGTTGCTTGATGATCTCTTACCAACTCGGACTGAGTCGATCTTACTTATAGTAGCTAGTCGGTACTTCTAATCCTTCTACTAACTATTTACTGCTCGCTTTCTTTACGAGTTCAACTTAAGTGCGAACACTGTTTGACACTGAGAACGAGCACACCACTCTGCGGCTTAGTCGCAGCTTCCTATTAGGAGCTTCCGATCTTTAGCTCGTATAGACTATCCTGGATACTCTAGACTTAATTGCTATCGTTCCTGTAATCTCTTCCATTCACGAAGTGATCAAGTTCGCCACGGGCTGCCTATGCTTCATGCGAGTAAGAGTCCGACGCGCCAACATCTTATGGACTCTTCTCCAGCTATGGCCTTCTACTGAGCCGGCTTCCCCTTGGTCCGCCAGCCTCCGCAGAGGGGTCCAGTCACCAGGACCAACCAACATACAGCTGATCTCAGTAGGTAGGGTGTCATTGGTCTGTCCCTTGTATCATCAACTGCAACCTCCATATGGGTACTGGGGTCTCCGTCTTCAGTTCTTAATTACTCAACAACCAACCGACCAATTTCTCTCAAATGACTTCCTACGTTCTAGCGAGAGTTCCTTCTGTGCTATTGGTAGAAAATCCCATGGTCGGAGGTCTTATACCGTCGTGCAGGGAGCTCCGAACATGTATGTCCGGTTGGTATAAAATATCTCATACCAAAATACCTTTGACGTCGTTGTGGATTGAACACGTGACCTCTTCATAGATGTCATGTGATACTTCCATTGACCTATGAACGTGCGGGCCCCATGGAGGGGCCGGAGGGGGGTGTTGGCTCCGGTAAATCGATGGTCTGTGCGCAGTTACCCTACCATGGGGTCTGTGCATATGTCTCGGATTTCCATATGCCTCACACTCATGAAAAACATCATATGACCACATTATTGGTCATGTGTACCAACCAGCTAACCTCTTAATAGGTCCTGTGCCGGAAAGTAAATCAACTGCGCAGCCCGCTTGACCTCATGCGCTGCCCCCATGACCGCTTAATAGGTCATGTGCGTGAAAGTAAATCAAACTGCGCAGCCCCCTTGGCCTCGTGCGCTGCCCCCATGACCTCTTTATAGGTCATGTGCGTGTAACCTTTCCACAAACATCTCCGTCCACTATCTGCCACACAACCATGACAATAGCTCCCCTTTCCTCAAACATCTCCTTCCACTATCTGCCACACAACCGTGACAGCGTAGGTGTGGATAATAACTATCTTTGTTGCAGTGATTATCATTGGTAGTAGGTGGAGTCCCAATTGCCGGTAGCCGACTACTTAGAGAGTCACCGCAGATCTTCATTTTACATTTTAATTACTCATCCTCAGGACAAAAAGTGATGTCGGTGAGTGCTGAATGGATTGATGCATATTCAAGGTCCTCCTTACTCCTTCCACCGGTATAGCTTCGATGATCTCCATAATCGTTGACAGATTTCCTAGTTCTATAATCGCTAGACTCTAGCCCTCATTTTTGCCAGCTGCAGGTGCTTGTGCATTCTGCCACAGAAATGACGTGATCAACTGTGCAGCCTTCACCTGCAGATATTTGGTGTTCGTAAGATGTTCTTCACAAGATAGAAAGGTTGAAATAGGTGTGGAAGTAGGTAAAACGTCTTCTTTTGTGGGATAGTTTGCAGTATGTGGGTAGTTATCATTCTCCACAAAAAAGACGGGATAACACATCGGCTAAATATTTCCATTTTCCTGGTCTATATATTATTGTCGTGTCGTATTTTCCAATGACTGTACTCCATTGCAGCTGTTTTTTGGTCAGTGTAGTACTTGTCTCAAGATAGGTTACAGGTAGATGATCTGTAGCAAGGGTAAACTTGTATCCTGCAAGTATGTGGTGGAAGGATGTCACAGGATGCATTATCGCGAGAGCTTCTTTGCTGCTTGTGCAATAATCCATTTAGGCATTAGAGAATTTCCTGCTCTCAACCGAATCAGGCCTGGCATTCGCATGTGTTTCTCCTTGTCCTACCCGTGTTCCTGCTCCTGTGTTGGATGCATCAGGTATTAGACTTATTGGAAGTGATGAATCATATTGTAATGGTTTCATACACTCTGATTTTGAAATAACTCGCTTAAGATTTTCTGTAGCTTGGTCTTGGGTATTGGTCTACACAAATTCGGCAGTTCAGGTAAGTTCCGTTAAGGGTGATGCAATAGTTGTAATGTGAGGCAAAAACTGACTAATATAGTTGACTGTTCCTAGAAATTCCTGTGATTGTTGCTTGCTCTGTGGCTTAGTCCATTTTTCGATCTTTACTGTTTTTTCCACTGCTGGTAAGAGTACTTCATCATTGACAACATGGCTTAGCACCTCTATGCCGGTGGCGAAGAATTCTGATATTTTCCTACATGCATGGAATCGAGCTTCCTTGCTCTGGTGGCAAATCTGGGATATGTATTTTAAATGTTCCGACACTGTATCAGAAATGATGAGTATATTGTCAATCTGTCCCTACAAGAAATGTCCTAAGCAGTCCGCGAACAAATGAGACTCTATATACATCAAGGCCTGTGAGGTGTTCATATCTCCTTGTTTTATAACCTTGTTGACGAAATATCCAAATTGTGTTTTAAAGTATGCTTACTCACATCCTGTGGTTCCACTCTTGCTTGAAAATAGGAGTCGCTACGATGGATTTTACTGCGGTATCTTGCTCTTGCGAAACCATTCAGGATCATTGTTTGGTTTGGTATAGTTAAAACATCATTGCTTGTAATCTCGTTCCTAGCTGCAAGGTCCACCAATGGCCTCATTCGTTTCTTGTCCATCTTTTCTTGTGCAAACATGGGTGCTGCCAATAAAACTGCTTGACATTTGATGATTCTGGCTCTCTCCTTTTCTCTTAGCCATATACTCATGTCTGCTGCCCATCGTTCTGATATTGAGTAAGTAGGTAAAGAGCCCTGCTCCCTTCCTGGTTCCAGGTTTATCTCATGATTAATTTTCCACAAAGGTTGTCAATCTTCTGGTATTTTTAGAAGAAATACTTCCAGGTATTGGTCCTTGACATCTTCAGTGCTAATCACTTCTGCTTGGCTCATGCCACTAGTGGGTGTGCAAATGATTCGAACATGCTGCTTTTCGAACAGGATAGCTAACTTGCCAAACTCAATATAGGCTTTGTGCTGTTCCAGCAATAGTATTCCTATTAGTGCATTGTATTTTGCGTGGTTGCCGACCAACATTCTGGTTCCTGGTGTGTTCTAGTTTCCTACTGAGATGTTCACTAAACAATCTTTGTAACCTTCGGATCATGATCCTTTCATAGCTAGATGTATTCTGATCAGTGTCTTCCAATCCCGAAGAGGAATTCTGTACATGGGTACAAAGGTGGTGTTAATCAAGTTTGCCCTTATTGATCTAGTATCAAATAGGACACTGGCTTCTTTGCCATTGCTATGCATCGTTCCTTCAAGCGGGCTATCAGCTTTAGTGTTTGTTGGTCTAGCTGTCATTGTGCGGATGACTTATTCTTCTTTCTCTATTTCCAAGCCTTTGATAAACACTTCTTTTACTAGATTTTCCTGTTCCACTGCATTGGAGATGACTTCCTTATTCACTTTCGCTTTCCACTTGCTTTGGCCCTTGCCATCTATGCTGAAGCTGTCTCTTGCTTGATGTCCTTTACCTCGACAAGTATACGATAGGCCCTTTTCTTTTCATTCTTGAGCTTTGCTGTGGGGCTGGTTTTTCATTTTCCTATTGTCCCTCGGTCCCTCTTATTGAGAGGTGAATTCTTTCCCTAGTTTCGCCAACATTTCCTTCCTCTAAGTGCCAGTGCTTAGCAGATTGGTATCTATACTCTCTGCATTTTGAATAAACTCCATAAAAGTATCTGTTTCAACATACAGTAATTGCACTTATTGTTACAATCTAGGGCGCATGCTTTTCAAGAACTGTTGAATGAAAGCATAGTCGCTAATAGTATTTGCAGGTAGTCGTGATCATAACATCAGCCAATTGGTTACTATTGTGGATATTCTTTGCATCTTGCCATTATCCACGGGCATGATTGCATGGAACTTGCAATAGGTAACATCTTTCTGTTTCCAAGAGTGGAATCTTGCAGGTAGGAATCCAACAAGGACTTCTCGGGTCATGTATTCTCCACAATGTTCTGCTACTTGGCAAGCTGCTTCGGAAGCTCATCGCTCAGTATAGCGGATCCTATAGTTTCCTCCTTCGGCATCAGTAGTTTGTAATCCATTTATGTGTAGATATAACTTTACTGAATTATACCTCCTATCGAAGGCTTTTGATCTGCGGTCGTCTCCTTCACCAGTAACCTTCCCAGGTTAAGGTAGATTGATACCTAGTTTAGCCGTAGTGACTCGGTTAGGCCTGGGGGTTGGTGGCATTGGTACTTCTGGTGCTTGAGCCCTTGGTCCCACTGTTCTTGCTTCCCCAGACATGTCGTCTGATCCTTTATCACCGTGAGAGCTATCTGGATCATTACCGGGTGGTGCTGGAGGTACTCCTATACCTGTAGGCTTTTTGGTAGATTCTGGGTGACCTGCAAGTGAAGTGTTTGGCAGTTCCGGTAGTTGTTGTGATGATTATCCTGTCGCTTGTTCAGCAGCGTTTCTAGCTAACTGACCAGCAACTGGGTCACTTACTACTTACTCCATTGCTCGAGTCTTTATGAAGGGTCCTTTGGAATCCCTGGTATGTTCTTGGGAAACTGTCTGCGGGGCTTTGCCCTTACTCGTTCTTGGAACCCCTTCTATCTTGATAACCTGTGGAAATGGAAAAAACATGACTGCATCGCCGAAGAAGGGGTAGGACAAGGGTTAATGGGCCTTATTCAATAACAAGATGGTAAATAGCGAATGAAAGTCCACAGGCTTTAGCCGAGCTTGTAGAATAGACTGCTCACTGTATCACAACTACTACAGTTTCCGCGACGTTTGGTAGATCTCAATCTAAACATTCTTGTAGTGATCTGAAGGCAGTAACTATTCAACCAACTATATTGAAAACCCTCGTGCCCCAAGTCTCCCTCTTGTAACATGAAGAATAGCAGTCTTTAAATATACTGCTTGGGACACACAAAGCCTTACAACTCACGACAGGTAAGACTCCACAATAGAAGTCTGGAAACCATACATAAAATATATAAAGTATCAAACTGATACTCGAAACCACTCATAAAACATATGAAGTATCAAACTGATAATAGAAACCAAACATAAAATACATAGAGTATCAAACGGATACTCGAAACCAAAAATAAAACAAATAGAGAATCTAACGGATACTCGAAACCAATCCTATCAGTCTAGAGGTGCACCTCGTTTCTTGCAACAAATTCAAAACTCATACAGTATCCACTGATATCTTAAAATGCCAAACCAATAACCAGCCCCAGTTACAACAAAGGTATGAAGAGGTTTACCCCTGAATTCTTGAGTGAGATACAGGCAGCTATTGGAACAGACACAGCTTGGAGGCAATGGAGGGAAGAACCCATTCGGCTATGACATGGAAGGACATATTCACCCCTGGATTGGACCTAACTGACAACCTACTATATTATAAGCAAAGGCTATTTGTACCAAATAGTCAGGTGCTATACAGCAAGATGGCAGAAGGATGTTATGATGCTAAAGTGGCAGGTCATTTCAAGTAAGAGAAAGCCTGAAAATCACTGTGTGGGACATATACTGGAAAGGACTTGCAGAATTGGTAAACGATTATATATAATCCTACGATGAATGCCCACATATTACATCGCCTAGACACACTAAATATAGAATATTGCAAATATTGCAAATACTCTATACAGCATTGCTGTCTATCTCAGTAGACTTTATCACAAAGCTACTACTGTCACAAGGATACACTCAGAAACAGGTAGTAGAGGATTGATTCACAACGATGGCATATTTCATCGGACAATAGACATCACCTATTACTAAAGATGTCGCAAACGCATTCCTGACAAAGGTATGGAGGCTGCATGGCCTGTTAACCGAAATCATCACAGATATATATGCAAAGTTCCAAGGAGAATTCCGGGAATTCCTTTGCAAATCGCAGAAAATTAAGCAAGAGAGGGCAATGGTATACTACCCGCAAAGTGACAGACAAACTCAACGGAACAAGTAAGTGCTGGAAGGATACCTGCACAGGTTTTCAACTATGATCAGGATGACTGGTATCAGCTACTATTACTAGTTCAACATACCTGCAACAACTCCGCGACCAATACCCATGGGATTTCACCATTCTAGGTAAACTACGGATTGCATCCCTAGACTGAGTGGATGATCGAGTGAGTAGCTTGAAATCCAGGAGCAACTGTCAATGTGAACTGCATTAAGAGCTTACAGGAACAAGCACCAGAGTCACCAGAAAAAAGAAGAGAAGAAATGTCGCAATATTATCTGTGAAAAGCGTGATAAGCGCCACCCTTCTCAATCTGCGACAATGTGGTGTTAAGAGCTAAAATCATGTGAACCCAATGGAAATTGAATAAGCTTAGTCCAAAGCTATATGGTCACTTCCACGTAAAGCAACAGTATGGGTCCTGTGCGTTCAAGGTCCACATATCCAATCGATGAAACATTCAAACTGTTGGCCATGTTGCACTATTAGAGCCCTACTGCAAGTCAGTTCATGACCATCGCCAGCAACTGGCTCGAGAACCGCAGGACAGTGACTGTGATCTACAAAGGGAGGTTGAAAAATTCATAAGAAGCAAGATTCACCCTTGCAGTAGATGAGTACACAGTTGCTATCCCGAGAAGCGAGAACTGTGATACTTCGGCAAGATGGATGTGTGAGCAGAAGATGAGAACAAGTGGGAGCCATCAACCTGTATGGAAAACGCTGAGGAAGTTGTGGAGAATTTTCATAATGAAAATCTGGACATGCCAGAAAGGGCAGCAGTAAGTTAGTGAGGTAAAGGTTTTCCTTCTACAGTGAAGCAAACACGAAAGGTTTTTTACACTGATCACACTGAGTCTTAAAATGTATTTAGAAAGTATAAAAAGTTATAAAGATATTGGTGACGAAGGCTGGTAGGAGGGAGCTCATATTAGGCACATGGATATGTACGACATGTACACTGACCTGTGGAGGGGTAACTGAATACAGACCCTTGATGTTTAGGATTGTCAACAGCTCACTCATGCCCCCTTATGGGGCCCATATGTCATTAGCGAAATTTGGAGAGTTGGGTCCAATAACTAAAATGTCATATCAAGGAAGCACACTTCATAATACTAGATACATCATCACAATCCACCTGGCCGTATGCTGCGGATGGGACGTATAAGACATGACCTCTGGCGATATCAAAGAAGTTGACTGAAGGAATTCTGCGAGAGGCCTATTGAGGTAATAGGCTTCAAAGATAGACTGCCTAAACAATAGAGCAAAGGTGACAAGACGCTTTGGGCGAAATACTCCAAGAGGATCTCCCAGTAGCCCAGGCTATTAAGGACATACCGAATCCACCCACACCATTCTAATATCAGCTGTATCTTGGTTGGACAAGTAAATAGGATACCTTTACAGAGGCCAGCGCACTAATAGGATGCATGCTCAGAATAAAATACCTCGATAGGTCCGTGGCCCTTAAGACATTGTCAGGTTGGACTCGCACTTGCAATTACCACTACATGGCGAGGCATGAACCTGATTACTTCATGACTGAAGAGACTACTAGAATGATAGTCAACAAGACTAATGTCAAGTAAAGGTCTATACAGATATCTACACTGCAGGCCACTGTTAGGTATAACAAATAGCGCAGTGATCTCAATCGAGGAATACTACTCCATTACTGCGAAAGAATGTGATAAGTTTCAGGGACAAGTAGTCTTCACACTTATAAGAATCTGGACATTTGCATATTAAAACCCAATTGGTACAACTGGACCATAGACATTAAAAGTAGTTCGCAATCACGCAGACGCATGATATAAATATCGGAGTCTCTCCCGAGCTCTACAAATGTGATCAATCAACGCAGAAGACATCATATCAATAAAAGTTTTTCTACCCCTTAAATTATTGTATTACTTATCAATCGAGACGTGAATTCCTCCACAGATTCCCAGATCAAAGTTTGGCCTACCTCACTCAGAATTATACTATAGTTTGGCATCCATCTAGCGTAGTACCAATCGCAAGCTCGAGCCCAATGTGTCAATGTCAGCAGCGTTTCTGACTTATCTAAGTCTTCGTTTCTGAGCGTACTTCCCCTTGGTCTTCCACCCTCCATTAATGGGTTATATTAGTAGGACCAACCAACATATTGCTCATCTTAAAACGGTATTTGTGGATTCGGTATCTGCTTAATAGCTTCTACTACTGTGACATCCTCCTGGAGTATTTTGCCAAAAGGTCCACATACCGGCGGCCTATAGTTTACGAAGCCTAACTTCGCAGCCAGTTATATCCATGCGACTGGGTTGGATTGCCTCCATTCCTCTTCCCTTATGTCACCAAACATCCACTCCCAGAAACAGGGGGAACAGCATGCAGTTGGACAGATGGTGGCGTCGTCTATACTTTTGTGATGTGGACTTTATCGACGTGATATTATACTCGCAGGACCCTACTTCCATAATCGCGATAATGATGTCTCGGGCCTATAAGGGGGCCAGAGGTAGGTGTTTGCTGAGATAAATCCAGGGTCTGTATACAGTTACCCTATCATGAGGTCTGTGCACATTGTTGTGCGAGATTCCCCTAGGCCTAACTGCTGTATTGGGTACCGACTGCGATAGGGATCGGGTAGTCCATGTGCAAGCAGCGGAGTCGAAACTTAACACTTTGCAAGTGGCATGAAGTATGTCTCTCCCTTCACGATCCAACCAAGTGGACTCTGAGTGAAGGGAATTCAAAAGGTACCTACAAACCCATACACAAGGAATCAGTATATGAAGTGTCTGAACAGCAAGAGAGGATAGCTGATCCGCGCCTATTACACGAGATCCAACAGTGCGAAGTTCGCCATGTCACTTTACTTGCTGCTTACTACTCATCTACAACCAAGTTACTATACTGTAGAAGTTGGCAGACAGCAATTCAAGATGAACCTGCTGGCAATTCATATAGGACGACAACCACCAGAGGCCTTTCCACCCACCACATGAGTTTAATTTTTATTATATATATGTACTTTCTTACCTTCTGGCCACAGTATGTAGCAGGGATGCAATACTTTGGTGCACAAGGATACTCTGTAGAAGCGCGATGGATAAACCATAACCTAAGTAGAATGATCGGTGATGGCCGGAACCGCTCTGCTAGCATGTAAATGGCTAATCACTGCCTCAAAAGTCTGCTACGATCCTAGGTCTGGTGTGGTAGGAGAAAGCATCTAGTTAGAAACCTGGTCATATGTAATTGTGTGTTGGTACATAGCCACTTAGTAGGTAGACCCCAATTGTTAGAGCTAAAAGACTCAATAGTTTGTCTGAGAAGACCTCTGTAGTTGAAACTATATGGGCGGAGTAAGAAACATCTTATTACCTACACCAGAAACGGATGATGCCTGAATGCAAGAACCCGGAAAATTGAATCCCCGTCACATGGATTGAATGTGATGCTCCCAAACCAAAAGGATATGACTCTCCGCATTGCATTGCATACCTCGCTGTACACAATAATCAATATGATGTTAAAGTCTGGTTAGACTCGGGATCCAATGTGTTCCTTATCAACAAGGACCTTGTTCAATACCTTCACATTTGTGTAGTAGAACTCAACAATGCAGTTGATATCTTTGGCTTTGATGGATCATCAGCTGTAACCGGTACTGGTTACTGGTTTAGGATTTTTATGTACCAGTTGATACTGTTTGAGTTTTGAAAATGTTTCAGGAAACGAGGTGTGCCTCTAGCCTGATAGTATAGGGTTTGATACTCTATATGTTTTATGTTTGGTTTCGAGTATCGGTTTGATACTCTATATGTTTTATGTTTGGTTTCGAGTATCGGTTTGATACTCTATATGTTTTATGTTTGGTTTCGAGTATCGGTTTGATACTCTATATGTTTTATGTTTGGTTTCGAGTATCGGTTTGATACTCTATATGTTTTATGTTTGGTTTCGAGTATCGGTTTGATACTCTATATGTTTTATGTTTGGTTTCGAGTATCGGTTTGATACTCTATATGTTTTATGTTTGGTTTCGAGTATCGGTTTGATACTCTATATGTTTTATGTTTGGTTTCGAGTATCGGTTTGATACTCTATATGTTTTATGTTTGGTTTCGAGTATCGGTTTGATACTCTATATGTTTTATGTTTGGTTTCGAGTATCGGTTTGATACTCTATATGTTTTATGTTTGGTTTCGAGTATCGGTTTGATACTCTATATGTTTTATGTTTGGTTTCGAGTATCGGTTTGATACTCTATATGTTTTATGTTTGGTTTCGAGTATCGGTTTGATACTCTATATGTTTTATGTTTGGTTTCGAGTATCGGTTTGATACTCTATATGTTTTATGTTTGGTTTCGAGTATCGGTTTGATACTCTATATGTTTTATGTTTGGTTTCGAGTATCGGTTTGATACTCTATATGTTTTATGTTTGGTTTCGAGTATCGGTTTGATACTCTATATGTTTTATGTTTGGTTTCGAGTATCGGTTTGATACTCTATATGTTTTATGTTTGGTTTCGAGTATCGGTTTGATACTCTATATGTTTTATGTTTGGTTTCGAGTATCGGTTTGATACTCTATATGTTTTATGTTTGGTTTCGAGTATCGGTTTGATACTCTATATGTTTTATGTTTGGTTTCGAGTATCGGTTTGATACTCTATATGTTTTATGTTTGGTTTCGAGTATCGGTTTGATACTCTATATGTTTTATGTTTGGTTTCGAGTATCGGTTTGATACTCTATATGTTTTATGTTTGGTTTCGAGTATCGGTTTGATACTCTATATGTTTTATGTTTGGTTTCGAGTATCGGTTTGATACTCTATATGTTTTATGTTTGGTTTCGAGTATCGGTTTGATACTCTATATGTTTTATGTTTGGTTTCGAGTATCGGTTTGATACTCTATATGTTTTATGTTTGGTTTCGAGTATCGGTTTGATACTCTATATGTTTTATGTTTGGTTTCGAGTATCGGTTTGATACTCTATATGTTTTATGTTTGGTTTCGAGTATCGGTTTGATACTCTATATGTTTTATGTTTGGTTTCGAGTATCGGTTTGATACTCTATATGTTTTATGTTTGGTTTCGAGTATCGGTTTGATACTCTATATGTTTTATGTTTGGTTTCGAGTATCGGTTTGATACTCTATATGTTTTATGTTTGGTTTCGAGTATCGGTTTGATACTCTATATGTTTTATGTTTGGTTTCGAGTATCGGTTTGATACTCTATATGTTTTATGTTTGGTTTCGAGTATCGGTTTGATACTCTATATGTTTTATGTTTGGTTTCGAGTATCGGTTTGATACTCTATATGTTTTATGTTTGGTTTCGAGTATCGGTTTGATACTCTATATGTTTTATGTTTGGTTTCGAGTATCGGTTTGATACTCTATATGTTTTATGTTTGGTTTCGAGTATCGGTTTGATACTCTATATGTTTTATGTTTGGTTTCGAGTATCGGTTTGATACTCTATATGTTTTATGTTTGGTTTCGAGTATCGGTTTGATACTCTATATGTTTTATGTTTGGTTTCGAGTATCGGTTTGATACTCTATATGTTTTATGTTTGGTTTCGAGTATCGGTTTGATACTCTATATGTTTTATGTTTGGTTTCGAGTATCGGTTTGATACTCTATATGTTTTATGTTTGGTTTCGAGTATCGGTTTGATACTCTATATGTTTTATGTTTGGTTTCGAGTATCGGTTTGATACTCTATATGTTTTATGTTTGGTTTCGAGTATCGGTTTGATACTCTATATGTTTTATGTTTGGTTTCGAGTATCGGTTTGATACTCTATATGTTTTATGTTTGGTTTCGAGTATCGGTTTGATACTCTATATGTTTTATGTTTGGTTTCGAGTATCGGTTTGATACTCTATATGTTTTATGTTTGGTTTCGAGTATCGGTTTGATACTCTATATGTTTTATGTTTGGTTTCGAGTATCGGTTTGATACTCTATATGTTTTATGTTTGGTTTCGAGTATCGGTTTGATACTCTATATGTTTTATGTTTGGTTTCGAGTATCGGTTTGATACTCTATATGTTTTATGTTTGGTTTCGAGTATCGGTTTGATACTCTATATGTTTTATGTTTGGTTTCGAGTATCGGTTTGATACTCTATATGTTTTATGTTTGGTTTCGAGTATCGGTTTGATACTCTATATGTTTTATGTTTGGTTTCGAGTATCGGTTTGATACTCTATATGTTTTATGTTTGGTTTCGAGTATCGGTTTGATACTCTATATGTTTTATGTTTGGTTTCGAGTATCGGTTTGATACTCTATATGTTTTATGTTTGGTTTCGAGTATCGGTTTGATACTCTATATGTTTTATGTTTGGTTTCGAGTATCGGTTTGATACTCTATATGTTTTATGTTTGGTTTCGAGTATCGGTTTGATACTCTATATGTTTTATGTTTGGTTTCGAGTATCGGTTTGATACTCTATATGTTTTATGTTTGGTTTCGAGTATCGGTTTGATACTCTATATGTTTTATGTTTGGTTTCGAGTATCGGTTTGATACTCTATATGTTTTATGTTTGGTTTCGAGTATCGGTTTGATACTCTATATGTTTTATGTTTGGTTTCGAGTATCGGTTTGATACTCTATATGTTTTATGTTTGGTTTCGAGTATCGGTTTGATACTCTATATGTTTTATGTTTGGTTTCGAGTATCGGTTTGATACTCTATATGTTTTATGTTTGGTTTCGAGTATCGGTTTGATACTCTATATGTTTTATGTTTGGTTTCGAGTATCGGTTTGATACTCTATATGTTTTATGTTTGGTTTCGAGTATCGGTTTGATACTCTATATGTTTTATGTTTGGTTTCGAGTATCGGTTTGATACTCTATATGTTTTATGTTTGGTTTCAAGGCTACCGTTTTGGAGTCTATTATGTTATGAGAACAAGGCTCTCGGTAGCCTAGGAAGTGTATTTAAGAACTGCTACTCTTTCCGTTAGAAGGAGTAGACTTCGGCAGACAGAGTTTTCAATATACTTGGTTGAACAGTTACTTTCTTCAGTTCGTTTCAAGAATCTTTAGTCTAAGACCTACCAAACATCTCGGAGACTTCAGTAGTTGCGATACAGTAAGAAGTCTATTCAACAACCTTGGCTAAAGCCTCCGGACTTTGCTTCGCTAGTTACCACCTTGGTACAGAACAAAGCCCGTTAACCCTACGATTACCGCATCTCCCGAGAGGCGGTTACATCAGCCATCTCTGGAGAAAGGTATTATGTACTCTCTCTAAAAGTGAAAATAGGAAACAACAAGGACATTTCTGCAGTGCCATGTGAATTGGCTAAAGCCGGTCCTTATACCGTGATAATTCCATTTGCTTGGTGGTATCCCCAACACCCAATGTCTCACATAGAAGATGTAGAACATTGGACAGTTAACAGAAAAGGTTGTAAAAACTATATTTAAGAGGGCGCAGTAATAGCAGAAATGTTTGAGTATGACAAGATAGTCGCTGTAGATCTATATGCCGGTCTAAGGGAAAGGTTTAACACTATCGCACATAGGGCAGAACTCGCATCATTATCACTAGAATACTAGCCGCATAAGCCTTTATTTGAAGAGAAAGAGGCAGAAAAACTACTACCCCAATGAACCTTCTATTATGAGATCAAGTTGATTCCTGGATCAACTGCCCCAGAGAGACCAATAAATTCACTATCGCAAAGACACCTGAAGTCTTTACAGGAATACTTGGCAACCATCATCAAACAAGAAAAGGTGACCCAGGACCAATCCCCGGCAAGAGCACTAACGTTTTTGGTACCCAAACTAGATAGCAAACCATGCCTGGTTGTGCACTATTGAAATCTAAATTCGGTTCCCATCCTCAACAAACATTCTCCTCCGCAAATGTCTGAACTGCGAGATTCAGTAGCTGATGCTAAGATATTCACCATATTAGAACTCGAAAATGAGTACCACTTGATCAGGATTAAGGAAGGAGATTAATGGAAAACAGCTTTCCAGATGAGATATGAGCACTATGAATATATGGTCATGCCTTTCAGATTAGTTAATGTCAGGGCAACTTTGAAAGATATCATGAACTATGTACTTGAATAATACTGGGACATGGGACTGTTGTATTATATGAACAAGATTTTCATTTGTTCAAAGGACGAAAAGGAATACATCAAAGCTGTCAGAAGAGTTTTATAAAGTCTAACGGACTTTCAATTAGCGGTATCGATAAAGAAATTGAGGTTCCAATGGAAAACCTGTTGAGTTCTAAAGCTAAATTGTGGTAGTCAATAGGGTGTCCAAGAGCACCCACAAGGTGGAGTCCATAATGTTTTAGAAACCACACAAGGCTGTTAGAGATAGGCACGTCATTATTGGATTTGCAAACTTCTACCAACTATTCCGTAAATATCTCTTGGCTACCGATATGCCAATAACCTAGACATTTGCCACAAATCCCAAGAATTTTAAATGAGGAGTTGAGCAGGATGTAGTACGTGAAGAACTAGAAAAGCAATTCATCACATCATTGATATACTACTACTTTTTTCCCGAACGAGATATAGTGCTACAAACTAACGCTAGCAATTTCGCACTTAGTTGCATCCATTCTCAACACATTGTGAAAAAGCTAGATGCAGTAGCAGACCACTCAAGAAACTGAAACTCCCTGGAGCGCAATCATGAAATTCATGATAAACAACATCTCGTGATCTTCGAAGCATTTAAGGAATAGCAACACTACTTGATGAGTGCCGAAAACTCTTTTACAGCCATTAGAAACCATCAAAACCTACAATACTTCCTAAACAGGAAAGTTGGGAGAGGTCGCCACATTCGATAGGCTCTGAAGGTGGTAACTAGCTGAGCAAAGTCTGGAGGGTTTGACGGAAGTTGTTGAATAGACTTCTTACTTTATCGTGATGGCTGAAGTCTCCGCGATGTTTGGTAAATCTCGGACTAAATATTCTGGAAGCGAACTGAAGAAAGTAACTATGCAACCAAGTATCTTGAAAAACTCGGTCCGTCGTAGTCTGCCAGTTCTAACGCTGAGAATAGCAGTTCTTAAATACTCTTCTTAGGCTACCGCAAGCCTTGTTCTCATAACATATAAGACTCTCAAAATGGTAGCCTTGAAACCAAACATTAAACATAGAAAGTATCAAACCGATACTCAAAACCAAGCATAAAATGTATAGAGTATCAAATCAATACTCGAAACCAAACATAAAACATATAGAATATCAAATAAATACTTGAAACCAAACATAAAACATATAGAGTATCAAACCCTATACTATCAGGCTAGAGGCACACCTCGTTTCCTGAAACTAATTTAAAACACAATCAGTATCACTTGATACTTGAAAATCCTAAACCAGTAACCTGTACCGGTTACATAACCTGTTTCGCAGACAGCCAGAGCACCACCCTAATGAGCAAGCTAGGCAACGCTAATACAAAATTTTAAAACCATAATATTTCTTACTATTACAAGTAGCGAGGGTAGGCAATGAGGAAAAAGACTAAGATAGAGACAAGGAGCTGGATTTTGAACCCTGAAGCGGTAGAAAGGAACCTGTAATTAGGGTTAAGAGATTGTTCAAAATGGCATACTTGTCAACAAAGAGGATCAGGATGGCAGCAGGGCATGGCCTGTACACTATAGAGGATAACATTGTCTAGAAATATGGACAATGATTGATATGTATGGAGATAGCTGTGGGGCTGTTCTAAGGAACTTACGGAAGAGTTGCTTTAAGAAGCAGATTCACAGTTGGAAGCAGAATTCCCACAGGAGCTTGTGTGATAGATTCAGATTACAGCAGTGAGCTCAAGGTGTACTATTTAACCATAAATATGTGCACCGCCTGATCAGACTGGGCAATTGCAGAGCCCAAACAGTGGGAGAAAAAATCAATACTTCAGACATGATGGAAGCAGTCAACTTGGCAGAAACAGAATATGAGACTGAAACATTCACAAGCTCTGATATAGTGACATGATCCTTGATTGTCAAAGAAATGGAACCTCGTATCAGTTACCTACTAGCATCCACTAAAGACAATGAACACCGGTATGATATTTTCACAGTACCAGAAAGGTTCCTAATATGAAATGCCGTTATCTAACAAAAATGTATGAAGCAGTTCAATCCTTAATTCTTGAGCGCGATACAGGCGGCTAATGCAAAAGATACATCTTAGAGGCAATAGAGGGAAAAACCTATTACACTGTGGGACAAAGGAAAAGATTTTCGCTAGGATTGGACCTTAACTGAGTATCTTCTATATTATAAGCAATGACCATTTGTACAAGATAGTCAGGCACTATATACTAAGATCGTAGTTGGATGTCTTGTGATATAATGTTGCAGGACATTTCGAATAAGCGAAAACTTAGGATATCATTTTATAGGACTTCTACTCAAACCGACTGGCGGAATAGCTCAACAACTACAGTTGATGCTACGATTTATGTCAACTTAACAAATTGCCTAGACATGCTAAGTACAGATTATTTCAAGCACTGCAAATACCCTATACAGCATCGGTGGCCATCTCTGTAGACTTGATCATACAACCCCCTGTGTCAGAAGCATCCATGAAGATGGTGGTAGTAGTAGAGCGAGGCACAAATATGACACATTTCATCAAACTACTGCTATTGCCTACACCCAAATATTGTGTAAGTGTATTCAGGCAAGAAGTTTGGACCTTGCACAGCCTGCCAACCACAATCATCACGCATATGGACTCAAATTTCGCAGGAGAATTCCTGGAATCCCTTTGCAAGCTGCTAGAAATTAAGCAATGGATGTCAGCGGCAAATAACCCTCAATCTAATAGACAGACAGAACGTAACCACCAAGTGCTGGAGGGATACCTGCGAGGTTTTATCACCTATAATCAGGATAACTGATATCAGCTACTAATACTAGCTGAACATGCCTATACCAACTGGGCAACCAATGCTCATCAGATGTTACCATCCAATGTGAACTACAGATTCCATCCACAGACTGATTGGATGAAGGAGGGAGAAGCTCAAAAATCTTGCAGCAATACTTTACCCGAACTGTATCAAGATTATATATGAACAAGCACAATGGTCGCCAGAAAAGACAAGAGAAGGAATGAGAAAATAGTCTAACTGGAGAGGTAGACAGCAGCCAAACCTCAGGATCAGTGACAAAGTAATGTTAAATTCGAAAAAACATTTGCATGAGACAGATATCAAAGAAGCGAAGCCTGCAGCTATACAGTCCTTTCTAAATTTTGTAAAAGTCCAGATCATAACCTCTTCAAGCTTCACATATCTGATAGATAGAACATTTATCACCTATTCCATGTCATATTATTGGAACTCTATCGCGAATCATTTCATGGCAAGCATCAGCAACCCTCTAGGAAACTGTAGAACATTGTAGGCAATCTACAATTGGGGTTGAAAAAGTAGCATGAAGTGCGATTCACTCTTACAGGAAATGGATACATGGCCACTATCAAGTGAAGTGGGAACAGTGGTACTTCATCAAATGGTAACGGTATTCAAAAGATGAGAACGCATGGGAGCCATCCACTAGTATGGAAAATACACAGGAAGTTGTGGAAAATTTGCGTAATAAAAATCCGGACATGTCAGGAAGGGCAGAAATGTGACGGTGAGGAATAGGTTTTCCTGCCCTGGCCCTGTAAAAGTGGAAGGTTTTTCACCCTGACTACACTAAGTTTAAAATTGTATCAAGAAATATTATAAAAGTTTTAAAGGCATTGGAGGCGAAGACTGGTCGGTGTGAGCTCATGTTAGGCATATAGAAATCTCACAGAAAGCCAACAGACATCATGGGAGGGTAACTGCATACCACCCATCGATTTGCCAAGGGGCCAACACCACCCTCCGGCCCTCATTCGGGACCAGCACATCAATAGCAAGATTTCACAAGTTGTGTCTGGTAACTCAAATGTCGCATCAAGGAAGGTCATATTATGATATTATATAAGTTGCGGCAGTCCATCCGACCACAGGCTCATCCTCCGTCTCCTCTACACACCCGGCGATTGAAATCAACCCTCCACGCTAGGTACTCATGAACCATCCACCCCCCCTCTCCTCCCACGATGGCTTCGGCCTAGGAGTGACGGCCATCTCCCTCCACCCCTTACTGGCCTCTTCTGCTCTTTTGCGCGTCGAGGCTTTCCCTCCCTTGAGTTCCGGTACTGCTTCTCTGCTGCCCGTTCTCGCCCCCTTCCTCGCTGAGCGAGGCTCATCCGCACGGTCGGCGACCGTTCGCTTCGCATGCTTCAGACGGCTGGGAACACGGTTCTGCAGTACGCGAGGACTACTCTTTAGGCCTGACGGTCGACCTCGCTCTTCTCCTTCTCGGGGGATCTCCCTTCTTCGTTTCCGTTTGGCGTTGGCTGGGTGGACGCCTTTCTCCCGGTGTACGCGATCTCCGTGGGGGAACGCCGCGGCTAGTAACTTCGGGGTCTGTCTCGCTTCGAGATTTGGCCATACCCACCTAGTCTTTCGGTTCAAGTTTGGGTTTTTTTCTTCGGTCGGGGACCGCCTAGCAAGGCACGAACACGATTACCGATAGTTGACATCGTCGCGTTCGGTTTCCTTCCTGTTCCGGCGGCTGGATTGGCTTGCACCCTACTGCTACACCCTCCCTCGGCTGGCACCCTACTGCTCCATTCTTCCCTGCCCTCGCCTCGCCCACAGAGGGCCCATTCTCGGTTGCAACATGTTGCCGGCGCGTTTATCTGGCTTGGTTGTTGTGCGTTCTACTTTGGCGCGGTTTTTCTTTTGTTTTTCCGAGATGTTCCGGGTGGTTACCTTCCTATGTTTTCCTGCTTTCTTCTAAGTTAGGCTTCTCCTATTCTCTGAGTTCGCTTGCGAGGTGGGGACGGGTTTTTCTTTGAGCCGAGATGTGCGGTTAGGCCCATACCAGAGGGTCTTGGAGATACGGTCGGGCCGGGCGGGAGGAGGATATAGGTTTTCTTCTATGCCATAGCTAGCGCTGCATGCACGGTTCTTGTACCTTAAACTAAGCAATCANGCGCTGCATGCACGGTTCTTGTACCTTAAACTAAGCAATCATATGAAGATAAAAAAAAAAAAGAAAAGAAAAAAAAAAAGAACATCCGACCACATGCTGTTCGCAGGATATATGACCAGGGACTTTTCGGGATATCTTAGAAGTGGAATTTAGGAAACCCATGGAAGGTGCATTGAGATAGTAGGCTGCAAAGTTAGGCTTGTGAAACTATAGGCCAAAGGTGTTGGGATGTTTTCGGTGAAATACGATAAGATAATGTCCTGGTAGCAGAGGCTTTTAAGTACATACCGAATTCACCCATAACCTTCTAAGATCACCTGTAATATGGTTAGTCCCAGTAATAGAACCCTTCTATAGAAGACAGTTGACCAAGGGGAAACACGAACAGAAAGGAATACATAGATAAGTCGGAGACACTTAAAATATTGACATATTAGAGTCCGACTTGCGATTGGCACTCCATGATCTACCATGAACCTAATCACTTTATGACTGCAGAGACTACCGGAATGATAGTCAATAAGACTTTAGTAATATAATAGTGTATGTAGACAACTAAGCTAAAAAGAACTGATTGGTATAACAAATAGTACAGTCATTGCGAGGGAGGAATACATTTCCGTAACCGCAAAAGGGTATGCGCAGTTTCTGGGTCAAACGGTGCTGCATTTATCAGATTCTGGACATTTTCGTATTAAAACAACAGTCGCACTTTATAGGCCTAGTAGTTAGAGGTATTCTACAAACACTCCAACATGGGATATAAATAAGGAAGTACCTGAGAAGCATTACTGACATCATCGAGCAATGGAGAAGAGATCCTATCAATATAATATCGCTTGACGTATTAAATTTTTACCTTACTTATTTTGGCGAGAACAAGCCTTCTGCAACAGATTCTCTGTATGAAGAGTTTGCTTATATCTCTCAATTTTTCCACCTGAGCTTTGCGTCTACCACACACTGGAGGACTACGAAAGAGAGCGAGGTCGAGGCAGACTAAATGCTACTCAATATATGAATGAGGTGCTGATACCACATCTTATTCTATATCGGGAGAGTCTTTACAGAGGGCCTCACAGGCTACACTTTATGCAGGATAGTGCTGGACCACACCAAGCAAACATAATCACACACTTTCTTGCTCAAAGTAGGATGCAGATATGATCCTGGCAGGCCTTGTCACCTGATCTCTCTCCTATTCACAATGCCTGTTGCATGCTCAAGCAAAGGCTTCAGGCAACCGTACTCTGGCATTGAATATGACGAGGAGCTCAGGCAAGCAGCTCATGATGAGTGGGAACTAATACCACTAAGGCTACTTCACTCCTGAGTTGACTCAATACCGCAGAGAATTAGGCAGTACATGTAAATGGGGGACATACAAAGTGGTGATGCAATTACTACCTTTTCTTCTTTCATTTTGCATATCTCTAAACATTTTAGGGCATGTCTTGTTCCTACCTCTAACCTTCATTATATCCCGGATTATAGAGGTTTGCCACAAAACTCTTTATTGCCTTTGAGTGGCATGTCTTGTTGACAATGAAACTCAACAATCAGGGTGCGATAATGATGTCAAAATGAAGGTTCATGAAATACTGGTCCAATCAGTATTTAACAAACCTTCATTTTCAAACAGTGTGGGTGTGCTGTGGCAACCAACTACAACCCCAGATTTTTAGAATAAAGAAATAAAAAAGAATAATTATGACAATAGAAGTGCCAATATGTTCCTCATGATAATTATCCATGTTTTTTTTATAAGATACTTTTTTTGAATTGATTTTCCTGGCAACCAGACACACTTCTACAACTTGTAAATTGTGGATTATTACAACTTGTGATTGTTGCCGTTGCCACCTGGAACCGACATTTTGTGATTATCAAGGTTTGAAAAAACCCGGACGACCAGACGCGGCCTTATTTTCTCTCTGTTTTTGAATTCGCGATCTTTCATTCACATTGTGTTGTCCGCCCAGTGGGGGGGGGTGCCAAGACTTTCCACCCGGTAGTTTGTAACAGAAAAGCTGCGCCAGGCTTTTGTGATAAGATTAAGAGCCGCCAAATGCCAGAACAGTCGCCAAGCCAACTAGCGCCGCAACCTCCTCGCATGCTTTCATCATAATCACGTGAACAATCATCTGGGTGATTCATCTGCTTAGAAAACTAGGGAAGAAAAAATGCTAAAATAACCTTACAACATCCCAATATCGTGATAAATCCTCACCAGAGATTACTGTCAGCTGCTGCAATTCCGTCCCAAACATTCTCTCGTTTCGTAAAAAGAATATGTGAAATCCGAGAATAGACTAAGGAACATTGTAAACTAACGCATATTGCCACGAATCCCTCACTACTAAGAAGGTGGGCAGGGCTACCACTTTGTTCCCCTATAATCCTTATGTCTGATGATATCGGTGCCCTTATTGCCATTTGCATGCTGCGTTATGTTTTTTAAACAGCTGACTTTCCGGAGACGAAAAACTTACGATACCGCCGTAGCAGGCGATCACTCGGCAGCAACGAAACGCCAAGCACTAGTCAGAGGCGGCGTAAGAAAAGATTTTCACAACTGTGTTCTCACTCCAAAAGCACACGCTCTCTCTGGTCAACTCGATTTGTTTTTCTCAAACTAACTCTCTAACTAACAGTAAATAACAGACGTATAAATAACTGATCCAAAAGAAACCCTTCCACCACCCTCCACACTCACCCGCTGCCCCCCCGTTCCCTGTACCTCCGCACCAGTCACCATTCCTTATGCCCACTCACAAGCTAACGTCAAAGAAGGACAGAAGAAAACGCCCCGCTTCCCCACCTTCCCGGCAAGGTATTGTCCGCACGGCTGTACCGCTCCCACAGCGACAGCGATCCCCGAGATGCGATACGGCGAGCACTAACACGAAGAGAACGAACGGCGATCAGCTATGCGGGTGGCCGGGCGGTGGTAAAGGGTGCACCAGCAAACGGTGAACGAGCGACCGGTCCACTGCCCCCCAGTGAACAGTACACAGCGTCCCGGCAAAAAGGGGAACGGCGAACAAAGCAACGGGTGCAGGAATGGATACGGGAATGCAGAAGAGATAATGGTGCTGGAAGGATGTGAGCATGCCGAGCATGTTCTGAACATGTCCAGCATGTCCTATACATGCTGGACAGGTTCTGAGCATGTTGGGTATTGTGTGAGCATGCCGAGCAGCATCTCCGATTTTCCCTCATTTCCAACAACCTTGCAGTAGAGGTGCCGGACGCAAGTCTTAACATTGCTCACTACAAGTCCATGGGCTTGTACCTCCTCACCGGGGGTAGTCTTGAACTCGGGCGGTTTTCTCACCTTGTCAGTTCTCAGTTGTGTCCCTACTAAAACCTTGAGTTTTTCCGCTTTGTCAGCCTGGTAGATGATACGCTCTGCGTCTAAATGTTAGTCCTAGATTGGTAGGTGTTATTTACGATTGTATACTAATGGCCCCGCAGATGTTAAAATTCTCCTCCCTCCTCATGCCTTTCTAATTTTGCGATCGGAAGGGCAATCTAGTGGTTGCCATGAACCGGCTTGTGTCAACCCAGACCACGCACTCGAGCCGGCTTGGCTCGTGAGGAAATTGAAACGAGCCGCTCGAGATTGGCTATGAAGCTGGAGCTTGCTCGAACTGGATTTTGTTAGTAGGCGCTGGATATTACTCACTTAACTAGGCTGAAAGCACTGCTGTGTGGTTGAGATGAGGAGAGAGTATAGTATTGGGATTCTTTCCTAATCTTTAGCGCCCATGCCCTCAATAGATTGCCCGTGAAAGATAAAATAAGTTTGATTTAAGGTAATAATGTTCTGGTATCAAATTTCATGTAAAGGAGACCCCGTTTAATCTATTCATCATAGTTCATTCGATATGACTTACTCACCCCACGGACTCCAATGGTCGGTACAATTCCCTTGAAGAAACCCATTTCTAATATTTAGTTGGCTTTTTCCTGCTTCCCGGCATCAAACCGAAGTTCTATTACGATACCTATGTCCGCCCCTCCACTCCTGCCAACACCCCGTGAGATCTGTATAAAAAAAAAGAAAAAGAGGCAATTGAGAAAAGCAGAATCATCGCACATGGTACGCATGTGGAATAGGTTGTCTTGGAGGGCTTGAGCCTGCGACCTTCCCAGCTCATGGTAAACGCTAGGGAAATCTTTGTAAAAATTAGAAAAAGTATTGGGATCATAAATGTGGGGGATCCCACAGCAAGCTTCAATTTATCTTCCACAATCAGATGCTGCTCCGCTAGCTCCCCGAAGGGTTTGAGCCCGGGATTATTTCTTTTGGCCCGGTGGGTAGGCTTATAGCCTTGCCCAAGCCGAATCCACTGCTTACCACACATGGGCATAAGTGTGGTTATTTCAAATGCCCTTCTCGGATTCGGGAGTGTGTTAATACTGGGAGAGATGGACAGAGTGCAGCTGGAAAGGAAGAGACCTGGAATGACATGGTATTTTTGATACCACTTCCAATTGGGTATTATTGTATATGATAGGATTATTATTGGAAAAGGCCAGAGTGTGAAGAGATATTTTGGCAAGTTGGGAATTCATAGGAAGACCGCTTATCCTTTAGCTTCCCCTTACCGAAGGCCAAACCAGCGAACAATATCTATAGAACGTGAAACCTATTTGATGGATTCATTCTTAGAGACAAAGTTCATTTACTTTAGGTTTTCTGGATAAGTTCCGGTACATCTCCTGATTTTGATTACCGAATCAACTCTTTGTCCTTCCATCCAATAAAGACAACGTTCCCAACCTCCCCGGGCGTCGCGGGCTGGGTGGGTGAAGGTGAAGGGGATCGGATATGGCATTCGTCTTTTATAAAGCATCCTCCCATGCACCACCTTCAGTCCTGTCTGCATGTTAAATCGGAAGGACTGCACGCTTGGGTTGACCGAGGAGAAGAATGAATACAGTCACCAATTGTAATCCGCAAATACCTCCGCATTCTCCCCCATCCTCCCTTGCCATCCGTTCCACTAATCTTGGGTAATTCATTTTTCTCTCGAGTTCCGGATAATAGAAAAGAGTTTCTGTGCAATTCTATCATGCATCGTCACTCGGATGCCTGGTTCACAAAGTATCTGAGATGACAAACAATCAATCAAGCTTTAAGGCGAGCAGAACCTGATACTAAGAATAAATATGACCGTGTTTTGGAGGGAAAAAAAACAAAATGCTTTTTTCCCTGTTCTCCCATTCATCAGTGTACCCAAAGCGGTCCTTATGGTAACCAGAAGTATCCATCTACATCAACATGACTCTGGTCAATTCCTAGATCCTGATACTGAGAGAGGTAGAATAGGTGTTAGAATTATTTGTATTCATCAACATATTAAATTTGTATATCCAACATGTGATATTCAAGTTGTAGACTAGGTATAGTACGTCTGACGAGAGCGTGGAAAAGAGGTTAGATGGGAGGAAAAGCGTGGCTCAGCAGTAATTAGCAGACACCCTAGCTGGCTCCATGAATGGACCTTGCCAACACGATCACGTCCAAAATCTGCTTGGAGTGGGTGTTTGAATGTGTTGGTCTCCTCTGGCGTGCTTACTGCATCGCCAGTAGGGCCAGCACCCCACAAACCAATATCCAATTGAATTGTAGGGTCAACAATTACCTATGCCACACACACAGATTGCATTAGCCAAAGTTTCCTGGCCATCTCTCCAACTTTATAAATAACGCCAACACTAGATGTGAAACGGCTGCAGCACTTAGTTCGAGACCAATGTACAATTACTCCAGATCTCGTGCATTGCTTGCGCCGCTTAGGCCGCTTGTTTTGCGCATCGTAGTATGCACGAAGACAGTTCGTAATCATCACGCAATGCCTGGTTTACCTGTATCTAGGAACCAGAGGTGTGACCGGCTGGCTCACCTTCTCCCCTCTGATGATGATTTCGATCACCCTCTTTTGCTCCAACTCCACAATCTATGGTTCGAGCGCTATCATAAATGTGCAATGGAAGGAATAGCCTTAGGAAAGGCAAACGTAGTTCTCACTGTAAGATCCTCCCCTCTCAGCCAGGATATACAGTGTTTAATTTATATATAGATGGAATTAATGGACCAATATACCAAGAATATGGAGTTAAAGGGAGAGTTTACCATTCGTGGAGCTCTAGGTAAGTGATCACAAGACATTATTATTATGCTACTATTAACATTCAGTTGCAGAACGTATTGTCTATCAGGCTAAAATGCAGAAAAAGATCCAGTATGCGGATGGTATCCAGGAGGGACTTAATAAGATTGCAGAACTTCCTGGATTTTTTACTATTCTCATGCAACTAGTCGGAGACCATAGAGTGGCACTTCACAATATTCAGTCTAGCATTAAAAATCTCTTCCGTGAGGTCTTGGCACATCAGCACCCACCAAGTAGTCATGGGACTATTGTTATCAGGAAAGCTGAATATAGTGCCAATGAATATGCGGCTCTTATTGCATTTCTGAAAATGCAAGATACATGGCATCCATCATTGTGTTGGAGGGAGGCGCCATTGCCAGGTAGGTTACCAATTTTTGTACTGTAATCGCTTGTAATTACCTACAATGTTGACTACTTTGATTCTCTAGCATTTTTTGCTTTTTATTATGTTTCTTTTAAAATGTGACCACGTTTCAGGTAGCATTCTGGAGAGACAACAACATCACCACTCACCCTGAGTGTCCATTCAAGTTCCAATATGCATCCGATTAGAGCTTCAAGGCAGACAGACTATATTTTAATGTTCATTGTCTAGGATCATTACTAGTTATTACAGATATTGGTTAACCTTGAAATATAGTCGCTATCCATAAGTTATACTGGATGATCTGTTGAGGAGCCAAAATTGGTTATACTTAATATGATTCCAAGTTCCACAAGGGGAATGCAGGTTTGTGGACATGCTGCTGCGTGGTTATAGTTATAAAGTACAAAATCTTTAGTTTGTTGAGAGGTAGGCACAGTTTTGTCAATTATTATTTTTACATCAAATATAATTACTCATCTAATTTGAGGTTTCGGTGTATGACATCCATTGCCACTCGGTGTCACGCATTTGAGGTTACATGTGGACTAGTGTCCTCAGACTATATAATATTAAGTATAATGTAGTTTATATAGAGTAGCAGCTTCAAAAGTCCGGGAGAATCATGAGAGATCAGAATAGATTTGGATTGTTAGGGATCTCCATAGATCATGATATTGTAGGGGTATTTCTGCTCTTAAACATCATTACTTTAATTGCGTTTGTGGTGCTCTCAGTGATTAGGAGATATGTCTATCCCCTGATCTATCCTTAGCTTGCATCTTCATGGATTAACTTGCACACCATCATTCCACTAAATAATGTCTTTAGTCTTCCTGGTATTTCGAAACCAGGCTTGCTAGGAGAGATAATAAATTCAATTGAACTTAGTGACCAAGACTTCCAATGGGTCGCGGGTTCATTGGGTTAGCCCGGGCTCTTCGTTGGGCTGGGCCGGGTTCATTCGGCTGGGCTCAGAGTGCAGCTTCTTGGGTTGGCTTGGGTTGGGAACGTCTCAAGCCCGGGTTGCCTGACGAACGCGACGAATGTTTTACCTCGTGTTTGTGACCTTTTGCACACTCTCGAGTTGTTATCACTGGGTGAACGATAGTCTGAGCACACGGAGTCAAGATACTGAATTGGCTCTTAGGAGAAATGTGAGAGCGGAAAGAATTTCAGATATGGATAGTGTAGTCAACAGCTAGCCTGAATAGTGACTAGTGGTCTTGGAATATCACTCGTTCTAAAGCTTAGAAAACGCGTACTTGTGGCCAGCAAGCTATCTGAGTCTCCCTTCCTTCCATCCATCCTCCGCAGACCCGCCATTTCCCACCCCCACACCACACCCCCCCCCGTTGGTCGTGAATGGTTTATTAATCCCCCTCAGTATGTTATCCCCTCTTGCCTTCCGCTCAATTACATACTAGCCTATTTCCTAATAGTCTAACCCGTTTATAGCTGGTGGCTAGAAGATCGGCAGCAAAAAGAGTATCCTACACTTTCATCCTGGGCTATAACTCTATTGTCGATTGCGGCAATGTCTTCAGAACCAGAGCGTGTCTCCTGCGGAGCTAAAAGAACGATATCGGATGCATGCCACTCCCACAATCCCCTGATGATTCAGGCAACCCGATGTCTCCGGAGCTGGCAGTCTAGCTAGTTGACCTCGCACAATCTTTCTCGAAATATTCCTATGCTAATTTCCCCCTAATTCACCTTTCTTCCCCCTTCTACCATTTCTCATCCTGTATTCTAATCATTTTACCCTACTATATATCTAATTTTATATCAATCTTTAAAGGCTCTGTTTCGTTTATAGACCCAATGGGTTAGCCTAGGTTATCTCTTGTTGGGTTGGGTTGGCCCTTTTTTTCGACCTGGGTTAACCCATTGGAAGGCTTGTTAGTAACTTAACTTGCATCATTTTGTGCTTTAATGAGACTACTTTATGGGGCAAATAGAGACAGATCTGTAAAAGAACGGATTCATATAATTAAATCCTCCTCGTGTTTTCCATGCGAACCCTGTGTTCTACATCCTCATATTGGCACATTCCCGGAACAATACATTTAATACCAATTCTCACATTACACTTTCCCGAACAATAATGTATTGTAAACAGAATATAGTCACCTACACTTTCTATTCACCTTCTCAGATGATGGTTCCTCCTTCCAAGCTACCATATCTGCCTTCTAAGGCTGCACTTGGAATAGTGTTACTAGGGTTGCAACTTCATTCACTGTGTGATCCTCGTGTCTAGTGGCAGTGGCGCTATTGTTGCCATGCATGTACTTTGGCAGCTCATGGTAGACGTGCTGGACACAAGTCTTAATATCGCAATGTCCAATTCCACGCTCTGGTACTTCATGACTGAGAGCAGTTTCGAATACCGGCAGTTTTGCTATAGCATCAATTCCTGCTTGTACCCCACATGAAACCATGATTGTCTTCTGTTCCTTTACTCTGTAGATGATACCCTCTGCAGCAGTATGTTAGTTGTTAATCGTTTTCTACAAGTTATGATATTATACCAAAGACCCCACTCATGTCAAAAGCCTCCTCCCACCTCACCTGTTGCTTTTTCGTTCAATCCAGCAACCTTGATAGACATTAGAAATAGTATTGGGATTTAGATACATGGATCTTACGGTCAGGATCACATTGCTTTCCTCCGTCATCGTGTGCTGCTGTATAAGCCCCAGGTAGTGTTTAAACCAGAGTACGAGCTGCAAGGTATTAAACTTGAGAGTAGGTCGACAGTCCCGATTGCGCGGAGTCCTTCTCCTGCCAACTGCAAGCATAGGTGTAGTTATCACCAGCGTCTGGTGAAGATCAGAGAGGGTGATCATACAGGAGAGAAATGGGCAAAGTGCAGTGGGGAAGGAAGAAAGGGACCCAGAACGAAAACAGATTTTCGACAACACTTGCAATAGGGTATTATCGTATGTGAGAGCGCAATTTGTGAAACTGTACATAGTTTGCAGAGTGGATTTGGCAAATTCGAGAACTGATAAGAAGCGAGATCATTCTTTAAATAGGCCTTGTAGAAGGCGAAACTAGCTAATTATATCTATCAGACATAATGTCTATGTGATGTACCCATTCTCAGAGACAAAGTTCGCTTACTTTAGGTTTCGGAATACATTACAGTGCATCTCCCAATTTTAGCCACATTCCGGAATCACTGATTTGCTCTTCCATCGAGTAGAGGGCAGAAGACAGAAGCAAGTCATCAATCGTAATCCGCCAAAGCTTCTGCCCACCAAACCCATTCCTCCCGATCCTGGCATTCCTTCTATTCCTCTAAACCTTGCTGTTTGCTTTTGCACGGGTCTCAAATAATGGAGTGGAGTTTCCCGGAATGCTATCATGCATCGTCCCTTGGATGCCTGCTTATCAAAATATCAGCGATAGCAAACAATTAACCATGCATTAGGGCGAGCTGATACAGATATGAAGAATATATGAGACCGTGTTTTGAGGGGAAACAAATGCAAAACCATCGTTTGCTTGTCCTCCTATTCGTCAGCGTATCCAAAGCGGTGTTTATAATAACCAGAAGAATCTATATCCATCAACATAACTCCAGTCAA
This sequence comes from Tuber brumale, assembly GCA_014065205.1. Classification (NCBI taxonomy): domain Eukaryota; kingdom Fungi; phylum Ascomycota; class Pezizomycetes; order Pezizales; family Tuberaceae; genus Tuber; species Tuber brumale. Next base: position 222,879 of record JACCEG010000202.1, read on the forward strand.
TTCCTAGATCCTGACGCTTAGAGAAGCATGACAGGTGTCAGTACTATTTCTATATGTCAACACGTTAAATTTGTGTATCCGACATGAAATAGTACAGGCCAGGTATAGCAGGTCCAGTGCCACCAACCATCCCGGGCGCCGTACAGGGCCCTGGCGGACTGTAGTCCCGGGCGTCCCGGGCACGGTGGGTGAGGACGGCAGAGCATGGCGTCCGCATTTCATAAAGATGGCCGTCCTAGGGGTTGACGCCCGGTCCCTGGAGTCTTAGTATAAATGGCATCTTCCGGCGGCCATATGTAGGGCTCACCCATTACCCGCAGGACCCGGCAGTCACCTATAGGGCCCGACCATTACCTAGAGGGCCCGTCCGTCCTGGGCATTCTCCCATGCACTGCTATCCGTCCAGTCTGCGCCCGAAGACGGACGAACTGGACGCTTGGGTTCACTGAGAAGGTCTGATAAGAGCGCGGAAAACAGGTTGTATGCGCGGGAAAGCCTGGCTGAGCAGTTATTAGCAGAGGCCCAGCCGGCACTGGAAATGGACCATGACAGCCCGATGGGCTCCAAAACCTGCTGGGAGTGGCTGATTGAATGTGTTGGTCTCCGCGGCTGCATTCACTAGTACATACTACCTCACCAGTAGGGTCAGCGCCCTACAAACTAATGCTTAAGTGAATTGTAGGTTGAGCAATTACTTTATGCCCCACACAAGATCACATCAGTCAAGCCTCCCATGTAATCGCTCCAACTTTATAAATAAAGCCAGCACCAGATGTGAAATTGCTTTCTCAGTGGGTTCCATAGCAATGTACAATCACTTCTGACCTCGTACTTTGCTTGCGCCGCTCGCTCAGTGTGTCACCCAATGCATGACGACTGTTCCTAATCATCATGCAATACCAGGTAGAGCTGTATCTAGGAACCGGAGATGTAAGCGGCAGGCTCAGCTGCTTTCCTCGGATGATAATCATCTTAATCCTTTTCCACAACTTCACAATTTCTGGTTCCATGAATATCAAGCCATGTAATGGGTTGACCCGGGTCGAAAATGAGCCGACCCAACCCAACCCAAACCCAACAAATGTTCAACCCACCCAACCCAACCCAACGAAGAATAACCCGGGTTTGCCCAACGAACCCGTTGGGTTTTGAAAAAATGGGAAGCTACTCTAGTTAAGAAAAAGATGATTATATTAGGTATTACGAGAGTTATATGCTTGCAATAGTACAGAACCAACTAGGGTAGGGGAGGCGAATAGAAGTAATAGATCATACAGAATGAGGGGGGAAAGAATGGCATAAGTAATAAGAGTGTAACTAGGAACCAGAATGCCAACTGCGGAGACACTGAGTGGCTTGAATTGTTTCCGGATGGAGAGAATGGCGTGAGTCGGATATCATCCGCTTCCCACCTGAAAATACTCGTTCTGGCTCCGAGGACATGGCTGGGATTGATAACACAGTGACCGCCCAGGATGCAAGGATTGGATACTCATCCTGCTGGCGATTCTTCAGCCAAGCGCGTATTGAGTGTCTTTAATCCTTCAGAGCGAGTGATCCCCCGAGACCCCTAGTCACTCTTAGGTCTAGTTTTTCTGAAGACTATTCAAATTTAGAGAAACCTCCGATTTCACCTTTCTACTAACAGTAAATACTGTCTTAGTATTCTGTGGCTAGACTACAGTTTCCATGGTAATCGCGACAAAACAAAGTGAACAATATTGGTTGGGTTCGTTGGGTAACCCGGGTTATTCCCCCTTCAACCCGACCCAACCCAACGTAGCTCAATCCCGAACCCGACCCAAGGAACCCGACCCAACCCAACGAATGACCCGGGTTAACCCACCCAAGGCCCGACCCATTGCATAGCTTGATGAATATGATAAATGTGCAAGTGAATCAACTGACTTAGTGAAGGAAAATGTGATACTCACTGTAAGACCCCCCCCCCTCATGCTGTATATACAGTGTCTAATTTATAACGTAATTTACCGTGCAACGGCTCTTCACCCAGATGCGGCTCTCGATGGCAACCACTGGAAAACCAAATGTATATCTGATTATCTACACAAACAATAATGATACCATATTGAAAATTTGTTAAAAAGTACTTTTAAATATGGAGAATCAGAATCTAGAGTTTTTATTTGATAATAAGAAATGGTTCTTCTTGTATACTCAGTTTGTTCTGGAGTAGTTCAAATATCATTTTGGTTTGAATGGTGGGTTAGGAAAATTGAAAATAATTGCAAAAACACTAGTTTAAGTAAATTGTAGGATCTCCTAGGTCTTGAATTTGATGTGTTAAGTGCATTAGGATTTGTTTGTAGCTATTTCGGGGGCTATTGAGACTAAACACAGAACTAAAACTAAAAAAGTATCTTATAAACAAGAATAGATGATATCTACATACAGGATTTATATAATATTATAATAATTTTTAAAATTCTTCACTAGCATGATCCAAGATCATATATAAGCTTTCAAGCTATTAGGTCAAGTATGATAAATTCTATGCCAATATTATTTTAAAGTAATTTAGAGAGAAATACAACCTTCAAGCTGCAACTAAGTAGGCTACATATTCAGGAGAAGGTACAAAGTAGTGCTTTCTAGTCTACCCATATTGTTAAAGTTATTGAAAGAGTTTTACTCTGTTTAGGTAATAGGACTCAGAGATTTCAAACTTCAACTCTAATCATACTGAACTTTAACATAGATTTCCTGCTGTTCACTATAAAACCTGAACAACTTATTCATACTTCTTGAAACTTTGTAAACTTAGTTAAATAGTTGTAGAAAAGAATATTGCAAAGTAACCACTTTATATCTTATCTTCACAAACAGATATCATATAGTAAAAATGATATATTTTCTATGTAGTTTTTCTCCTTTCTTTCAGTTAGTATAACATGCCAATAGGCTTATAAATTACCAGAAAGCTATATTATTCTAAGTTTATAAAGTCAAAATAATTACTCTATTAGGTTATAAAGGTCCTCCTATTTATATTTGCATTTTTATACATGCTGTACTAGTGTAGTTTTGTTTAAAACAACTATTCTTTAAACCACTATACCAACAAGTAATTTGCTTATTAATAAATAAAAGCTACATATTCTGATTCCCCATATTTAAAAGTACTTTGTAACCAATTTCTAAAGTGGTTGAATTATTATTTATGTCCATAATCAATTATACATTGGGTTTTCCAATGGTTGCTATGGTGAGCCGCATATGGGTGAAGAGCCGCATCCCGGTAAATTACGTTATACAGATTGTATTATTGGACCAATATACCAAGAGTATGGAGTTAAAGGGAGAGTTTTCTATTTGTGGAGCTATAGGTATGTAATTACAAGATATTATTATCAAGCTACTAAGATCCAGTTGCAGAACGTATTGTCTATCAGGCAAACATGGAGAAAAGAATTCCATATGCAGATGGTATCCAAGAGGGACTTAATGAGATTTCACAACTTTGTCAATTTGCTATTATTCTGTCATGAAGTCAAAGTGCGTAGATTGGGACCCGAGGATATTGAGTCTAGCATCCAAGATCTCTTCCACCAGGTCTTGTGGTATTCAGACCCACCAAGTAGTGACAGGACTATTGCTATCAAGGGGGCTGAATATAATGCCAATGAACATGTGGCTCATATTGTATTTCTAAAAATGCAGGATAAGTGGTATCCTCCATTTTATTGGAGGGGAGCAATTGTAAAGGACGGTAATAAATATTGTTCTCTAATTACTGGTAATTATCTACTATGTTAGCTACTAATAAGATCTAGCAATATCTTTTGTTTTTTATCATGTTCCTGCTAAAAGGTGACCAGCTTCTGGGCAGTTGAATGGAGAGCCGACAACATCCCCCCTTATTCCAGGTATCTTTTCAAGTACTGCTACGCCTAACATAGGAACTTAAAGTGGACAGACTATATCTGGACATTTGTTGTGCGGTGTCGTCACTAGTTATTGCGGGTGGTGGTTAGAGTTCGTTAGGGGGCCTCCGGGGTCCCGAAAAACACGGGCCCCCGGCCCGCTCACCGGCCCGGGGCGGGGGGTTTTTTGAGACTTTCCATGGCCCATTACCCCCCAGGGGCCCCTCCCCGCCCATGCCCCAGACGGGCCCCCGGTAAATTTGGGTGGGAAGAAACGGGGCTCTGTCCAGGGAAAGAGCGGGGTGGGGCCCGCGTAACGGCGGGGCGCACGAAGGGAAAACTCGCTTCGCCCCGCCCCGTAACGAACTCTAGTGGTGGTTGACGTTAAAATATAGCTATTACCAATAGGTGATCTTGGAGGATCTGTTGCGCAGACAAAAGTATTTAAAGTACGGGGACAAAAGGGATCGTCCGGCACAGCAACGGCAACCCCACAACCACTATAAATTTACTATCTATGTAACAACAACTACTTAAAATGAACTGAAAATTTGAATAGACATCCATTAAATATAACAAAACTCCTATGTGAAATTGTAAAGAAAAAAAATCAATACTTTGTATACCATCCCTTTGCATCTAAAACAGCAGCCACTCTCCTAGGCATTGACTCCCATAGCTTTTCCAAGAAATCTCCTTCAATATCCTGGGTCCAAACTATATCAAGAGCTTCTGCTAGATGTCTTCTAATAGTATCTGGACCCCCCTTAGTCTTGTGAATGTTGTAAAGTGCTGGTGCAGCTTTAAGGGTGGTAGGTGGGGTTTACTGGAGGCATACAAAGGTACCGTCTGGAGGATCAGTTCGGGAGATAGGGGGCTTTAGCCCCCTCCCCGTTACTTTCCCCTTGAGCATAATCGGTCCATTTTCAAGAACGATATAGATTTTCTCCTATGTAAACGAAGATACAATTTCCCTCCATCCACTCTCTGTCGGCCCACGAATAATCTCTTGAGTCTTTATTGAAACAACCGATCACGGGCCGACCGTGCTTTACCTGAGTTTTTTTACAGTACTTATCCGTAGCTGTAAATTCCTCCTGTGCCCAGAACCAACATTTGAAGATATCCATCCTAGAAAATTCGACATCGTCGAATACCACATAACGATACATCTCCCGATACAAAGAAAAGTTAAACATGCCCGAAAAGTAAATATGAGAATCTAAGCTACACGCCCATGCGGTCTTACCGGTGCGGGTAGGACCGTAGAGTACAAGTGACAAAGGACGAACACTAAGGAAACCATTACAACTATCCTTATTGTACATGGAAAGGAAATTCTCACACCAATCCTCCACCGCGGTCGGTAAATTCCAACTACTACTACCGTAGGGCGATAGGTATTTGGTTTCCACGGTCGGGTCGTGTTGTTCGGCTACGCATCTAACGTTATTGTAGCTTGCAAGGTAAAGTCGTGGAGCAGCGAGTCGCAGGTCATCGAGAAACTGTCATCCCGTCAGCCATGATCATTCCAGGGATAATGTAAGACGTCCCCCCTGTGCTGGGGACTCTGGGGCACCACTCCCATCCTGAACCTCGACCCTTTAAAGGAGTGGAAAGGGTACTCAGATCGCAGGAATTACGAAAGTTGCTCCCTCACGTAGCAACCGCGTGTTCGGGGGCTGGTGAATACTCACGTGTTGTTTAGTGACTGCATCGCAGCACGCAAGCAGCGCAGCCGAGCCCTCTCCCCCACCCCTTCCGCCCCGCACAGCAGTTTCCCTTTCGAAATCTTCAACGATGACGTTGCCTTCCTTCCTAACGTGGTCGTATGCCTTTTCTGGAGTTCGGAAAACTGTGCGGATATTCGGGTGATATACGCGATGGCTGCATTAAACGTCGAAGCATCGCATATTTCTGGTTTCGAACCGTTTGCCATCCATTCGACGTGCGCAAGCATGGTAATAAATCCCCGCATCGAGATGCCGCTCCTGTCCCAGGACAAGTTCCAGTTTATGACGCCGAAAGACCGATACAAGGTTTTCAGTTGGTAGTCCGTCAGCACGGGGGTATGTAACCAGGAGGTATTTCGAACAGATTCGAGTGCTAGGTGCGGGTTGCGCAAATCCGTCAGTTTCATCTCAGGCAACCAGATTGGTGATTTCTTCGGGTCCCTCGGTGGCCGGCCAATCTTCGGTTCTTGGGGTGTAGGAGTCCCGTCCGCCATATTCAGGAGTACTGTAGCCGCTTCGTTCGACATTTTGCGACTCTTCCATACGGTCGGTGTACCGATCGGAGTAACGGTGTGCTCGAGTAGCGGTATGTTGTCGGAATCTATCTCGGTGGGGGTGCCGGCGATGCCGCGTGGGATATCAGGTGCTTCAGGTAGATACGTCGAGCCCGGAGGAGTATGAGGGAGTGAAGGAGCTGTGTAACGGAGAGACAGAGGAGCAGGATCACACAATAGAGCTGGATCGACATTTTCTTTATCGGAATCGTGAGACATGTTGGATGTGGATGGTGCGATTTTCTCGGTCGTAATGGTGGGAAACTGTCCCATTATATCTACGCGAGGTACGTACCTACTCCCACCGCGAGTCACGTTACTCCCACCGGTTATTCTTTAATATTATAACCGGTGGGCAATGGGACTCTATTTTTGCAATGGTGGGATTACATCATACATAAGGGTGGTGGTTGCCGCGTAGATTCTTGTTTTCCCACTGCCACCCTCCATCTCGCGTACAACAAGATCATCGCACATGGACGATGTCGAACTAGGCGGGGCAGAACCCACAACATATCACTCATCGCCGTCATCTGAGTCACACATCGTCGAGGAGTCATACCTTCGTGAACGTCATCCTGACATACTTTCAGTGCTCTCTGACGACGCTGATATCACTGTTGACGACGGTTTAGGGATGCGTTTTTATCGTCCCCGTCGTCGTTTCTCGTCTTATTGCCGCCGCCCCCGCTACTCTTACCATTCCAGGTTTAGACGATACCGTCGTTGGTAGATCATCATCATGCCCTCAAGACGTTTCTGTCGGAAGGTGCGCGCTGCGGTCGCCCTTCGTAGGAATGTCAGCTGGCATAGCACTATAGCTCGTGGTAATAGGCTCTCTTCCGAGGATCAGAGTCATTACATCGTGACTGCACCCGCAGTCGGCGACGATCAGAATTTCGTTCTCCCTACGTGGCAAGTTATCCGCCCCGGTCATCGTCGTCTAGGTAATGTCGGGGCTCCGGCCGACGCTATGACGTCGGGATACGAGGAGCGAAAACATCTACGTTATCATCCGTTGATCCAGGTCAACACTCTTTCCATCAATTTCCATCTCACATGGCGTCGGCCGATCTACATTCGCGTCATATGTTTCTCTCAGCAAACCTTGGAAGCGCCTCGTTGGAACGTCTTCCATCGGCTTCTTACTCCTCCCAATAATACGCCCCCTCCATCCCCCAACCTGGTAGGGATCGCGCCTGTCGGTCGGGCTGGTGCTCAAAACCTGCTCAAGGTCATCGACGGACCCCTACTGTACACGCAGGAGGAACGGGAACAGGAATGGATCAGCTTCGCGGCCCAGAACAAGCGTTTCAATCGTCACATCTACTACAATTCCGGACCGAAACTTCTGAAATGTTCCGCCGCGGGTACTATTCAGGAGAAGTCTTTCAGGTTTACCACACACCCTCGCAGATGCTACGTCACGTTCGATTCCCGTAGTACCGTTCAGCAGGATCTGGCCAAACCCATCTATCAGCAATCGCCCGTGTGGTGGATAGGTTTCTACACGCCTCAACTCTGCAGCAATGAGAGGACCCCCTGCTCGGATGTGGTTACTCAACCGGATACGAATCTAATCGAACAGGGCATCGTCGGAGGAGTCGATTAGCCCGTGGGTGCTCTCGCTAAGATTCATAGATTCCACGGCTTCGTTGGTTGGTCGGAAACGCCTTTCGAGAAAAAAATAATTTACTATCTATGTAACAACAACTACTTAAAATGAACCGAAAATTTGAATAGACATCCATTAAATATAACAAAACTCCTATGTGAAATTGTAAAGAAAGAAAATCAATACTTTGTATACCATCCCTTTGCATCTAAAACAGCAGCCACTCTCCTAGGCGTTGACTCCCATAGCTTTTCCAAGAAATCTCCTTCAATATCCTGGGTCCAAACTATATCAAGAGCTTCTGCTACATGTCTTCTAATAGTATCTGGACCCCGCTTAGTCTTGTGAATGTTAAGAAAGTGCTGGTGCAGCTTTTCCTTTACCCTTTTCCGACGGTGCTCAATAGGATTGAGGTTTGGGGACTTGGGTGGCCATTCCATAACCTGCATATGGTTTTCTGCAAACCAAGCAATAGTATCTCTTGCAGTATGTATCCTTGCACCATCTTGTTGAAATATAGGATCCCCAACTGTGTCCTCCACCTCCTGCCAGATATCAACTAAACCATCCTACAAAACTCCAATATACACAAATCTATCCACACTCCTGTCAAAAATAGGGATCAGAGGACCCTTATTTTTACCCCAAATGCAAGCCCAGACCATCAGCCTTATCCCAAGTCCTTTTGTAACTCCTTGAATGCAGTCCTTATGCCACTTTTCCTCAGGTGTTCTGAAGACCCAAATACTCTTAGGATCTTTGGACCTTTCAACTATGCATTCATCACTAAAGATGATTCACTCAAAGTCCTCCTTTGCCCAATTCTTATACTCCTTTGCCCAGGCTAATCTCTTGATAGCATGCTCATCCTTCACAAATGCTCTTTTCCTTGCTCTCCACTTCTTTATGTTAAGTGAAGCCAATGCTCTCTTGACTGTCTTAACAGAGGCATAGGGTGCAACATTATTGCGCAATCCTGATAATGGCTGATGGCGTCCCTTCTTGGACTCTCTGGCTAGGCGGTAGCAGGTTCTGGTATCCCTAATTTGGGGTCTTCCAGTAAATGGGAAGTTTTTTCAATCACACCTCTTTTGATACCGTTTGTGAAAACTTGTAACTGTGCTCTGGGAGCGATGTAAAAGCTGTCCAATCTCAGAAAATGCAATATTTTTCTCGCTTCGGGCAACAATTTGCCCTTTTTCAAAGTCTGTGAGGTAACCTGTCTTTTGTGAACGCATGGTTGTTGAGGGGTGGTTGATTGAGGGAGTGGGGTTTTTTGAAGTGTTGCTTGGTAACCACTAATCAGAAGATCCCTTTTGTCCTAGTACTTTATATCCATCATGATACGAGGTTCCTAATGGGAATGCGGGTGGGTGGATATCGGGTGGGGTGGTTGCGCTTATAAGGTATGGAATTTTCAGGTATGTGCGAGGTAGACACACGTTTTTAGATCATTATTTTCAAGTCATATGTAACTAAGGTACGCATCAAATATGAGTTTTAAGTGTATAATACCCATTTCCAACAGGTATCTGGAATCCGAGATTTGGTGAGGCATTGTGTCTTCAAACCATGCGATATTAGGAACAGAGTAGTTTATATAACATAAAGGCTTTAAGAGTCAGGAAGGGTCATGAGTCATCGGAATAGATTAAGATTGTTGGGATCTCTGTAGATCATAGTCTGTAAGCCGAATATCTTCCTTCAAAGCTCGTTGCTTTTAGTCGCGTTTGTGGAGTTGTTGGCGCTTGGAAGATATGTCTATCATCTGATCTATCCTTGGCTTACATCTCCATGGATTATCTTCCACACCATCATTCCACGAAATAATAACTTTAGCCTTTCAGCACCTTTGAAACTGGGTGAGCAAGGAAAGATAATAAACTCAATTGAACTTAGTAACTTAACTTTCATAGCTTTATCTTTTTGTGCTTCCATTAGGCTAGTTTATAGGCCAAACAGAAACAGAGCTATGAAAGAATGGATTCTCATAATTAAATCCTCCCCGCGTCTGCAATATGATTGCAGTGTTCTAAAGGCTTCCATCGTCATATTCCCTGGAACAATAGATTTAATATCTATTCTGACATTACACTTTCCTGAACCATAATCTATTGCAAATAGAATATAATTACCCACACCTTCTATTTACCTTCTTAGCTAGTGGATCTTTCCTCCTAGCTACCGCACCTAGCCCCTTAGCCTGCGCTTCGAAGATTGTTACAAGCAGTGCTGCCAACGGGCCAGGCCACTAGTAGGCCGGACCATCGGCCGTAGGCCGGGCCCAGGCAGGCTCTCCGAAAAATAGCCTAGGTCGATATAGGCCTAATCCTAGGAGCCTACGGAAGCCTACCAGGCCTAGTAGTCGCCTAGAGGCTAGACCCTTGGCATTGAAAAACTGTTGTCATGGTAACCATGGTGTTAGATTTGGGACAAGTTTCAGAAGACTGTGCGTTTGGTTTGTTTTCGTTTCGTTTATTCGTTCGTGTTTCTTTCTCTCTCCTGGGGATCCGATGAGAGGTTTAGATTTAGTGAACTCATGAAAGTGTGTATGACTACCGGTAGTTTGCCATGTTTTTCAACTTGTCTTGTCCACTAGATATCAATTCTGTGAAATAAGAGCTACTACCGGGCAGTGATCCCAAGCGGCCAGTCCGGAGTATGGGCGGGACTGCGGGTCGGCACTCCGGTGAGTCCGGCCTTGGTTTTTCAAGGCCTGGGTCAGTCGGGTCGAAATTCTGAGTGGCCGCCAAATCCCGGCGGCGCCCAGGCAACCGCCAGGTGGAGTCTTAGTGCAACCCAGGTCAAATCCTGCAGGTGCCCAGACAATCCGAAGATATCTATTGACGACCCGCAGGCTTTCCATTTTTAATAACTCGGAATAGGATAATAGGAGCAACATGCCTCTAGTGCTACTGATCTCGCTTAAGACAAATCTATGTCATCCACCGATTAACCACAACGATACCCAAATATACTGTCCGCCCTCAAGATACTCTAGATCATCTTTCATACAACTTTCTAATCACCTCTGGGATATGTATTAACCCCGTGATTTTATAAAAAATTAATCCGGTTGAATAATATAATATTTCTTAGTAATGAAACACAAGTGATCACTTGAAACATCGGCCTGCGGGTGACCCAGGCCCGTGCCGGCTTTGGTTTGGAACAGCCGCTTTCTCACAGTCCGGCCCGGTCGTCCCTGAAAAAGCCTGGGTCAGTCCGGCCGTACTCAAAGCCGGACGGACTGGCCGCTTGGGATCACTGGTACCAGACCGATTAATCAAGTAATAATGCATAGAGTGAATTCACGAGACAGATGAAAGCCAGGTAGAACAGAAGTCATGTTGAAAGGAAAGAAAACAGCTGGCTAACCGAGCTCCAAAAGACCTGTAGTACAAAGCCTATAGAGCCCTTAGGCAGGCCGGGCCAGGCCCGGCTTTCATTCGGCCTAGCCTACCTGGCCCGTTGGGAACACTGGTTACAAGGGCTGTAACTACATTCACTGTATGATCATGATGTCTAATAGCAATAGCGCCATTATTGCCATGCGCATGCTATGACAGCTCATGGTAGAGGTGGTGGACAAAAGTCTTAACATCGCTAAGTACAAGTCTGCCGACTTGTACAGTACGACCGAGAGCAGTTTCAAACACCTACGGTTTTGCCATCGCATCCATTCCCCCTAGTCTCCCCCACGAAAATTTGATTCCCTTCTTTCCTTCAGCCCTGCGGACGACACTCTCTGCAGCCGAATGTTAGTTGTAAATTGATTAGCACTAGTTATGATAGTATACCTCTAGCCCCACAGATATTAAAATGTTCCTCCTGTCACCCCCTTTCTGTTTTTTCGTTCAAAAGAACAACCTTTATAGAAATTCGAAATAGTATTGAGATTAATATTTGAGGATCCTACATTAAGCATCTCATTTTCCTTCTCTATCATCCGTTGCTGCTGTAAAAGCCACACGCAGCGTTTAATCCAGGGGTTGAACCACGCGGTATTAAACCTGAGAGTAGGACGATGGTCCTGATTCTGTGGAATAGTCCTTCTCCTACCAACTGCGTGCATAGGTACAGCTATCGCGAGAGGATGACGAGGATCAGCGAGGGTGCTAATACACGGGAGAAATGGACCAAGTGCAGCTGGAAAGGAAGAAAGGGACCTAGAACGAAAACACATTTTCGACAAGACTTGCAATGCAGTATTATCGTATGTGATAGCACAATTTTTGAAAATGGACAAAGTACGGAGAGTGGGTTTGGCAAATTCGAGAACTGATAGGGAGACGTATTATCCTTTAACTTGGTTTTATCAAAGGCGAAACTAGCCTGCAATATCTATAGGACATGATACCTATTTCATGTACCTATTCTAGAGACAAACTTCATTTACTTTAGGTTTCCTGAATAGGTTGCTCTACATCACCTGATTTCGAGCACATTACCGAATCACCTGTTTGTCCTGCCATCGAACGTAGAGAACGTTCCCAACCAGGGTGGTAGGGTATCGCATTCTTCTTTTATAAAGACGACTGTTCTAGGGGTTGACGTCCGGGCCGTGCAGTTAGTACAAATGGCATCTTCCGGCGGTCGCCTACAAGGCCCGACCGTTACCTGCCCCGACCTGTAGGAATATGGTATCATATATCCCATAATCTTGAAAAGTCTGCATGGCCCTCCTGACCCTCCCAGGCCGTGGTATGCAATTCCGGAGGCCAAAATGCCTCTCCATTGCGGGTATCCTCCCATGCACTGCCGCCCGTCCGATCTGCATGTGAGATCGGAAGAACTGCACCCTTGGGCTCACTGAGAAGAAGACAGAGGACAGTCATGAATTGTAATCCCCGAATGCCCCCGCATTCCTCCCCATCCTCCCATCCTATCCGTTCTCCTAATCTTTGGTAATTCATTTTTCTTGAGTACCGGATAATGTAATAGAGTTTCCATGCAATTCTGTTATGCATCGTCACTCGGATCAGTGCTTCACAAAATATCTGGGATGACAAACAATGAATTGTGCTTTGAGGTGAGCTGATACTGATATGAAGAATATATGAGGCCATGGTTTTAGGGGGAGGAAAAGCGAAAGGCTTGTGTGCTTGTCTTCCTATTCAACAGCATACCTAAAGCTGTGCTCAGTGAACCCAAGCGTCCAGTCCGTCCGTCTTCGGGCGTGGACGGGACGGACGGCGGTACATGGTGGATGCCCGGGACGGACGGGCGGGCCCTACCGGTGTCTCAAGATATGGAATGTCCTCGGTACCTACCAGTGACTGCACGTGACGGCCGGGCTCTACAGGTAACGGCCGGGCCCGGGCGTCAACCTCTAAGACGGCCGTCTTTATGGAAGATGGACGCCGTGCCCTTCCCCCCTTATCCACCCTGCCCGGGACGCCCGGGACGCTTGGGAACACTGGCTGTGCTTATAGTAACCAGAAATATCTATATACATCAATATGACTCTTGTCAATTCCACGATCCTGATACTTAGAGAAGAACAACAGGTGTTAGTACTATTTGTATTCATCAACATATTAAATTTGTATATCTGACAGGGAATATTGCGCGCTAGGTATAGCACGTCTGGTGAGAGAGTGGAAAACAGGTTGGATGCGATTGAGAGCCTGGCTCAGTGGTGATTATCGGAGACCCGGCTGGCTCTGGGATTGGACCATGCCAACCCGATCACCTCCAAAACCTGCTTGGAGTGGCTGCTTGAATGTGTTACTATAGTCTCTTCCAGTTTGTTTACCGAATTGCCGGTAGGGCCAGCACTCTACAAACTAATGAGTAAATCAATTGTAGGGTAAAAGATTACTTTATGCCCTGCACACAGATCATATTGGCCAAACTTTCCTTGCCATCTCTCCAACTTTATAAATCAAGCTGACACCAGATGTGAAATTGCTCCCTCACTGAGATCAACAGCAATGTACAATCTTCCCAGATGTCGTATTTCGATTGCACCCCATTTTCAGCGCTTCACACAATGCAGGAGGCCAGTTCCGGGTCATCATTCAATCCGGGGCATAACAGCACAAGGGAAACGTAGCCGTAACACGCAGGTTCTACATGACACTGATGAGGATATTAATGACCTTGATCCTTTTCTCCAACTGGACATTGTGTGGTTTGACCGTTATCGTAAGTCTATATCGGAAACAACGGAATTAATGAGGAAAAATGTGATCCTCAATGTAAGACCCCTTCTCATGTAGTATATACAGTGTCTAATCTATATATAGATTGCATTAATAGACCAATATACTAAGAATATGGAGGCAAATGGAGAGTTCACTGTTCGTGGAGCTATAGGTAAATAATTACAACATAGCTTAATTAAGTTAAGGCTAACATGCAGTTGCAGAACGTATTGTCTATCAGGCGAAAGTGGAGAAAAGAATCTCACATGCGGATAGTATTCAGGAGGGACTTAATGCACTTGCAAAACAGAGTGAATTCACCAGAATTCTGCGGAATGAAGTTAAAGTGCGTCGATTGGTACTTCACAATGTTCGGTCCACCATTCAACATCTCTTCCAAGAGGTCCTGAGGCATCCACAGCGGCCCTGTAGCACCAGGACTATTGTTATCAGGAAGGCTGAATATAATGCTAATGAATATGTGGCTCTTGTTGCTTTCCTAAAAATGCAAAATGGGTGGTATCCATCATTGTCCTGGGAAGAGGAGCGATTGTAAGAGAGGTTACTAAATGTTGTACTATAATTGCCATTGATTACCTCCTTTCATGACTGCTTAGAAAGTCTAACGACCTCTTTTACTTCCCATTGTGCTTCTGTTAAAAGGTGACCTAGTTCAGGGCACCTGTAAAGAGAACAATATTGCCGCTCATTTAGGATCAGTGAATCCAAGCGCCCAGTCCGTCCATCTTCGGGCGCGGACGGGACGGACGGGCGGGCCCTGCAGGTTTCTAAAGATGTGGGATGTTCCAGGTTTCTGCCAGTGACGGCAGGTGACGGTCGGGCCCTGTAAGTAATGGTCGGGCCCTGTAGGTGACGGCTGGCCCCTGCAGGTAACGGTCGGGGCCTGCAGGTGACGGCCGGGCCCTGTAAGTAATCGCCGGGCCCTGTTGGTGACGGCCGGGCCCTGCAAGTAATGGTCGGGCCCTGTAGGTGACAGCCGGGCCATGTAGGTAATTGCCGGGCCCTGCAGATGACCGCCGGAAGATGCCATTTATAATAAGACTCCAGGGCCCGGGCGTCAACCCCCAGGACGGCCGTCTTTATGAAATGCGGACGCCATCCCCTGCCGTCCATAGCCACGCTGCCCGGGACGCCTGGGACGGTTGGGGACACTGTTTAGGATGACTCTACAAGTACTACTATCGGACCCATTGGGACTTAAATGCGGACAAACGATAGTTTAATATTTGTTGTCAAGGATTGTCGCTAGTTATCTGACGTGGCGGTTGACTCTGAAATGTAGCTACTACCAATGGGTGATACTGGAGTATGTATTGATGCCCTCAAAGTATTTATATCCAACATAATGCCTGACTCCTATTAGAGAATACTAGTCTGTGGATATGCGGTTAGGTGGTCACTGTTATATAGTACAGAGTTTTCAGGTATGTGAGAGGTAGGCACAATTTCGTAGATTATTATTTAGACATTGTATGTAATTCGCATCAAATACTAGTTTTCAGTGTATAATACCCATCGCCACTGGGTATCTGAGAGCCAAGGTTTGGTGAGGTGTTGTGTATTCAACCCATGTGATATTAGGTATAGTGTAGTTTATATAGCGTAGAAGCTTTAGGGGTCAGGGAAAATCATGAGAGATTAGAATGGATTTAGATTCTTTAGGATCTCGATAGATCATGATTTGTGATCAGGATCCCTGTCTTTAAACTTCATTGCTCTGAATTGCATTTGTGGAGTTAGCGATTGGGAGATATGTCTATCACCCGATCGATCCTTAACTTACATCTCCATGGATTATCTTGCACACCATCATGCCACAAAAGAATGTCTTTAGCCTTTCAGCAACTTTGAAACCGGATAGGCAAGGAACGATAATGAATTCAATTGAACTTAGTAACTTAACTTTTATATTGTTATCTTTTTGTGATTTTATTAGGCTACTTTATAAGCCAAATAGAAACAGATCTATGAAAGGATATATTTTCACAATTCAATGCTCCTCGCATTTTGAATGCGATTACAGTGTTCTACAGGCTCACATCGGCACATTCCCGGGAACCATACATTTAATATTTATTCTCACGTTACACATTCCCGGACTCTAATATATTGCAAACAGAATATAGTCACCCCCCTCTTTTATTCTCCTCCTCAGACGGTCGATCCTCCTCCGACGGTGGGTCCTCCCTCCAAGCTATCCTACCTGGCCCCGCAGCCTGCGCTTTGAATATTGCTACTAGGGCTGCAACTTCATTCTTTGTATGATCCTTATGTCTAATGACAATGGAGCCATTATTCCCATGCGCATGCTTCGACAGCTCGTGGTAGACGTGGTGGACACAATCCTCCACATCGCTAAGTACAAGTCTGCGGTCTCGTACTGTACGACTAAGAGCAGTCTTGAAGTCCTCCAGTTTTGCCATCTTGTCAATTCTCGCTTGTATCCCGTGAGAGTGCTTGGTTTCCGCCTTATTTTCAGCCCTGTAGACAATACTCTCTGCAGCCGTATGTTAGTTGTAAATTAATTGGCAAGAGTTATGATAGTATACCAATGGCCCCACGGATGTTAAAATTCTCCTCCAGCTTCACCCTTTTTGCTATTTCATTCGAAAGGTCAACCTTTATAGAAATTAGAAATAGTATCAGGATTAAGATGGGAGGGTCCTACATTAAGTATCGCAATATTGTAATCTGACATCTGATGCTGCTTTAAAAGCCAAACGTAGTGGTTGAACAAGATTTCGAACTGCGTGGTATTCAACCCACAAGTAGGCCACTGGTCCTGATTCCCCGGAGTATCATTTCTCTTACCACTTGAGAGTATAGGTGCAGTTATCGCCAGCCTCCGGCGACGATCAGAGATGGTGCTAATATGGGGAAGAAATGGACGGAGTAAAGCTGGAAAGGAAGGAAGGGCCCCTGAACGAAAACGCATTTTCAACAAGACTTGCAATGGGGTATTATTGTACGTGATGGCCCAATTTTTGAAAATGGACAAAGTATGGAGAGTGGATTCGGCAAATTCGAGAACTGATAGGAAGACGTATTATCCTTTAGCTTGGCCTTATCAGAGGCGAAACTAGCTAGCAATATCTATAGGACATGATCCCTATTTCATGTACCTGTCCTTAGAGACAAACTTAATGCACAACAGGTTGCGGAATATATTTCTGTACCTCTCCCGATTTCGAGCACATTCCCGAATTACCTGTTTGTTCTTCCATCAGATACAAGGCAGGAGACATGAGCAAGCCATCAATCGTAATCCGCCAACGCTTCTACTCCCCAAATTCATTCCTCCCGATTTTCCCATTCTTTCCGTTCTCATCAACTTTGCTGTTTGTCTTTGCTCAGGTTCCAAATAATGGCGTGGAGTATCCGAGCAATGCCATCATGCGTCGTCACTCGCATGCCTGCTTACTATAAATGTCAGATTAGGAGCGGTGGTGCTGGTATGAAGAATATATAAGACCATGTTTTTTAAGGAAGGGAAATATCCAGGCTTGCTTGCTTGCCCTCTCATCTATCAGCGTACCCAAAGCTGTCCCCATAGTGACCAGAAGTATCTATACACATTAATATGACTCATGTAAATTCTTGGATCGTCATGCTGCAAGAGGTAAGACAGGTGTCTGCACTCTATGTGCACGTCACATCGAAGTCGTATATCTGACACAAAATATTGCAAGGTAGCAGTAGCCCAGCTGATGGGAACGTGAAAAATCAACGGATGCATGCGCCGGAAAATCTGCATTGGCGGTAATTAGTCGGGGGGTGGCTCTACCTCCCAACTGGTGAAGATATAGTTGGTGGAATGACATTTGCTCACGTGATTTACTTCCCCACACATACCGACCCCGCAGAACTCCTGATCGAAAATACGTTCAGTTAGTAATACGTATGATTTCTCTTAAGTGTGAATAATTGATAAAAGTGCAGTAGTTGAAATTGTCCGATCGAATGAGACGAAAACCAGTGATTATGACCCCTCATATCGTTCTTCACACATTAGGTAAAAACATATACCGGCGAGGGGTGGGTAGTCATATCAATCCTGAATTCAAAGCCCGAATATTGTTTGATGTACTGTAGCAGCTTTTCAATATCTGACAGCGGGACAAAGAATGGCTATATGGAGCCATTCTATGGGACTCAGCATAGCTGAGCAAATATGCAGTAAAGACTCTGGCTCACTGGCGTACTCAATCAATAACCCTTCCTCTGGAGCCATACTTCAGTGCCCATGCGCTCCACCATACTCATATGCATTGTACCTACGGGTATCTTCCAGTGCCAGTTTCATCACGCAAATTTAGTTCCCATGAGTGGCCTTTCAGAAACCAAACATTTATTATCACGGTTTCCGACCACCCACATCTCTAAGTTTGCTAATAGCTTATTCACCTCCCACCAGTCTTGAAGGGCATTTCTTGCCAGATGTGACAAGAGCGCCACACCCATAGCGACACTGCAGTGCAAGGTGTACCGGCTTCTTTTCATAGTTCTCTTACTGGTGTTTGATAAGATTGGGCTATTCTCGGGAGAGAGAAATTTAGTGTCGCCATTATCCCAACATTATCGGAGGTAGCCTATGTATGCACAAACTTGTCGCCACACAAGATATCATTTTATCTTAGTTTCTCCATGTCCCCCACTTTATCTCAGACCCCACCCATCGTGTTCAAGAAAACTCCTCCTAAAGCATTGTCCCTGACACCCATGCAAGGTGCCGTTCTATTGCGCCATCTCGCTCTTCCCGTGATGTAAAACGGCGCAGTGGATTAGTTCTCGCCTTTTTCTATCATCCCGGCACGATAGCGATCAGCCTTAACGCCTTGTGAACCTTAACCAGCAACCATTGGGCATTCTCCGCTCCTAATTCCGAAAACCTGCCAAACCTTCCTATTTCATTCAATGCCTCAAGCATATAGCTTGTTCAGTTCCGTACACCGAGTCCGTGTGCATCATACAATCGGTAAAATGAACTACCGCTGGCCCAGTCACCCGTCCTAGCATGGCCACTATTTTTCTTGCAATTTTGATATAGAGGACTCATTCTTTTCAACAGCACTGGCTACAGCATCGCTGGTGTGGAGACGTGCAGTCATGCAAGTCGCTCTTAGGGTGTTGTAATTCAAAGTCACATCATCATAAGTAATACCAGCACATAGTGGGGGGTACTACCACCTACTTTGCTTCAAAAGTGCTACCTATTGCAAACACGACGAATGGGCTGAACCTGTAACAACTAGTTAGGCGCGTAAAGCGAACCAATTCTCATACCGCTGGGCAAGATGGTAAAAAAAAGAGGTAAAAAAGTATATTAACTCGCAGCCAGGTCGTTAGTTAATATCACGATAGCGGCAAACAAGAGGATCCGCTTAATAGGTCAACAGAATTGAGGATACCTTAAACGTTCGTGACATTCAACAATCCCGACCGGATCCGGCTACGCTATGTTTGATCTTAGTCACCCTTTGATCGGCCCTTTTCTCGGAATCTGGATATTAGAGGTGTTCCATTAGCGTCCCCTCCCGTGTCCCTCCAGCGAAGTTATCGTCTGGCATATTTGCGTAAATTCCTTGCACCATTAGTACCACGATGTTCATAATTGGGCAGTCCCCCATCCGCGACGATAGGACAGGCCACTATCCCAGTTACACCCCACAAGGAATATGGTGCGGGTGAGGTGGGCCGGAGTTTTGGGTGCGGTAGGCGGACTGACTGTAGGTTGCGGTGGATTTGGCATTTTGGGTGCTGGGACCAGGTGTTTCGTGGCTTGGGCTGCTTTCCCAGGTAAGGCCGGGTAATCTTTGAAGGAGGCTTATTGCTTAGTTAATCCGCTACCCCCGTTGTTATGGAGGCGGAGGTTTCCTCTGGTCCTTGAAGACTTTTTCCGTTCCTCTAACCTTCGAACAAAACAATCAATCTTCTTTGCCCCGCTATGACTCTTATCTCCCCTCTCGTCCTGCCTGTTCCTATCCCTGTCCAGGTCACTCCTTGCAATCTTCCTCCCACCACTCCGGCCACTATTTCCGCTACGCTATTACCACCCTTGACAAACCTCCCTAGAAACACTGGATTCCCACCGCCGCCACCTCTGGTTCGGACATCTCTCCGCACTTATCCCATCTCATCCCACGCTTTGGGCTACACATCCTTTTGAATGGCGACGGCTTTTGAACCGGCCAAGCGGCGAATCGAAACGAAACGATGATTAGGTTACACAACAGAAAAACTTTGATCGCCAGTGTACCGGGGGTTGTGGGTAAGTCTGTCGAACTCTTGGTAGCGTTTACTATTTGATTTGGCGCCAAGAGTTCAACAGACTTTTTTCTTCTCTCTCCCCACTATCGCTTGGCTCAACTAAGTAACTAACGAGAACAGTACGAGTAAAGACAAGAGCATATGGATCGATAGCGTTGAGGGCATCCTCCTATCCTCTCGCCGGTCGCCACACGTGCGGAGGTACAGCCCATAAGTTTTGTATATTTTGCTAGCAAGGGGCGTTACGCTAGTATGGGGCAAGGGGGCGGATTGGGTAGCCATCATACCTATTTCGCTGCCTTTATACCCAATTTGCTACATNCAAGGGGCGTTACGCTAGTATGGGGCAAGGGGGCGGATTGGGTAGCCATCATACCTATTTCGCTGCCTTTATACCCAATTTGCTACATTACCCCATGTTAGCGCAACACTCCCTGCTAGTAAAATATACAAAACTTATGGGCTGTACCTCCGTAATCTCTCTTCAAGGTATGTCTCCCTTCCTTTGCGCACGCTCCAGTGAACAAGGGAAAGTCCAGTTTCACACAGACTCTTACTGCTCATCGCCTCCGGACAGTCAACCACTCCGTCCCATTGACACTTCCGTACAGCTTCCGCCGGGAACATGATTTGCCTCCAGCAGATACATGTTTTCCTTCCATGGATGTGTTAATCCAAAAGCGCATCCCCGAAGCCTCTACGCGAACAAGCGAAACAATAACCCTGGCATGCCAACCATATTCCAACCATGTCAAGTATCATATGTTCTGACCATGTTGAACAGATTGCGAGCGGGTCGAGCAGCATCTACGATTTCCAACATATCCCATTCCATTGCTGAAGATTCTAAAGCACCAACCTTGACTCTTCCCCAAACATTACAAAAAAGTCAGGCGAACCCACTGCTCTCTGTACCGTGGCTTCCCTGGACTCGACTAGGGTGGGAGATCGGTTGCGTAGCGGTGGCCCATAGAATGAGAACTTTTGCTTTGAATGTGTCCACTTATGAAAATAGGGAAAGTATTGTAAACAACTTCGTTCTCTTCAACTCCCGCACTGCTTCATCAACTGATCTAGCGGTAAAAACAGATGTATGGAAAAAGCATAAGCGAGGCGTTCCTGACCCTCCCATAGACCACCGCATCTATCTCGGTGTCTCCACGTATGTCTCCCCTCCGCACACGTCCGTGATCACAGAGTAGAGACATGTTTTTACAAGTATAGAATAGATATGTGCGGTTGATAAGGAAACTACGTCCCTGTCGACTCCGGTTAATAGTTTTCTACGGTTGTACCTGTTACTGATCCTTTGCCGTCACCCCGCACTTTTATCGTGGCCCCATTGAGGATTGTGTCCGTCAAGTACTATTACCCATGGCCCCGAATCGCAAACTTTCTACACCTTTGAAATTTGTGGTTAAATGTTGTCTATACCGGTACTGCAAAATCGAGATAAAAATTTGGCTTGCCTGCAAAGAGGACTCTGCTGAAGTGGAAGCGGAGCACGAAGTCAACGCTTTTATCACTCATCCTGCTACTGTTACAGACGCGGCGGTAACCGATCTCATGTTAACGCGAGAGAGTCGTGGTGAATTTGCACAACCGCCTCAAGCAGTCTACCGACCGGACATTCCTTTGCGCTCCACCTGCTCTCGAGGGCCTGAGGGATAGTGACGATGGCTTTCTGAAAGAGTTTACTCACGTTTCATCTACTTACTTGCGCCATCTCCAGAACTATGCACCAAGAATTCTAGTTAGATCGCGGGCGCCCGCAAAGCCCGATTAACTTTTAGACAGAAACGACTCTGACTGACGAAAAACAGACCGAAAACCCAAGCACGATCAAACACAACTACGATCATACGCTGCCGAATGCTGTACTATGATCAGACGTAGACCTTCTAATGGTTTTGTACAGGTGTACAATTGATCGAGCGGCAAAACGGCTATGTCGATCACCCGGCAAGGGCGTATGGCAAAAACGGCAATCTTTAAACGGGGTGCGGTACTCGGGTGTCAGGTAAGTCCGCGAACGGTACAATAGGGGTTATTCAGCTAATAGGAAAGCAGAAAACCTTCGTGGGATTTTTCCAGTTTTCAATCACATCCCATTTAGTGCGCGCACTATTCCAAACCTTACTGTTTGCGGACTACCCCCGGCATCCGAGCAAACGACTGTTGAAGCACCGGTAAGGTCACGATACTGGGAAAACGCAGTGGTGCTTAGCCAGGGGGTGAAAACTCTGCATGCCAAGGTAAGACCAAAAGGTGGAGAAGCTCGCGTTCACCTCTCTCCCTCAACAACTGTCCTTATTTCTTGCTCAACTCTCTTAACTAAACGGCAAAAACAGGAGTTTAAATAAACGATAACAAGACACCCTCTTATCCGCCGACCGCTTTCAGTGCTTGCCCACTCTCATCCGCGTAAGCCCCCATTCCTCTGCATGCTTTCTTTACTAACAAAAGAGATACAGAACATGCAAACAATCTAGCTCTCACCCCCGTCTCCACACGCAAGTTCCCCTTTACGTCGGCCCGTTTCCTTGACAACAAAGGAGATACAATAAAGAGTCCGACAGCCGTTCCCATAACCGTGCAGTCCCTGTAGCCATACGGTTCCCATTTATCCTACCGTATGCCTCCTACACAAGAGATACGGCGAGCGAGCGAGTAAAGAAAAACGCGCTCGCAAACGGACGGGCATACGAGCGAACGGGTGGACGAGCGAACGGGTAACCGAATGAGTGGATGGACAGGCGTGTGGGGGACGGAGATGTGCGGCCGGTGGAGATTCTGCAGTATGGTGAGCATGCCGAGCATGTTCGGAACACGTCGCACATGTTCCACACATGGCGGGCAGGTCCTAAGCATGCTGGGCGGATTTTGACCATGCCGAGCAGCATCTGTGGCTTCCAGCCATTTCCAACATGAACCGATGACAGTGGTGGCAGGTACAACCTCTTTTGGACCCTAGGAAACCGGTTTCACGTTCGGGGCTCGGCGGGGTTGTAGAGTAGCGAACGATCAGCGCGATGGTAGCCGTGGGATCGAAAGGTCGGTGAAAGTTTTGTACAGTTTTTTCATCCGGATTGATTGTGGGGCCACGCCATTCACCAGGTGACCCAGAGATTGGTCAAATGAACATCTCCTAGTCGACTGAGGTAGCCGTACACTGTATGTTTTCTAATAAGTTTACGAGCTAGAATACTGAGAGGGCAGCGACATTGGCATTAATTAGATTTTATTGGCGGGTATATTGCTTCACTGCTTTGTGGGCAAATGGAATCCCATAACTTATATGATAATTTTATTTCCCATCAGACTGCGCTTCTCAATGTATATCCTTCTCCAGTTCCGTCTATCCAATACTCCAAATGTTACCACGATTCACCCCTCATTATTCTTGTTCGTTTACCAATGTCTTTCTCGTGTCTTGATTGTGTCCTCTCTCGCCACCTCGCGTGCAGTCTTGGTATATGCTACCGCATCCCTGGAAAGCTATGAGGCTGCTGTGAGTCCTTGCTTCCGTATCTTCAGGTAACAGGGATGCGCGCGCAAACCAAATATCAGAAAAGAATTCTTAAGGCATTTCTCCGAAACCCATTGAGAAACCTGAGCTGGTTCAAGAGTCAGTTGAGCACCAGCAATTCACAACACTATGTTCCATGTATTCTAGCTTTACACTGGCTGATATTTATATGTATCGTTTCTCGGGATAGGGGACTTTGCAAATGACCGAGGGTGATGGGTACTCTCGGCAAGTGTCGCCTGCTAGGCAGTTGGTAGATATGCCTTGGAACTTGGCCTCGGTTGGTTATCTAGCGATTGGATAAGCTGCCTAGGAGATATGTAGCGGGGAGATGGAATTATGCGGTAGGTCGGGTTGATTTGTGACATGACTTATGATACCCCGGGGGGCCGTATCATATGAGGAGCCTGGGAGGTTTACTGTATCCCACTTGGCCGTGAATATAACCTATAATAAGATTATGGTTATACCGGTATACACAACCTGACTTACCCAGAAGGCTGCTATCCTCGCCAATCGCCCCGGAAGCCCTCCACCGTGATTGTAATGGCATTTCCTAACACCTAGCATCGCCGAATCCCTGGCTCGGAGTGTGCTCCCCAACTCCCAACAGGTCTATTCGCGCTTCTAGTCTCACTTATCACTTAGTAGAGCTGATCCCTTCTAGATATTGCCAACTACCTGTCAACACCTCTATCTCGAATCCCGGCACGGGCGCCTCTCCTCCCGCCGTAGAAACTGCCCTCAGCCAAACAGGACCGGATACCTCGATAACAAGGGGTTCTTCCCCTAATGTCGAACCCAAATTCTCCAGCGCTGATGTCAGGTTGAGGTAGTATTCGGCCCCCCTGGTTCACAGCTCTGTAGGCGATGCTCGAGACGGGCTATCCAGTAATTATTTCCGGCATCGGGACAGCGATATTCGGCAAGAAGACCATGTTGGCAGCAAGTGCGGGATGCTATCCTCACACCCATTGGGATTGTATAGCGTTTGATCGATGTGTTTCTCCTTGGGTACCTCGGGTTGTATCTTGGAATTATATCATTCCACACACTCATACTAGCAAGAAACTTCAGATCCTCGATTCTGAATTGGGATCCCCTCCTACTCCTCAATCACTTCCGAAACCGCGCCGCAGCTCACTGTGCAGACCAATTGCCCAATGTTGGAAGTGTTGGCTCGGAGGAAAGGAAAAACCATGCTACTATTGTGGTTCAGCTTGCTAGTAAATACATTTTTCTCTCCCAAATCTTGCACCAACACCTTGTGCGCCTCACAACTGTTTTCATGGCCTAGGATATGGGTAACAACATTTCCTGCTATCAACCGCTGTCAACACCGGGTACCGGCAATGTTGCCTTTCTCCGTGGGGCTCGTATCCCCGGAGGTGCCGGCGAGTTGAGTTCCCTTACAACAAGAGGATTTCAGATGGCCAGCCTGCATCGATCGGGGAATGGCAGGCCAAAGACTTTAGAGATCAAGTCCCCGTAGCACAGGGGGAACATTGTGTAGAGGAGGGTGCCGCTGAGGAATTGACCAGTGTGATCCATGATATTCCCGTCCCCAACTCGGGGGCCCATCGTGTATTTAATACTGTGAAGTGAGTTTTTTTTTTTCTTTCCCTCGTCACTCCGCCACGTGTAAACCTACCCCCCCCCCTCTTATATCCTCATTGGGATCCAAACTTTTTTTTCTCTCTTTTCATACCGCCCGAGCCAATTGCCTTATGACTTTGCTCTATCCTATTGTATCCCACTGTATCATATCGCGCTTATGCATCTTTCCCGGGAAAAATTCCTTCACCAGCTGAAGTTCCACGGTCGCCCTCACCAAACATCTGACCGGCAGAGTTACCTGCGACAAAGGGGTATGCGGAGCTATATCAACAGACACCTAAAACCGGCGCCCCTGGTTGACCAGTCAGTGCTTAGTAGTTCATACAAAACTTTGTGCCTTTGCGTTTATTATATGTGCCCTCGATTGTCGAGTAGTATCACTTACCTTTCTCTCCCTCAATACTCACCAAATAAAATAAAATTGGTTTCTTTGCAATTAAATCGGAGCTAATTTTGAGCAATTCCATGCAGATCTCTTCCAAAAATAGTTGGACATTGCTGGGGGGTGGTTTTGGTATTGGTTTGGCTGTAGGAGCTTTGAATTTCAGACGCCTGGCACGGCATGTAAACTGATCATAGCTTTAGCGCTCGCGGAAGCTCCGAGTGATATCTCATGTCGACGAGGTATCATAGGCAGATGAAGGAACAAACGATGACAACCTTTTCTCCTTCCTTGATCAATTTAGTTAAGATTATTAGGGTGTATTCTACTATGTTGTGGAATTATCCCGTGTCTCAATCGCTTACCTAGGGTTTAGAGATCTCATCGCGTTTCATTGCCGGCAGGTTACGCTGACTGGGGCCGAGATAGAGTGAGAATGTGGTATCATAGTTTGGAGGAATGTCGAGCATCATATAAAAATAAAGGGGCCAACACTTTACTATGCCGGGGTAATTCATTGACAAAAGAAAACCCCCAGATCACTGCATAAATTTCCAATCGCGCTTTTCCTTCAATAATGCTCTTATCATAAGCGGCAACTTTATTCAGATCGGCGGGCGGCTCCTCCCGGTGATGATGGAAATTGCTTCTATCATAAAAACAAAGACTGAAAAAAAAAAGCCCCTGTATCATGCCATGGAGTGAGAAACATGGAGTGAGAAATAATAGTAATTAACAATGTAGGAAGTAATTAGTCGACCTGATGAGAAAATATTTTGTTAGCACACTACTCGCCATCGCAAGACAGCAACACCGCGCTAATAGCAAGACAGTCGTGTGGTTGGTCCAGATCTCGATTCACAAATATTTTAAAGGTTCGGGATAGGTTAGGCAAAAACCTTGTTGTTTGTATGATATTTAATTATTTTTCGATGCTTCGGTATACATAAGACTGTGGCCTCCCCTCCCCCACAGACACCCAATCCCTAGATATTGGCTTCCTAGGAACCCCAAATTACTATACTACTCTTACCTTCCCAATCGTCCTACGCTCTTCCGCCCAACTCGATCACACTCCTCGATTTTCCTAAGTCCATGATCGTATCCGGTTGCAACTGCGTTAGCGATTTGTCTCCCCCTTCTAACTCGACCTCCCCTCCTCCCTCCCACTGTGTGAGCACAGGAAAGGCAAGTATTCTCTGGTTTGGTGACTTCCTTGAATTCATTCATGCTCAATCGCGTGGAACTATATCGTCTATGGAAGAACACGAAATGTCATGAGGTCTAAGTTATTTGAAATGACTATTTCATTAGTCACCCGACATCTCTTGGCTCATGGGATGTGAATGGTTTCCTTAAGTGTCTGTGGGATATTTTTGGTATGTCGCGGAGGGCTGGGTGATGTGTCGTTGTCAATGGATAGACTCAGGTAGGAATGAATGATGAGAAGCGTTTTCTTTCTCTCTAAACTACATTATACTGCTGCCACGAATTCTAGGATATTGCATGTTACCCTCGCTGGATTTCATAATTGCTCCCCTGGAATTACAAAGGATTAGAACCGTCACCATCCCTGATCTAGGGGGACCAGCGGGGTTTAGCGTTGTATACGGATTCCATCTGAAATTATCCTGGCACCAGCGAACCGGTATATGGAGTGATGAGGACCACAAACGGGCCTGTATCTTACAGTTAGGCTAACAGCTTCACCACTCAATCGAGTTGTCGCTTCTATTACACAAGCACAATCCCAGTCTGCACTGCTTATTGAACTAAGGATAGGGTGCGGGAAGTATTTATGAAGAAATAATGGACAAGTATGATCCATCTCCGCTTTGTTATACTAGCGTTTCCTCCTTCAGTCCCCATCATTATAAGTCCATTATATCAGCACTAAGTTTCCTGGAGATTGCCAATTATCTTCCATGGACGAATGGGATCAAACTTGTAA
Organism: Tuber brumale; assembly: GCA_014065205.1. Classification (NCBI taxonomy): domain Eukaryota; kingdom Fungi; phylum Ascomycota; class Pezizomycetes; order Pezizales; family Tuberaceae; genus Tuber; species Tuber brumale. Next base: position 250,581 of record JACCEG010000202.1, read on the forward strand.
CACCAGTTTCCCGATATGCACTCTCCCTCGCCATCCTCCCTTATTACTTCTTAGTGCATGAAAACGGAGATAGATCAGTTGAACAAAGTGTGGTTCGATCAACCAGTGAAAATAGACCTTTAGGGTAGACTCCTTCCGCACAAAAGGAAATGACTTGGACACAAGCAGCGCGCTCTGGTGTGCTATCGCAGGAAGCCTGACTGCAGCAGAAAGTGACTTGAAAACTTAGATGGCCTCGAGGGGCCACGAAGGTCAATCTCTCCTGACTAGCTGGCGGTATGATTGGAACAAAGTTAATTGGGAGGCGGTAATGGGCTCCGAATCTGATCCTTTCTGACCTAATCGCACCCGGCAATTAGTTGATACTTTCGAGTAAGGGAAAAAAAATATTTATATCAGATTCTGGTAGTAGAAATAAAACACGAACCCTTGGTACGAGATTGATTCGGAATGCATTAGCCAAATGGCCAAGGACTATGCCTTTCAATGTAGTTAAACCCCAGTGGGCAATAGGAATTTCTGTGTTAGGATCGGGGTCAATACCCAGGAAGTATTATATCATACCAGTGTTCGCAACGGGGCAGTCCGTCCGTCCTGAGGGTAGGACGAGGACGGACTACGAATCCTAGCCCATCCGGTCCTGGAGAGAATCTTGCCCAGGGCTAATGGGAGGACAACGGGAACCCCATAGGCCCCATAACCAGTTTCAGAATGTCTCAGAATCTGAGGCCAGATAGATCCCCGCCGATCCCTCTAGGTCCCGACAGATCCCCACAGATCTCCGCAGATCCCCGCAGATCCCCGCAGATCCCCGCGGTCGTTGGTAGGGATCTGCAGTCCACTACCGTCCCCTATTGTCCTTGCAGTAGGGCGGCACAATAGTGTCTCACCTTGTCGGGCCCGTGGTCCTCGTTCAAACCTGCAGTCCTAAAACGTCTCAAGACGAGACGGCGCTAAAATTGTCGTCCGGTCCGGTCCAGTCTTCTTGGCAGTTTCCCAGCGGGGCCGCCAGGGCCCCCAGACCGTTGCAAACACCGATCATACTCTTCCCCAGCAATATGTCCCCTATTCTTGAGAAACACAACCACCCCAAGCTATAACAGAGAGTGCTGTCAGTGATTAGGGGAGTGAAGACCTGTTCTTAACAAAAGAGAGTTCACTCCCCTGATCAAGGATCAAGACAAAATTAATCTTAGATGGTATAAAGCCTAAATGGTCAGTTAATCTGCTCGGTTAGGGGTCCAACCAAGGTCATCGATTCCTGAAAAAACCACAAAATGAGCCAGGCCAAACCATATAGCACTACTCGTGCTTCCGAGGTTAGATAAGGTCACGTGATTGAATGATATCAATAAGTAGGAAGTTTGGTGTTGAGGTGGCAACTTCAGATTTGTCACCGAATCCACACAAAAACAAGGAGCAAAGGTGCTTCTATATCACAAGAACTGTGTATCACAATCAGGACTCTTGGTTCAACTGTACAAATAGAATGGAATGAGATCTCTGCACACCTCAAAGTCAATCTGGAAAGTACTGGTCAAATAGTTCAGCACTCTAAAGCCCGCGTTGGTGACATTTTTTTCACACTTCTCTACAATATCGGTCACGATGAGCCAGCACATCCTCCAGGCCCATCGCAGAAGTATCCGAAGGGGTCAGAAAAGTCAGAAAAATTGCAGCAAGTTGCTTACAAGCCTGCGGATTTTGGCAAGAATTCGATTAACATATTTTACGTGGAACGGGCTCTTCACCTAGATCCGGCTCGGACCTAATGCCGCAATATGTCTCATTTCATGAGGGGGTCCTAGCACTTGTCCGGAGCAACAACTCGTTAAATTTCCCTATTATAAAACTTTAAAGAACAGAATGACATTACTAGATATGAAAGAAAGCTCTGGGGGAGCTCAGAATGATGGAATCCAACAGCTTCACCAATAATTAGTGTTTACCCAGTAGCCGGATTGCTCCCTGAACCCCCCCCCCACTATTCTCACATACACATGCACCCCCATCCTCTAACGCTTCCATTTTTTCCCAAAGGTCATTGCCCTCGTCTAGCCCAGGCAATACCAAAGAGGTGGCCATGAGTGTTGGGGATAGGACAGTAGAGAAAACCGTGCGCGTTGCCTGATTTTGACCAGATTGCAAAGACACAGGACTGCATGATTGTTTGCTTGCTTTTCGGGCTGCCTTGGTATCATCTACCCTCTCCCGCTTCTCGCGTAACTCAATTACAGTTTCGGAAGTTACCACTATGGCCTAGGTGAGCTTCCAGCAGTCTGATGTCTTTGCCCACTTCTCTTTGGCCATCAATTGATCGTATTGGCGGTAACCCTCCTCCTCAACTATTTTGTCAGCAATAGTTTTTCTGAAGCCATCCGAAAGGCCAGACAAGATAGCTTTAAGTTGTTGGTAGGATGGAGTGGTCTGGGTTACTAGAGATATTGCTGTTCTGGTAGCCTGGCTTACAGCCCACGGAGTTTTCTGGATATGGAAACCTGCTCGGATACTCAAGATCTCAGCAGGTGCAACATTTTTCTCCTTTCACTTCACAACACCCAGGGCCGGTCGCGGATTGAAGGGAATGATCCCTGCTGCCTCCAACACACTAAGAACATTTTTGGGCGTGAATGCCAGTCTCGGGGCTGGGATTAAAATCCTGTTTTTTTCTAGTTTAGTATTAATTTAATCAGAAAAGAGAGTAAAGACAAACCGTAGAAATTCCCCCTTATTCTTACCGACATGCCCCCTACGAATAAAGGCATCTGAGCCATTACTGTAATGGTGCTGTAGGGGACTAAAAAGTCCCACATCTAGAGGATGAAGGATGTGGGTTGTGTGGGCAGGGAGGCTGAGGGGCATAATCTTCACATTTAAGCAAAAATCGAAAAATTCCCAATTGAAACAGGATGAGTGGCCATCAAGTAGTAGAATGCAATACTAATCCCCAGCACTACTCGTGCCATGGTTGTGGCTGTCCAGCCACAACCCCCCCAAGCTTGCTCGCTCGCTTTAGGGGGCACTCATCCTGAGTGCCTGACAGCTCAACACAACTTGACAGCTCAACACAACTTTGTAGCTAAATACAACTTTGTGGCTCAATAAAACTTTGAGCCACAACACCACTTTATGGCTATACTTTATTTTGTGGCTCAATACCACTTCACAGCTTAAACCATACTGTATTTTATTTCCTAATATACATTTATATTCCCAAGCTTTATTGGTTTCTTGATAGAAATAATTATTCACTTACGCATTATACTCTTATAAGCTGCAGTAACCTGCCTTGCTTTTGCCTTAGCTTTTATCTCATCCAGTAAAGGCTTCCTAGCAGCTTGGTCTGCCTTTTTCTTTGCATTTTGAGCTCATTGTAATTGTTTTTCTGCTTTTTCTGACTCCTCATCTTCCCTCCTCTTCACTATTTGGTGTGCCTCTGAAACATATAAAACTCCTCCCTTTTGCAAGTATCTACAGCTACTTGCTCTTATCCTTGCAACTCTAGCTTGCTCTGCAGCATGAGTATTTTCTAAATGCTCCATGGCTAAAGCACATGACTGTACTTGAGCTAGACCACCTTGCAGTACTCTCTTGAGTCGATTTTGAAAGCTTGGTGATAGATTGGCTCCATCGTCAAGTAATTCATCAGCTTGTCTTTTCAGACTTGGGATTGTATGAGGGATAGTTGGTTGTGATTCAAGTGGTTGAGTTTCAAGCAAACTTGAAGTTGTATTAACAGACTCAAGTAAATTTGATATTATAATATCAAGATTGTAAGGTATCAAGCCTGTCACTCGAAATGCAGATTGGATGGTGGATCGCTTAAAGGTTCGTTGATGGATTGAATAAATTTTGTCCAGGAACTCGACTTTATCAAAGTCACCACAACCAGTGCGAGCAGCTACTTCAACAGCCTCAGAATGATAATGCTTAAAAGGTTGAAAGACAACCACATCTAATGGTTGTAGGAGGTGACTCATAGGTGGAGGAAGGCAGAATACCACAATCTGATAATTATCACAGTAATCAAGGAACTCTTTAGTACAGTGGGAGCCAAATCCATCTAGAATTAAAAGCAGATAGCTGCCAACTTGTTGTTGTGCTGGAATATCTCTCAAAGTGTATCAGCCACTTCATTGTCAAGTTGTCATTACTGTATCCAGTCTCTGAAGTACCCAGAAGGTAGTTATCTGGTATAGAGGTTACTTTATACCAGGGTTCTTGATGGATAATACTAGGAACAATTATCATAGGGGGCAGCACATCTCTACCTCCAGTAATAGTTTCACAAACAGTAACCAGCTCCGAGTTAGTGGAACTTGCCAGGTAGGTCTCCCTACTTGGATCTCGTGTAATGATCCATTGATCTCCTCCCATTCCTATACGAAATCCTGATTCATCAAAGTTGTACTTATCACAACTTTGGATATTATACTTAGTCCACACTTCCTTATACTTCTGAAACCAGTCACGTATCTCATCTGGTTGATGTACATTCTTCCAATTGGCATCTATACTCTGCTGCTTTCGAATAAAATATTCCGGATGGCATGTCAGGAACTGCTTGGCCCAGCGTTCACTCACCTTTGGTCATAGGAGGGGGCCAGTATATCCATTTTTGCAAAATGTTGTTGGCACAACCAGTAATCATTTGAAGACATCCTCTAGTACCAATAGTATCTAGAGGATCGAGGTACTGACAAACAGCAAGCTCTTGACCTACAGTAGAGCTCTATTTATTGCAGGTCTTGGTTGTCGAGACTGGTGTCCATTACACCTTGCCTATAATTGAGGATCTGGTACTTCATATTCCCGCACAGTGGGAGCAATATTTAGACTTTGCTGATTGGACTCCATGGTATGAAGAGTGGTAAGGGCTCCCTGAATGCATATTTCGATATCACCGTAGGCCTCCACCTGCTCACTGGGTAGTATAATCGATTCTGGTGGTACAATTGCAGATAGTAGTTGTGATAATGTAGTTTGAGGATTGAATCAAATTTTATTTTCTCATACAGTTCTCTTATTTTATACTACAAACTTAGAAGCATTAGGAGCTTCAAATCGCTATTGATATTCACAGTTCTATGGAGCTTTAAAGTCTTATTGAGCTTCAAAGTATTATTAAGCTTCAAAGTTCTATTGAGGTACAAAGTGCTATTGAGCCACAAAATACAGTATAGCCACAAAGTGGTGTTGTGGCTCAAAGTTCCGTTGAGCCACAAAGTTGTGTTTAGCCACAAAGTTGTGTTGAGCTGTCAAGATGTGTTGAGCTATCAGGCACTCAGGATGAGTGCCCCCCAAAGCGAGCGAGCAAGCTTGAGGGGGTTGTGGCTGGACAGCCTCAACCATGGCACGAGTATGTACCAGTTGGTCTAGATTCAGATTTCTTTCATTACTTATGAGTTGATACAAATACTCACCTCTCTCGTGTTTCCACTTCAAAGATATCCTTCAACCACTGTAACCCCAGTCTTTCATTGCTCCATCCCTTCTCGAATACTCCGAACATGGCCAAATCTGTTTTTTTAACTTAGCCTAATAGCCCATGTAATGCACTGATCCTTTATTAATAATGATAGGGCGTAGTACTCCCCCATTCCCTGATACCATCTCAATTACTGTAACCGACTCTCGGGACTAATCCCAGGTCATTTTTACCGTGCATGATCCCTTTTTGGAGATTACTTTGCAATGCAAAGCAATCCCCATCATGAAACCGTTCTCATCCATATTGTACATATTTGAATGTGAAATATTGTAAAATTTAATTACATTTTGAAGCTAGTAGTAAAATTAGTTGTCCACATTACCAGTATTATATCATCGCAAGCATACCTTATTGAAATAGTCTTCCAACACTATAGGATCACTAGCAAGGGCTCTCTGATGATCAAGTCAGGTACTAAGCTTCGTGGTTAAGGGGGATGTCATTTCCGAAAGTGGGTGATCAAGTTTGTTCCCAACATCCGATCCTTCATCCTCCGAGCTACAATAGCCTCTGCCATTCCCTTCACCACCGTCAACTGGGCTAGATGTCCCCACTCATCTAACAGCTCACACTATCGGACAATGGAGTTTTCCTTGTATTCCGTCAAGGCTTACAGCTTGTGATGTCCCACTACCCGGGATACTTTACTCCGCACCTTTCTCCTTAGTATTGGGTACGCAACCCCATTCTTCTCGGTAGAGGAACAAATAGAGGGCTCATCACTATGCCAATAGTGTTTAATCGCCCTCCGGATACTTTCTTCGGCTTGGTTTTTCTTCCGTGGCTTGATTACTGGCATTCTGTGAAATTTGACATGGTTGTATGGAGATTTGCAATCTACAGACCCCTCGCTACCATCAGCGGGGTAGGCATCACAGGCTGGCTTGGCGCCCAGCCGGATCCCTGTGAAGAGTCGCATCCCGGTAAAATACTTTAAGCATGCACATCTTGCCAACCTTGACATTGCTTTTTCAACTGCCTATAAATACATCTATTAACACTACAATTTCCCTGCATACAAGTTACGTCTGAAGCCAAAATTGAGTCCTAGTGATATCTTTTCCCGTATTCAATTTGCACAGAGGGCCCTGACTCAGGCTCCAGAAACCTGCATCTTCCCCGATGGGACTTGGATCAAGATCGGAACCCCGTGAGGTAAACCAAATATCAGGAGAGTTGTTGGATCTGATCCATATGACTTTGTTATCCCCACCAACTCGGGGCCAAATTTTACACTAATGCACACAGCTCACTGTATGCAAGGGTATCCGAATGAGCCAAATATTTGTGTAAATGAGATATCTCGGAATGCGAAGAGTATGAAGCACAGCTATGCGAGATAAATGAGCGAAAGCAAAAACAGCAAGAACAACTTTGTGCCAATATCTGCACACCTGGAACAAAAGGGTAAAGACTTCTTGTGGCAATCATTGCAGATGTTCTTACCTCCAATTCGAACCAATAGTCTAATGAGCCACAACAAATGCCATGATGCCCAGAGTGGGGTTTTCAATAGAAGGCTGGCCAGAGTAGTAAGGAAGGTGGAATGGATTAGTGGTTATATTGAAAGAAGGTGCTTCATAAATGCCTTTATCTATTTGTTTGACATATACAGGAAGAGACTGGGAGGGCTACATGGTGGCTATATGAAGACAATGTGGAAAATCATACGAAGGCTGCAAGAATAAATCAAAAGGAGGCAGATTTGAATGGGGTTCATTGTTGCAATGCTCCGCCGAATATGCCAGACTTTACCATGTCTGAACAGGTGTGGAGATATATTAAAGATATTATGCCCAATCATCATAATAAGTTGAGGGGGAGGAGTCACATTGTACTTGAGAGAGCGAAGGAGCTCATAGCTGAAGGATAATATCGCATCCCTCAAGACCTCATAGGTGATATAATAACTTTCACTGTAATCTTAGACTTAGCTTGGAAAAAGGCGATGGTAATAACTATAATAAATGAGCTTAATAGATTCCAGTAGGTTTTGGGCGGTGCTGCTCCTCAACACCGCACTTCCCACTTGTCCAACTTGTCCCACTTCTCCCACTGTGTAATCATGTGACCTAATCTAACCTCAGAAGCACGAGTACTTCCCGATGGGTTGGGAAAAGCTCGCTCCGCCTACCGCCCCTAATGGCTAGTATTTCTCGGACCACCGTCTGCCTGCAATCAGGACAAATAGAGTGGAAATAGCAAGGTAGTAAGGAAATGAAGTATTGGACACTGCCAGAATTGCAACTATGACTTGAATATCGTACGAACATATAGTACAATACCACATTTGAGTCTCATAACTCGCAGGCAAACTTTGGTGTGGTTACCAAAACGCGCGGCCTATTCAGCTTATTCAGTTCAATCCTTACCCCTGTCTATACAGCAACCTCTCTAGCTGCCATCCATCGTATGGAATGGGAAAAATATGTGCTAGGAAATTACCTTCAATAGTTCATTCGACCTACCCAATGGTTAGGTTGATAATTGTTGAGGTTGGCCGATGCCACAGGTAGGGGCACATGCAATGATTCCGTGAGGGCATCAGGGACACACGCAACAACAAGACCTACTCGTGGGCGGTGGTCGCAGGAATTTGGGAAAGGAAGAGAATTCAAAGATTCACAGGCAGATTAAGTAACAGGTTGTGAGAGCGCGTGGACTGTTTCCCAACGGGTCGCATAGAGGGAGAGGTATTCAGCTGTGGTGACATTATAATCCCAAGATGACATCAGTTGTAGGTCATGCCTCATGGCTGTGAGCTGGAGGGTGTAGTTGGACGGTGGAGATGAACCGGGGCACCTGGGATCTCTCAACCAAGTAGTGGCCACATATTGTTGAATATGAGAGCTCAAATGGGTGTATAAGCGAGTGAGAATCTATGAGTATTCAGTCATTTGTCAGAATTTCAATAAATATTTATTATCTACCTGTAAGGCAGTGCCAAACAGGGGTAAATTTCCGGAGACAAAACTCACGACATCGTTGTCACCGGCTATCACTTGACCAAAACGAAACGCCAAGGTGACCAGGCAGCCATCAAATAGAGGGTAAGAAAATTTTCTCTTTTGCCTTCGCACACTCTCTCAAAGACACTCTCGCTCAACTCTCTTTCTCTCAAATAACCTTCTAACTAACAGGTAAAACAGGTGTATGAGTAATCGATTCAAAAGGACCCTCCCATCCTCCCTCATCTCATCCCTATGACCGCCGCACATATATTCTCCGCTCCACAAGCTTCCCTTCATGTTCCCCATTGCCTATGCGCCCTCACCAGCTAATAACAAAGAGGAGAAAAGAAAACACCGCGCTTCCCCGCGTTCCCGGCAACCATATCGCTCACATGCCCGTACCGCTTCCGTGGCTGTACCGCTCCCACTTCCGTACCTGGCATGTGATATGGCGAGCGAAAACAGCAAATCAACAGCGTGCAAATAATGAACGGTGAACGAATAACGAATGGTCTCACGGACAATGAACAGGCCGCTGATCATACCGGTGGCCAAACACATGAGCGGCTGAACAAGCAAACTGGTAGGCGAGTGGACAGGCAGGAGCACAAATGGGCACGGGAGAATAAACGGAAAACGGTGGACCGACAGATGAGCACAGTTGCAAGATGCTGTGGCTTCGCCAGCATGTTCTACGGTGGTACAGCTCCTAAGTTTTGAATGTTACACAAGTGGCTCACACAACACCCGCTACTAGTGTAACCTACAAAACTTAGGCGCTCTACCACCGTATGCATGCTTGGCAGGTTATAAAGATCTTGGGTATAGGCTGAGTATGCTGTGCAGTGCCGGCGGTTTCCCATAACTTCCAACGCCAAACGGCATTATAGCATGGTAAACTACTCCGATCTAGCCATCCTGCACCATATCAAGAAAGCACCACCTATGCACCCCACGGCAAGAGCCTGTACCGGTATAGTGAAATCTCATGAAATCTGCTACCTCCGCTCCGACGAAGCGCTAACCTGGGAAGGAACAGCGGCTACCAGCTGCGGTATCGTGGGATCTGGCAAACTTCGCTGAGTGGTGCCAGGCTGGGTTTAACCTGATAAGCTGTACTGTACAGGGCTTAGCCAATGGCTGGAGATAGTGGATTTCACGAGATTATACAGTACTCGAGTAGCGCCGGCTAGAAGACGAGCAATCCCCCGTGCCAGTTAATAGTGGATAAAGGTGGAAGGCCGGTCGTGCAGCTGCGGACTGTAGAATCAGAGGATGTTCTTGACACTTTGGTGGTGTGTGAATGAAGGTGTTTTGAAGCAGCGACTTTTGAAATACCCGTAGCGAAACGGCGAGATGGAGATGATAAGTTAACGATAATGGTAGCGGTACCAGAATCAAACGAAACGAAACGAAATGATAATTAGTAACGCAGCAGAACCAAGACTCTAATCACATACACACGACTTTACCGCAGTAGTGAAGTTCGCTCGTTATCACTCAACTCTCTCCACACTATCGCTCAACACTACTATCTAACAATCTAATGAAACCGTGAAAATAGGAGTATATCTGAATCGTGACAAAGGCATCCCCTTTTCCATATATCCATCACCACACATATCCACACTCGTCCACACACGTCCACACTCGTCTCCCGTTCCTCCGCATACTCCCATGCTAATAAATGAAAGACTAGCATCATGAAAATTCCCACAGTTTGTAACCTCCAGATGGTCACAGCTCCGTTTCTTAACGCCCTTGTATTTCTCCCACTCCGTTCAGTCCATCTCTGACGCTCCCGTACTCCCCCCGCGGGGAGCATCATTTGCTTCCGGCTGATATATGTTTTCCTTCCGTGGATGCGGTAATCCAAAGTACATCTCCGAAACCTCTGTGCCAACAAGCGGAAAAAAAGAACCTGAGCATCCAGGCATTCCCGTCAGCATCAGCGATTTCCAACATGTGTGAGGTTCATTTCTCCATCCATTTCATTTCCACCGCTCTTTCTCATTCGCCCGCCTGTTTTCCGCTGTCTCTTGTTCGCGCATTTGTTTGTCACCTCGGATAGGTTATCGGTGATGCGCTTGGGTGAAGCACACTCCCGGAAGGCAAACGTGTTCCTGGCGTAGACAGGGCGGAAGTCTTAAAGCGATGGAAAGGAAACGCCTGTAAGCGATAGACAGCGGGGGTCTTTATAGTGCCTATTTCCTCCCCCTAGTAGCACCAGAGCAAGCAATGGACGAGAGGGGAGATACGAAGAAGATGAATTTGTCTAGGTGCAGCGAAGCGGATGCTTTTATCGTCGTTTATTTATACTCCTGCCTGTTCTATCATTGTCAGTTAGTTAGTTGAGCTGTGGGAGCAATCGAGCATGTTGTCGAGCGAGTTGTAGAGAGAGAGAGAGAGAGAGAGAGAGATGTACGATTTTCGTTTCCTCAGCATCGCCATTACACAATTTCGAGCGTAGTTGTTTGCGATAGCTGATTTCGGCACCGTTTTCCCAGCAGCTCAGCGTAGTCCCCTTTTGCTGTTCAGTTACCGTAGGTGACTCGCCGCCCTAGCACTCCATCGTTGTGGGTTACATGATTCGGTAGTTTTCGATTGCCGTCAATTTCGTTCGCGGTTCCTGTATTTTTCGTCGGTGGGAAAGTGGTTTGCTATTTACCAAATCAATGGGCCGGGAAATCTATTTTTACCATCAGCCGCATCTGTAAAGTTCCCGTACAGTACACTCCCTTGTACCTCAAGAACTATGCCAACCAACAGCATGAGAACAAGAAAAAGTCTTTTAGCTGACTATTCTCACATATGCCTTTAGGGATACTGTGAAATTTTACCAAAATTTGTTTTGCCAAGCAATGAGGGAGAGAGGGTCAGCAAAAGCGTTTTCCAAGGGCCGGGGGGGGAGGGGGTGCTTAGGAAGGGTGCGAGAACTTTTGCAAATGCGGCTATAGTATGATACTGTACTCGTAATTTTCTGACGTTTGTGAAACAAGACCGCCACCGCACACCACCAAAATCTTGAGGCTCCGGCCGATTTTTTTTCGCTCATACGGTATGCAATAACGGTTGTGTTCACGGGCGTCAGGGAATTTTAAGCAGTAGGCCTCCTGGGCAAATTCAGGAATAGAGGGAGGGGCTCCCGTATCACTTGTTGGAGTTCTGAAGATGCTCAATCTTTTGGCACTGAAAATTTAGATAACCTTTTTCGGCACTTCAACTAACCACCGGCAACCGGATTTAGTGCCCGGATTTTGCGCTTGTTGCGTGCACGGTGGGTACTGTATAATTTGAAGACCCAGTCGTGGTGATGGCGGCCCAACATGTACCGTACAACCGCGTCGGTAAAGCCCTCCTACCCTTCCCTACACCTCAAGAACTATACCCAGCAGCAGCAAGGGAACGGAAAGGGGCGGTTAGACCATCATACTGTTTCCGGGCACGCCCTTAGGGGTGCGGCAAACCGCCACCAGATCCGACCCGCCAAGTACCCGAGCAATGGGGAGGGGGAGGACCAGCGGTACGTTCCCGATGGCATTGGTACCCGGGTACCGGCACTCGTACTTGCGGGAGAGTGCGGGAACTTTACCGAAGATGTATCAGTAGTCGCGCAGTTAGTCTTGTAACCTAAAACGTTAGGAGAATTCAGCCTCATGGTTAGAAAAAAAATCCATGATGCGGGATTCCCGAGTCGAAAGGCGTTGGTGTAGGTTAGCGCCTTTCTTGCACATCGATTGTGCATATCGATTGCGCAAAATTGACAGGTCATTTATTACACTTTACTTGACGCTTGAGGAACTCTTTTGTGACCACAAGGCTGAATTCCACTACCGATATTCACTCATTATTAACTAATAACATTCTTCACCATAGTCGCGACGAAACTGGGCGGGCGACGAACAGGGATAAATTCCTAGTACTCGAGTAATCTTGGTAACCCTAACCTTAGCTCTTTCCTATTTTCTTTTTTACACAGAATATAGCTTTGTTGGTCGCCCGCCCAGTTTCGTCGCGACTAGTCTACTCGCACGGTGAAGACTGAACGGTAAAAAGCTCAAATAATCAAGCCGTGTGCTATGTCGTTGGAGTTGCCGCCTCTGTTTTTTTCTTTTTGGCCTCTCAGAGGCGTTGAGCAGCTCTTTCCTTCGCAGTGTTTTCACCACTCTTTTATTAAGGAAGAAATTCGTGACTACATAGCACAAGGTTCGATTATTTGAGTTTTCACGGTATTTAAAAATAAAAGTTAGTCTACCAGCCCATGCGGCGGTGACATACCGGTATCCGTTCTAAATTCCATTTGCGGTGCTGTAGACTAATGCAATTTGGGGGATGGTTGTGAGCTGGAGCCTTGCCGTACGAGCAGTAGACCAAGATCAAAGCGGAACCGTGGAATCTTTCGGGATGCTGCAGCAGTCGTGTTCAAAAAACATCCTTCAGCCGGAAATGCACACGAGCACAATGCTCTGGATCGTGGTTACTCTTTTTTTACTTTTATGACTGCTTGGATACGCTGCCGGTACCGCAAGTCGTGTCAGAAATGGCAAATCGCGGGTTGAGGGCTGTTAACATGAGATCGCTCAACTGGGGTTTCAGTATCTGGGGCAAGGGGTAAGCGACACGACCCTCCCCACTCATTGGTTCCTACACTGCTAGGCGAATCGAAGAATCTTATAATCATTATATTACTCGTATTGTGAAATCAATGTGCCTAGAGCACGAGGGCTCGCCTAACCTCATTGGATCTGGAAAAAAGTGAGTCAAGCTTGATAGGGTAATAAACATTCCTTTCCATCTGGCTAAAAAATCCTAATTTTCCTAAAATTTAATGAAAGTCGAGCCTGAACCAAAAGCGACGCCTTGCTGAAGGGGATATTCAGTATCATAGGTTATTTTATCCTAGCTATGCAACCAGGACCGCCATGCATACAATAATGCCATAGCAAAAGAAGCGCGCTGTGTTCTTCTGTTGATCCCCCCGGAACGTGTGCGGAAGGTAGGAATGGTTGCTTCTCACAATGGTGACATTCTGTCGAGCTTATAATATAATATACCCGAGCACTGTACCGCACTTAGGGTGTGCGATTGAGTGTGCCAAAGTTTCGCTCATATGTCTGGGCTGATACGATTGTAACCGTTTTTCATTTTTCATTCTTTCCATCCACTCTGTCAATCTGTCGAACTCATTACACTGTGTCTGGAGTCAATGTGGTTCGCAAAATAGCCAACAATCAAGGGAGCCAACCAGAAGCTGTTCGACAGAAATACCCCAGACACCCGGTAATCACATCAGGCACATTAGGTTTTCTGGGACTATGGATACAGGCAAATCATTTCATAGTGCTGTATGGGTATTATGCGGCATCGGCGGTTGGCTGTTGGATGGAGCTGCGGCGTGGTGAACGAACCTCCTCCAAAATGCGATAGTCGGGTCTAGTGCGCCTGAATTCGTGTCGAGGTCGAATGGGGTCCGGGTGTTTGGGTACCGGGCTCTGTCCGTGGGAGTTCCAGTTGCGTATTCCTTTCCAATGTGCGGCTGGGCCGATCGGTTCTGGAAGGAGGGGAATTTGTCTGGGGTTTTCAGAATTTTCATTTGTTCCCGTGTGGAAGGATGTGGTAACTGGAGGTTCTGGCTAATAGGTCCGGCACCCTGCAAATAGAGCTACAGCACAGTACGGTATTGAGGTATTAGTCTTTCCGACTTTCAAGGACACACAAGTAATCCGCGGTCTCCTGTTCACCACATAAACGGGCCAAACGTGATAAGAATGAGTATGAGGGAAAGGACACGGGTGAAACTGTCATTAAGGGAGAAGGGTAACATGCAGGGCATTCGTTAATTTTTCTTTCATTCAAATTACTTTATCATTTCTATCGTCAGTGAAATGGTGATCTCGGATAACTTCTGTAGTGTTTGAGAGGTACCGCGTGCTTTGGGGGTGCTAGGCTTTGTAGGGTGTTAGTACTGGTATGGCACCGTACTATCGTACCAGTTCATCCGGCCTAGGGCATTTTGAGCCTGGTGGACATAAAAGAGTAGTCGTGTTGATAAACGTTTTATCAGTCAGCCGCAAAGTCCAGGGAGATGGCTGTGGATTGCCGTATTTTCCAACCACTTGGATACCGATACAGTACTGCATCGTACACCGCCTGTAGGGTGGCTCAGCGATCGTAAATCTGTAGTGTAGGCTGTGGACCGGAGGTTACTCGAGTGGAGTACCGTCCAGTATCCGGGGAAAAGGGATGGAGAGGCGAACCGGCTCACAATGACTTCTGCGATGCAAGGTGAATGTAAGAATGCGATCTCGTGTCTTTGCGTCTGGGAAAAGGGAGGAGGGGTCGAAACTGGAATAAAGATTCTGCCAACGCACTCACCTATTCTGGTACCTCCGGTCAAATTTCTTCGGAATACGGTACGATATCCTACTCCTCAAGTAGAGCTGCCGTTCGACCAACAACACCGCTGCAAAATGGGATACGTGGACTCATGACTTCTAAAATTTGCATCAAACTTAGAGGCTGAGAACGGGGTATGTTGTGATGCAAGTGAACCCCGTCCGGCCACCAATGAAGGAGAATTGTGGCAGGCGGGAATTGTCTTGAAACAAATTAAGAATTATTGTCTCCCCACGTTGTATGCTTACACTGCGGGGTGGGAAAATAGAGAGCCGGCATCTGTCGGGGAGAGGAAAAGTCAGTTGGGCAGCTGCTAGCCTTTCATCAACAGTGGAGTAGTGCGGGGTAGCCATGATGGGAAGTCGCCACTAATCGTGCCAAAGTACAAAGCACGGTTACTATCTTGGGGGAAAGGGTGGTCTCAAGGCCCCAACATTTCTGTTTCTCCCATTACTTTTCACCTTGTTGAGAATTATTTTTACCAGTATTAGGGAACACAATAAATCACTACTTCCAGAAATCGCAGCTTTTCTCATTTCAAGAACTGATCAATACGAGCAACCAAGCATCAATCACCTGTTTCGAGGACATTTCCCCATCTCAACCGTATGCCCCGAGATATTCGCTTGCATGCATTAATCCTCGAAATCACTAATGTCTGCCGCTATGCTTCTAGCTCGATGGCCAACAGGAATACCGGCATTCAAGGTGATCATAGCGGCAACCCCGGTTCTCATAACATCACCGGCGCAGGCAACATTACCACCTCCGGTGGCATCACGAACCACGGTCGTATCACGAACCACGGTAACACCACCAAAAATTACTTCGGATGCACAAACTCGCCCCCGAGCGATTCAGAAATTTTGCAATTCCTATACACGTCACACTTGTTATATTGGGAGAGTGTGGGGAGGACGGACAACGTGAGGAAGACCGATGTGTTCGTTGTTGATTGTTCTAGAGACATGGGGGGAAAGTACCCAGCTATAAATACAGGAAACCATACGTGCCAAGCACTCCCAGGGTTGACCCCAAACACCACTCAAGCTTAACCAAACAACAAGACATAAGTGTGGTTACCCGGATATACAAACTAATCCAACAAAACTACCAGTCGCATCTGGGTAGGATTCGGGAGCCGGCCAGGGGAACATGCACCTGGGTCACAGAGCATCCAAAGTATAAGGCTTGGTTGGGGACAAGGACATCCGATCTCCTCTGGCTATCGGCGGACACAGGCTGCGGAAAATCAGTCATCGCGGCATTCCTCGTAAACCACCTCAAACTCTGAAGGGACTCCATCGTTTGCTATTTTTTCTTTAAGGACGATAGCGAGGAACAGAGGAGCGCAACCTTTGCGCTTTGCGCCCTACTACATCAGCTTTTACGACAGCGGAACACTCTCTGCAAGTATGCTCAGGAAGCATTTAATGCGAAAGGAAAGAAGTTTGTGCATGAAGTGGATTCATTATGGGATATTTTGGTTCAGGCCGTGCCTGAGGCTGGGTGCGGGGAGGTAATTTGTGTGATGGACGCCCTAGATGAGTGCGACGAAGGGACCCTCGCTCAGCTTATCCGTCACCTCTCCCGTCTCCCGGGATCGCAGACTGCGGACCTACCTTTAAAATTCATAGTTACAGGCCGTCCGTACCATAGGATCGAGAGAGAATTTGGCTCACGGACAAGGACGATTCAACTAAGGGGGGAAGATGAAGTTGATGCTATTAGTGCCGACGTCGCTCGAGTTATCGATGAGGGCATCGAGAATCTGGAGTTATACTGGCGGCGTCCCGGGGGGCTTGGATACTTGCGAACACCCCTCGAATCCTCTGCCGATCGGACGTTCCTATGGGTTTCTCTTATTCTGAAGATTTTGAAGAGTAGTGTAGATGACCCGCGGGAGAGGTTTACCAACCTTGTCTCCAATGCGCCGCCCGATCTACCAGAATTATACACCAACGTTCTCAATAAGAGCGCGGAACCAGACCAAGCCCGAAGAATCCTACATATAGTTGTAGCAGCTGTTAGGCCTCTCACTCTTCGGGAACTAAATGTGGCATTCAGAATCGGGCGGGGCGACACCAGCATCAAGGACATCGGGGATATTTCTCCTGGAAGCGAAACGGCGGTGAAAAATCTGTGCGGGCTCTTGGTGCGGGTTATTGATTCAAGGGTTTATCTCGTTCACCAAACGGCCAGGGAGTTGCTGGTTAAAGGAACATTGCCTGGTGAGGGGGAGTGGCAATATACCCTAAGCGAAGTGGATTCAAGCTTTATACTCGCTGATATTTGTATCACTTATCTATCACTCGAAGACTTTGAAATCGACCCGTTAGCGGCGCATACCAGCGGTGGTGTTGCCCGGTGGGATAAGAGGAATTATTTCCAGAAATATATCCTTCTCCATTACGCAGCTTGCCGTCGGGCGGACCACTTCCGGGATTCACAGAATCGGCAAATGGAGCTGTTCGAGTCTGTTCGACTCATTTGCAAACGTGGATCTAATAAATTTCTAACATGGCTGAAGGTGTATTGGGAAAACAGTGGCACGTATCATCCATTCCCGAATGGTTTTACACATTTGATGATTGCATCATGGCTGGGGCAGCAGATACTAGTTAAGCAACTATTGAAGGATGGAGAATACACTAATGCTAGATCGGAAAAATATGGCACCGCATTGAACATAGCAGCACTCCAGAAAGAGGAAGGCATATCGTGGTTACTGGTGAAGAGGGGAGTCAATGCCTATTTAGGCGGGAAGGAGTACAACATTTTGCTTGTAACTAAGGCCCCTTGTGAGAGGTAGCTGGTTTATCTCTGATAATAAATTTATATCTTGGTGACAGACGGTATATGAATTTGATGTCATCGCGTGGAGATAAAGCTAGTATAGGACATGGTTTGCCTTAAAGAAGGTAAGTTGGAAGTTCTTGATCTCCCATATGGAACGTTGCTGATACTAGATGGTCTGGAATTGTAGAAAGTAATTGAACAGCCCTGTACACCGTTGGCAGCAAGCATGACTAACTATGGCTTGGACGGTGAGCGCAGAGTGTAAGCGGGAGATTTCCCGAGAAGGGAATATGAAAGTAAGATTCGCTGACTTCTAGGGAGGGACAGGAGGTAGGGGACTTGATAAATTGCGCAGAGAATGTAAGAGATGACTTACGACGGACCTGCGCGTGGCATAGCTGGTATGTAACTCGGAGAAGCGAATCTTAGAAACAGGGGAATTGCTGACCACTGGCTCGGCGGGCATTTAGGAGGTAAGAGGACCTGGCGAAGAAGGTTGAACATGGTGGGACAGTTGCTAACATCAAATTTGGGGAGTGCGATAGTGGGTAAGTGGACAAGGTGGACAAGAGTTGCGGGGGAGAAAACTTCTAACATCTCGCTTGGTGGGTATGATAGTTGGTAAGTGAAGAGGATCTAGCCCACATGCATGACATGGCAATCGCCAACCTCTAGCTCGCGGGGTGTTGTAGTTTGTACGTGAGCACTATCAACCAGGCCTTAGGATGAGGCGATTGCTGACCACTAGCTGGGTGGGTGTTGCAGGCGGTAAGTGAACACGATCAACAACCCCTCGGGATAGGAAAATTGCTGACTACTAGCGCGGTCGATGTTGTAGTGGGTAAGTGAACACGATCAACCACACCTGGGATGGGAAAATTGCTCTCTAACTCGGTGGGTGCTGTAGCCGGTAATTGAGCTCGACCAGCACTGCATTGGGATGGGACAATTGTTGACCTCTAGCTCGCGGGATATTGTAGCTCGTAAGTGAGCGCGATCAACCACGCCTTGTGATGGAGAATTGCTGACCCCTAGCTCGTTGGGTGCCGCAGAATGTATGTGAACACGGTCAACAGTGCCCTTGGATGGGACAATTGCTGACCATTAGCTGGGTGGGTGGTGTAGCGTGTAAGTGAACACCACCAGCCACCCTTGGGATGGGACAATTGGTGACCTCCAGGTCGGTGGGGATTGTAGGATGTAAGTGAACACGATCAACCACGCCTTGGCATGGGACAATTGCTGACCACGGTCCACGGGCATGGTGGGTGTTGTAGCGTGTAAGTGAACACGACCAAGCACGCCTTGGGATGGGACAGTTGGTGACCTCTAGCTGAGTGGGTGTTGTAGTCTGTAAGTGAACACGATCAACCACACCTTGGCATGGGACAATTGCTGACCACTAGCTCGGTGGGTGTTGTAGGAGGTAAGTGAACACAATCAACCACACCTTGGGATGGGGCGGTTGCTGAAATCTAGCTCGCCGTGTGACGCAGCTAGTAAGTGGACACGATCAGCCACATCTTCGGGTAGGGCAATTGCTAACCTCCAACTCGCCGGATGTTGTAGCGTGTAAGTGAACACGATTAGAAACAGTGTTCGCAAGCGGCCAGTCCGGCCAGGCTTGCGGTCCAGGGCGGCCGGCCTATCTGACCGGGCCTGGCCGGACTGTAGATATCTGCAGGCTTTCAGATATCCACAGGTATTTTCAGATATCTCCCGGTATCTTCAGATATCTGGGGGCATCTTCAAATATCTGCAGGCATCTTCAGATATCTACAGGCATCTTCAGATATCTCCCGGTATCTTCAACTATCCACTGTGCACAGATGAAATATTTACTGATCACATGGCCTATGCAGAAAGCCTCCCGGCGCCCCCAGGCATCCATGTAGCCTGCAGGCTTTGCAAAAGCCTGGCCTATGAAGCCCAGGTCAGTTTCGCTTTGACCTGACCGGGCCGGACTGTGCATCTGCAGGCTATCTGCAAGCCCGCCTGGCCGCCTGCGAACGCTGATTAGAAACGCTGCTTGATAGGGCAATTTCTCACCTCTGGCTCTTTGGGCGTTGTAGCGGGTAAGTGAACCGGATCATCCCCAATTTTGAGTCCTAGAAATGCCTGACCTCTCGCTTGCTGTGTGTTATAGGAGGCAAGCGAATAGCATCAGCAGAGACGCGGGACGACTAAATTGCTGACCTCCTGCTCCCTGCATGTTCTACCTTGTAAGTGAACCAGACCAACCTCATGTTCGGTGCGAGGCAATTTCTAACCTCTTGTTCTTCAATTGTTATAGGCGGTATGTGTATATGATCAACCAAGATTTTGGGGCGAACTATTTGCTAATGTTCGGCTCCTTGCCTGCTCCAGGTTGTCAGTGGGCTTCTATGTTCCCCCCCCGCTTGGGGTTTCTGCCTAACTCTTCGTTTTCTCCCGCGGTACAGATTGTGCGTAATCGATTATTCTTCGTGCCCCTCTGCGCGGCCTGTTACTGACAAAGCTTTTCTTTCTTTTCCTCAATAGGGGGTATACTTTACGAACCTGCTTGTTTTACACCTCCAGCCTGATAACCAATTACTGCCATCACACCCCAGTTTGTATACAAATCCTTATCCCCTCTGTTGTTAGTTAGAACTGACACCTGGCGAGTAATACCCTTTCACCTCCTGAGCATACCCGGTATTCTCTCTACCCGCTTCTCCCCCTAATACGCAGTGTACCTCACAGCTATTTGTGCAACATAGAAAGTCAGTTGTATTGTTTTATCATTATTAGTCCCGCCAACACTGGATAACTGCTAACCTTGCCAGTAGCCTGTGAGTCGATATTTAAAACTATCCCCTCTCCTAATCGTGGTTCTTATTGCCTGCTGTAGTTCTCTATTCAACGTATCCGAAACTCGCACACCTGGCCCGCCCGCCTAATCAACACGCTGCTAGCCCGGCGAGCGGTGAGTTTAATCTCAGGTTCGTTCAGCGGGTACTTAGATTTCATGCTCATTGCGTAACAGATTCAATTACGAGAGTGTGTTATTGGTGGAGATCTATGGTTGTTTTATACGTTCCTTATCCTTATCCGTGCCGCTGACATTTGTTTTCGTTAGGCGCATGATAGATCTGTCCGATTGTAGGCATTTATGGTGGTCGACAGTTGTTGGTTTCGAGTTTCGGTTGCTGTGGTACGAGTAGTACTCACGATTTCAAAATTTGATGTCTTCGCAACAATTTATCCTTCGACATCGCTAACACAGTGAGCCTCCTGTGCCAGACCCATAAGTCGTATAGTTTGGTAGTATGCTATTGCCAATATGAGAACTATGAAGCGATATAGCACGACTTCATTTGGACAGTCACCAACAATCACTCCGCGCTCAATTATCTTGCAACTAAAATCAAATCTACTTTTTTTTTTAACTTGTGAATGCTAGAGTAGTAAGGAGAACCTCTGTGCCGTATTTGATGTAAATCTTAGAGCAGGGCAAGCCAACCTGACCCCGCCTATTATTGATGACCACGATCAGATCATACTCGAGCAAGGGTACTGCTCGATCATGATAAATGACTCTATCTATCTATATACAAATATCCATTGTTCCGAATCGTCCAGTCTGTTCTAACTTCAACCCTGGACTAGTGATGGACGCTATCATGGTCGATCATAAAATTTGAGTGTGATTGAGCAGTATGTATGCTCCAGCATAACCCAAATTTCATGATTGTGCATGATCGTGCCCATCACTACACGGGACGGACAACCGGGCCCTATAGGTGTCTCACCTGCATGCTCTATTCCCAATATAGTAAGTCTATTGTCACAGCAAAAATAAAGTTTTATATTTGAACAGTAACTCAGTACCTCCCGCTTCCTGGTCGGTATTGCTGCAAATGACTCCCCTGCATCCATAGTAGTGAAAATCAAACTTGGAGAAAGTAATAAAGAAGTGGGGGTTGTGGATAGGCTCGTTATAGCGTATAGTGGAAGAATTGGGCGAATATTTTCTTGAAATCTGCGCATATTTATTCCCCGTATTCTATATTGTATTATATCACTTCGTAAATGCATCAGCAGTATGAAATAACACTCACAGTCTGAGATGACAATTAATTATTGGAGCACCACCCAAATACCAAGAGGGCTCAATAACGGGCGTGCATGGCCTGTAAATGACAACCGGGATACGCCATTGACGGCCGGGCCCTATGAACGACTGCTGGGCCCTGGTGACGACGGCCGGAAGATGCCATTTGTATTAAGACTCCCGGGCCAGGGCGTCAACTGCTGGGACGACGGCCCCTGCGAAAGACAGATGCCATGCCCCGCCGTCCTTACCTACCCTGCCCTGGACGCCCGTGACGGTGGGGAACACTGCTCTCACCACCTACTACACCATCGCAAGAGGCATAATTGTGGGCCCGTAAGCTACAAAATATACCACGTCGTCTACACTTCTTGCCCACTTGAGAATGCGTTATCCAGGGCTACCGACTGCGGAGAGCGATCACACAGATGCTGTTGGTCGACATGAGGCAGGCAGCAGATTCACGATACAGGAGCGATTAGAAATGAGTCCATTCATCCTTGAGTAGGAGGAAGTGGAGGGGTGCTCGGGCACCTTGCCAGTTTTTCAGCATAATGGAATACAGAAAATTAATGGCAGCGGTGATTGCCGAAACCGACGCAAGTTTTCAGTAGGTTGAGAGTAAGGCGATCCTCAAGGTGTCAGCATACTGTAATGGTGGTTTAGAAGTAGTCATAATCAACTAAACTCGGGCATAATTGACCATACTCGATCAGGGTCTACCAATTTGATCGATCACTCGATCACGAGGTCTGCTTTATCAGATCATGCTCGAGCACAGCCACTATGATCTGCTCGATCGTGATAAAGCCCATCACTACCGCCTCTCTTGTATCATAGCACATCTGGGAGCAACCCTTCCGCACCTCGAAACCAAAAGCGACAAATAAGGCGAACACTACCAATCATTCACGGGCAAGCCCCCCACACCACCAACACCTGGCTAGCATAGCGGATCTCGCGGGCTGCCGCCAATCTAACCCAGATCCTGCTTAAGAATCATAGCAACATAATTATACAAACAACTTAACCTGAACTATGTTATGTTACTTCCTCCCTGACGTCTAGCCGTAGTATTGGAGCATGACCTCTACCAATCAGCCTCGGAGCAAACACGCTAATTTTGTGGGGTTTGCAGGACATCTGTATATCTTGACATGGATTGAACACAACCTGAGAGTATACGCAAACACTCACTGGGCCTACATGATCATAATGACCTGATATGTTCGCCGGTATGGCTCATGAGCCGTGATCCTGAAGGTTGAACGAGAGCTCAGTGAACCCAAGCGTCCAGTCCGTCTGTCTTCGGGCGTGGACGGGACGGACGGCAGTACATACAGGATGCCCGGGACAGACCGGGGTCTTGGCGTCTGTCCAGACCGATGGCCGGGACGGCCGTAGTATGCCATTTGTTTTACGATATGAGAAGACTGCAGGGCTCGGGCGTCGGCCCCTAAGACGGCCGTCTTTATGAAAGATGGACGCCGTGCCCTGCCGTCCTTATCCACCCTGCCCGTGACGCCCGGGACTACAGCGCGCCAGAGCCCTGTAGGGCGCCCGGGACGCTTGGGAACACTGCCGAGAGCTCGGTGCGAAACTCGGTTGCGATCGTGGGGCATATTACAAGACTCTGCACATTGCCTAAATAGTATTGTCCAGCCTGACAGCTAGAAACAAGAAACTGGGAAACGGGTGGCAAATGCGGAATCATCGGGTTGAAGAACTCTGGCAAAAGGACATGGTAGAGGAGGGGCCAGATGGGGAGGTATTCTGAATTTGGGGCCCGCAGCGGCACGCGAAGCGCAGAAGAAAATGCCTTAATGACACGAGAATAATTTCCAACGCGTTAGTCATTGGTATACACTTTAGGGATATATCGAGTGATAGGAAACTGGCCCCCAGCGACGGATAATGCACCTGATTTCTGGATATCAAGCTGTGGTTTAGTAGGCATAGGCACTTGAGGAGCTGTAAATGTTGTTCACGAGCAGGGCAGAAGTTACGTGGGTGTTTTCGAAACATCACCGAACGGACCCCGGAGTGTCCTTGCGCCACCGACTAGCGCCAGGAAGCACCGTACATCGTTGCTCCCGTGAGCTAGAAGTATATCCTCAAGATTTGGTGATCGTACAAGGTGGTTGGTGTTTAATCCGCACATGAAATACTGGTGGAAGGCACTGGGGAGCTCGTCTGCTTGTTCTAGCCGTTTTCGCATGTATCCGGATTCCTTGGCGCTAGGAGGTCTAATCAGGCGATGGTGGCGGAAACCTTTAACTAGTACATCTAACCTACAGATAACCAACTTCAAGTTACAAATGCTCCTCCTCAACTACCGCTCCATTTCATTTCTCGGAAAATATTAGACAGGGAGTAAGCGGGAGATTTAGACAGTAGAGAGATATTTCAGATAGAGCAGCATTTGAGTCACCTATAGAGATTTAAGGCTCAGGGAGTGGCGCCGCCATTCCTCTGGATGCGGCTGTTTAAGACTTCTTCCGACAAGGGCCGGGTGCAAATCTTGGTGTCAGGCTATCCTGGCACTATTACAAAGAGCGAGCACCGCCAATGTGGGCTGCTAGTAACTAAATACACACAAGATCTGGGAAATGGTGGATCACGACTATGGACGTAGGAGACATGTTGGGCATAGTGACATACCTGCTAGGATAAAGACGCTGGAGACCCGAAGGAGACAACAAGTGTGTCAGGATGTACAGGCTACGGCGCAGACAAAGTAGTACTTGTTTCTGCAATACTAGTTGTAATAACAGAATTCATCGGTTGAGTATCTACAACAGACAGTGTCCCCAACCGTCCCAGGCGTCCCGGGCGGGGTGGGTGAGGGCGGTAGGGCATGGCGTCCGCATTTCATAAAAACGGCCGCCCTGGGGGTTGACGCCCGGGACCTGGAGTCTTATTATAAATGGCATCTTCCGGCGGTCATCTGCAGGACCCGGCAATTACCTACAGGACCCGGCCGTCACCCGCAGGGCCCGGCCATTACCTACAGGGCCCGACCGTCACCTGCCGTCACTGGCAGAAACCTGGAACATCCCACATCTTTAGAAACGTGCAGGGCTCGCCCGTCCGTCCCGGGCAGTGGTCTGGACGGAGGCCAAGATGCCTGTCCGTCCCGGGCATCCTCCCCTGCACTGCCGGCGGTCCCGTCCGCCCTTGAAGACGGACGGGCTGGACGCTTGGGTTCACTGACAACAGATACGGTGCAAAAAGCCTAAAGGTGGGTCCTCCGATGAAACAGCAAGTCCGTGGCAACCGACCGTAGTTGAGCCGAGAATTGCCAAGACACAACAAGGCAATAGGAATGAAGTGAAGCTGAAATCATTGGAATCATGTACCACATGTCCAGCAAAGGCTATTAAGTAGGAACAGGAAGGAAAAATAAGTGCTAGGCAGACATAGAGTCTTGAGCTAAAGAAACACGATAATGGCTCTTATATACAACATTTGTAAATTGATCAGTACCATACTTGAATTCCGCAGTATAAGCATCTAGTATTCGAGTACTTTTTAAGCAGTATTTCAATAGTAAGAGTGGGGGTATTTCCTTTAAGGCAGTTGGAGCTGTTTTAACAGGTGCAGGCCAATTATATTGGCAATTCTTCCATGTATATCATTTTGGTCTTCCCCATCTATACTCTATCCAATTGAGTTCACAATGGTATTTTGGAAAGAATAAACATAAATGGCCCCTCTTTTCAATCTCCTCTTGAAGGCGAGACTTTTGTTTCTGAAAATCGGGCTGTACTGATAGTAGCTGCCTGGCACAACAAGGATTACCCCTATGACTTTGGTCCTTCTTGTTTTTTCTGCTTTTACAGTCATGCCTCAATCCATCTTTTTGCCAAAGCTCACGTTCTTGCAGAACTATTTTGCAGCCCTTTGGCTGACCCCTACATTTTTCTGGTATAGAAAAATCAGTCAAATCAAAGATAATTTTCTCTCAATATAAGGTGGCAGCATTATATTTATAGAACCATTCATTTCTAAGATGAGGTTATTTGCCAGCTGTATTCATGTTCATTCGAGATGACTGAAGCGCATCAGATGCATTAGCTGTTTGAGAAGTAGCATGATCAAAAAGGAACACTACGGGTGCATTTCGAAAGGTTGACTCAAATAGTGGGATCGCAATATTAAGAACTTACTTCATGAGATTGCCTTTCTTCCAACCAGATCTATTGCTGACCTTCATGTATTTTGTAGCTCGTCCAGAATCAAGTTTTGTGACCCGGTCTGTAGTAAATATCTCACGTTTACAACACAGGTAGGAGAAGAAAGATGGAGAGTTATTCAAGCTGATTGTAGGAAAGAATGAAAGTCAGATATTGTAAGCCCTTGACCGTAAGACTTCTTGGGAACTATATATTTATCCTTATATACCCAACGATAATGTACACCATCATTTGCATAAAAGATACACTCATCATGGGTGCAGGAAACTCTGAGATGCTATCCTGATGGTGATAGTATAGTATTTAAAATTCCTTAATCAGATAATTGTAGCATCTTGGTTTCTAGCTCTTTCCAGTAGAGAAGAAAGTATTCCTGATGGTAGGCAACTACATCAGCCTTCTCATTGCTATCAATATAAACTTCTTTCCTAACTTCTTTTCATTCGAAGACAAATCATTTCAGGCCACTGACAACTGATGTTGCGGTGAGAGAGCATTTCCCCGTGGTATGCTGATCGACAAGATATTGGAAAATGTAAGAAACATCTAGTACAGCATCTTGATGACTTGTCTGTATTGTCCAGTAATCTGTAACAGCTTTTGCAAGTCCTTGGCCAGAAATCTCTATAAGATTTTCACATACTTTATCAGTTTTAACGATATATATAAATGAAAACCAAAAATTACATATTTGATAAACCACCACTTTCACCAGCACTTTCTATATACTCATGTAGTGCTATGATGTACCCTCATCATTGAGTATGCTTTGAGACTTAGTATGGTTTCCATGTTGACTCATTGTCCTTGTTGGGGTAGGAATCCAAGTCTGTTCCTAGCGAATTATATTTCGTGTTGTCCATTTACCTCGGCCCCATCTTGTAGCTATATTTTGTAGTGCTATCATGCATGAAAGTTCTGCATGCTTCAATTGCCAATTCATAAACTGAATCACTGCGTAATATCATTCCAAATCATAAATACTGACTGGTACTCACTTTTTACCTTGCAGAATCTTTTGTATATGTGTAACTCCTTATTGTTTATAACAAATTTTTGTAAAAAATATATAAATTTATATTGCAAGTAGTATAGATAGTTTATGAAATTCATACCTTTTTTAAGTGCTGCCTCTCTAATCTCTCTGGTCACCCTGGGCCATTTCTCGGCCATGACCTGTTCTATATTATCCTATGTATCCATACTATTATTTTGCTTATTCGCTTCCCTGTAGTATTTGTGGTTTTTTTTTTCTCCTAGTACTTGAAGCCAGAAGCTACTGCTAAATAGTAATTCGCTTAAAACTTGATCTTGTTCCAAGCCCGGAGTGTCCTTCTGTAGTGTATTTTCATATTCTCTAATACTACTTTCATCATTCTGTCCATCTCAGTCTTCATCGTGTTGATAGGATGCTGGTTTGTTTGGCGGATGCCAAACTCATGTATATGTTAGGCATATGGAAATCCGAGACAGGTGCACAGACCCACGGTAGGGTAACTGCGCACAGACCCTCATATTTACC